>OY755243.1:1945255-2346141 GCA_963576725.1 Azorinus chamasolen | reverse complement strand
GACCCAACCCAAAAACATTTTTTCACGAACACCCCTGCTCTATATACATTGTAATAAGTAAAAATTACTTATTATATAGAGCAGGGGTGTTCGCGAAAAAAATGTTTTTGGTTGTGTCAGAAAACCATCTTTTTGGTATGTGTTAGATACTTATGACTTGTGATTAAAAAAAGTAATGTATTTGTTGAGACATAGCATGCGAAGGGCATCTGTGCTTTAGCAAGCAGAGAAGGTTCATATGTACAGTAAAACCCCGCTAAAACGGACGTTCAAACTAGCATGCATGCTAGTCTGTAAGACAGGTGGCAGCCTAATGCAGGATGAGACGTTCAGAAAATTCCAAATAGAGGATCTTACATGAGTGTTCATTACAAATTGTTTTTATGAAACGAGTTTACTATAGTATGACACGAGCTTTAGGGAGTGTCATATTCATTTTATAAGATTCCTTTTTATCACATAAGTCTTATAAATGCCATAGAAAAAGCAAACTAGCTATAGCTGACGTCTGTTTCGGCGATTGCTTACAAACAGCGTAGTATTACAAAGTACGACGCACATGGAGCGCTACGATTGGCTAACACTTAAATGAGCGCTACGATTGGCTAACGATTGCTTATTTGCATAAAAAATGCACTACTGCATTTTCGCGATTTACGGCATTCTGTTACGGCACTCCCACAAGACAGAATATGTGATAAAGGAGCTTTCTGCATGTCTTTCACCCGCATTATGCAGCCATCTGCCTTAAAATACATAATTTGTGCTTTATTTAAATTCGGTTGAGAGAGGTTTTACTGTATCAACAGATGAGGGGTACTCACTATGTAACATACAAATGCCCATTACCTATTTCATAACTAATCATCATGTTCATTTGTAACAGAAACTGCTTTATCCTAAAACTCGATGATCGCCGATTTATGAGAAACGGTACATATCCTGATAAAATTAATGAATGAATGAAAGACTTTATTTAACGAGGGTAGTTCAATTAGTCATAATGACTAATCTACCTTGAGGCCCTCGAAAACGCATTTAATACAAAACAGCAAAACATAGATCTATATGCACTAACAAATCAATTTTCAGAAATTAACTCTTTGCACGCTAAGTAATGTTGCGTCTGAAAAATGAATAACTGTTGTCTGTTTCAATTTGCAGATTCTTAAAGGATAAAAAGGGCTCCTCTATAGGATGAAGCTGTGAGATCAGGGTCTACATTGTTTATAAATGCCAGTGAACTCATTTCCTGCATTCAAAGGGTTAAACCATTCCCTCCTGATGCCGTCTGAGGCTTCTGTAAAAATAATGTTACCCCATTTTGATAAATAGAGCATCTATGGAACAAATGCTCTATTTATCACATTGGTTTCAAAGGTATACAAGTTGAAAAATTTCCCTTTTTCTGGAAAATGCTTCTTTCGGTGGATTTATTGAAAGATGGACTAGGAGGGAACGGGTCAAGCGGTATCCAGCTTAGTGCGACCTGACTCGCAAACAGATAGGATCCAGATGAGACGCCAAGTAAATCTGCAAGCAAACCACCAATTCCACTAGTTTTCTTCCGCTTCTTCCATCATCCGTAATCAGTAACAAGTTCAACTTCTAACTCTTTGCACGCCATTGTCGTCTGCTTCAATTCTTAACATATTGTTTTATCATTTCTTTGCAATGATGTCAAAGTGTTAAACAGTTTTGGATCCTGGTCAATGTTGGGAGTAGCCCCTAACGTGTACATTGTTGCTTTGCAGCATGTCCCTGTTGTCTATCCGTACCAATGCCTACTTATGTGCCAACCTGCAGCAAAACCTTTTGGTCAAATAATGGTTGCACAACATCCCTACCAGTGCATTTTGGTTTGCAATATGTCCTTACCTGTGTTATGTCCCAACCTGTACCGCTTTTGTGTTCCGCCTGTCCCTACTTTGGTCCAGAGTTTCACACATAGGCTTGAATTTGTATTGGCTAGATGGAGCTTAATAACAGGGCTACAGATACTAAAGTCGTCATTATTTCTCCACCAAACCCTGTACTGTACGACTCTTTAAAATGGTCTCTTCGAGACGATTCTAAAGAGTAGTCACAGTATAGGGTTTGGTGGAAAAAATAAAAGAGATATTCGTGAAAATTCGTGGACCTCTGCTAATAAGGATAGTGGTCTTAAATAGTTATTGTCTATACTGCTACCTGTAAAGACAGGTGGTTGCTCAATGCAAGGCAAAAGTAATCCAGGAAGTTCCTATAGGAGCTTTCTGTATTATGTTTGTCCTGCATTAAGCTAACACTTTTTTTAAAAATCTATAATCATATTTCGTTTAAGTGATCGTGTTAAAAAACTTAACTGTATTTTTTCTCATTTTGCTTGTTAAAGTACAGTAGTTTATTGACTTATATCTTTTGTATAGTGCTTTGCTTCATATTGCTTTGGTCGTTCCAGGGAAAAGACAGGACGTTTTACTGCCTGCCTGCTATGCCATGTTTGGTCTCCACTTCCGTTGCCAAAAATTGTGGAGTTGTCTGAAGCAATAGATAAGGTAGGACATTTTTGCTGTGTGGAAGAGTGTGTACAGTTGAGCTTATACATGAGCTGATCCAGTTGGATATGGCCTACTCCTGTACCACTCTTTGGGTCCTGGTGGAATGATGGTGTAACTCTTATTAGTTAAACAGTTACTTGGTATCTTGTCTGGATTTCGTTGCAAACATTCTGAAAGTACATGCTGTAAGGGTGTCATTGGACAAAATGTTTATTTGAAGATTGCAAATAGTGTAGACAAAGATCAGTAGTCGCCTTGTCTACCGTATTTTCACGATCCCTGATATCAGTTCAAACGCTGATCAGGTACCTGACCTTGTTCTACACTGTATCTTTGTGATATAACCCTTTCCCTGTTAAATATTCATGAAGTAAATAAGGACATCTAGTAAGGACATAATAACTCTAGTGTCCGATCTGTTATAATTCCGTAAGCAAACAACAGACCGTGATCAGACAACTCCTATAGTAGCCGTCTGCGTCTACTAGTTTGGCAAGCTGGCGCAGAACGAAGAGCAATGCTGTAGTACCCGGAGCTCCAGATTAGGTACTCGTTTCGCAGCAGCAGTTTCGTTCCCTTAACCCATTCCCTCCTACTGACACCTTTGTAAAAGTCATTATTTTGAAACCATTGTGATAGAGCATTTGCTCACAATGGTTTCAAAACTACACAATTCTAAAATGTCCCTTTTCTCTGATAAATGCTCCTTTTCTGTAGATTTATTCAACGATGTTGGGTGTAAAAGTAGTCTAGAAGGGAATTGGTTAACTGTAACGACACCTAACCATAAACCTTTCCCTGTTCTATATTTATTCCAATGTTCAATTCCTACTGAATATATTCATAGACAAAATAGTTACAATTATATTTGGAAAGTAGAACATTGTAACCATTTTAGAAACTAAAGAAACAGATCTATCAAATAACATAAGCAAACGTCTGATCAAATGTCTCCTATAGGACCGGACTGATCTGGGGTTTACTCTGTTTGCAAATGCGTCAAAAGGCGTTTATTTGAAGGGTAAAATAGTATGTTCTCCGTATAAAGAATATAGGGCTTTTGCATCTAAAAAATTGAGCTCTAATCCGGAAATCTGGTAGTAACCGCGACTGATGCCCACAACTATAAGTTTCTGCAAATTCTTTACCCATGTCCTCGTGCAAAAAAGAGTGATGTTCAAACTGCTCCAGTACAGTAAACCGTTTATAAAACCATCGGGATCTAAGTGGTTTGCAAATGCCAGTCAGGATTGACTAGAAGGATACAGATCTAGAGGAGCCACGTCATCAGGGTCTGCACTAGTTAACATTCCAATCCCCTAGCAGATCAGATGGTCATAGAAGATGGTAATATGAATATTTGCTCCTTAATAATTACAATGGCACATGGACGTACAAACTTTTGGTCATGGCAGAAACTGAAAAATATCTATATTGTATCATAAGCAAACAGAACAGACCTTGATCAGATGACAGCTGAACTATATTCATGATGTCATTATTAATTTTCTTCCATGAACACAAAACAGGGAAAGGGTTAAAATGTTTGCTATTGGATATGTGTCTATTGCTTACTCATGTCGGTACCAGTTACACAAGTCGCCGCTTACTTTTCATATCTATGCACTAATAACCCTAAGTATTCGGATAACAAGATTGAGACAAATAATGCAGACCCAGATCAAACGCTTCCTGAATGAGCCTACAAGGTCTGTCCTATTTGCTACTATGTCAGTCTAATTTAAAGTTATCAAAGCGGTTCCAACTTGAATTATTTAATTTTACAAATCTGTGTAGAAGGGAGAGATGTGGCGTCCTTGTACTCGGGGTAATTAAGGTACATGTACTCACTTTCGATACTCACTCCTTCACTATTCAAACGTAGCGTGAACTACTTCCTCTGTGGCGTAGCGTGAACTACTTCCTCTGTGGGCGTTAGTTGATTCCTTTTTTGTCAGGATACAATCGGTTTTAGCCTGCTAAGTGTCCGTCCGTGCTTACCTAGACAAAACCTAGTATCCACGTGAAACTCAGAATAACTCGACGTCTCATCTGGATCCAAAATTTTGACACGCTCTTCAGTTTGTTTATAGAAATAGAAGGATGCTGTCTTCGAAAATAAATTAATGTTGTCGATGATTTGGCGGATAAATGTGATTATAGTAATAAAAGGTTTGTAATGAAACAATATGGTAAAAGTCTCGGAGTGACAAAGGAGATGCGCAACACCCAACTAGTTTGCCGTGGTCTACTAAATATGTTCAATTCATATAGGCAAACTCCAGGCTTTGCACTGCAAGTGCAGTTTAATTACAAACACATTTCCACGTGAAATCATCTGGATCTACTGCGTATATCAGTTATTTTTAAGTTTTTTGTATCAGCTGCATAAATATTCCTAACATGTGATCATAGTGAACACCCTGCAGGGTCTAAGTGGGCCTCGAGGGCCATTCATTAGATCAAAAGGAGATTGGAACCCACAGCTGCCAAAAAGACAATTAAGATCGCATGTTCCTTCCTGAAATGAGTTGCATTATACACGCTTTATGATATAATTGCATTAATATTATACATATCAACCACGTGTGAATGCTGCATGGTTAAATTATCGAATAAGAACTATTTTTTTTATTTTTTTTTGCTTTATATATTTTTTTATTTTTTTTTATTTTTTTTATTATTATTTTTTTTTGGGGGGGGGGAGGAAGAATGATATAAACTCCCGTCATTTCAACACCTTTATCCCTTTCCCTCAGAGAGACGCGTTTTCACGCCTTTGTGAAAACAGAGTAGACCAGTTTAGATGGCTCCTGTAGAAGCCGTCTGATTATGGTCTGCTCTGTTTGCTTGTGATAATATCATTCTGATTCTACAGCTTCTGCCATTGTCCCTTGTTCACGATGTCAATATAAAAGCTGGCTGATTAATATTCGTATACAGAAACCCCCCTCTTATAACGCTTAATGAACAAACATGGCTGTCTTCATAAGCAGGTTTCTGCATAACTTTCGTCCTGCATTAAGCTACCACCTGCCACTGTGAATTATACCCCTTTTTGGTGGTCGAATTAGAGGGGGTTTACTGTATTTATTATTTCTCACACGAAGCTCACATGAACAGTCATGAGGAAAAGTGTTACCCATTAGGTGTACAAATAAACTTACATAAATCAACTATGAAATAAGGATGATGAATAAACAGAAACATAGAAAGTTAACCCTTTACACCATATAATTATGCGCATGTCCCCGCCTTTGCGAACAGAGTGTGCCTAGATATATTATTTGAACAGTTCTTTTGGGTTTAGTCCTTTAACCGAGACAGACGCATTTTCGTGTCTTTGCAAAAAGAGCAGACCCTGATCAGAGAACTCCCATTTCCTTTTGTTGCTCTGTTTGCTTTTGATATACAATAAAACCCCACTAGTGCGACCACATAAAAGAGGTATAAATATGGGTGCTAGATGCAGGCGGTAGCTTAATGCAGGACAAAAGTAATGCAGAAAGCTCCTAGAGGAGCTTTCTGCATTACTTTTGTCCTGCATTAAGCAACCACCTGCGCATAAAGACAACCATGTTTATCCATTAAGTGGTCGCGCATTAGAGGGGGTTTACTATAATATATCTCATTCTACTTTTTCTGTCGTAATAAAATGTCCGTGTTCGTGGTGACATTATAAAAATTCAGTAAATCAAAATTATCTATTGTATGAATATTCATGAAGTAAATGGTTAACTATGTTTCGTTGACACACATACCCTGTTAGTACCGACTGGCACTATATCTATGTAACTTTTTCTTTTGACTAAACACTATTTTACTCAGTATTTTTACCGTGCATTAACCCATTCCTTGATACTGACGACTTTTGACGACTCTGTAAAAGTCACTTTATGAAAACATTGTGATAAATAGAGCATTTGCTCCTATAGGAGCAAATGCTCTATTTATCACAATGGTTTCAAACTACAAAATGCTAAAAAATCCCTTTCTCTAGTTAATGCTCCTTTTCGGTAGATTTATTCAAAGAGGTTGGTTGTATCTAAAAATAGTCTATGAGGTAAAGGGTTAAGCGACCAGCTGATTTTACAGAGCCCTAAGTTAAAACATCATGTGGTCGCAACAGCCATATTTTACTGCATAAGTGTATAACTCTGGCCATTAGAATAGTCTCCTTGTATGACGTAACACTTAAGAATACAATTCAACCAGTCCTTGTCCAATTGTCTGGACAATTGAAACGCTGGGACTTTTTGGCCACGAAAAGGAACCAGAATTTCTGTATATTGGTGGGTGGTTCAATGGTTGTAATAAAGCTATCACTAAAAGTACATACTATCGACAATAGTGCATGTTAGCAAACTAGCTCCCGGAAATGCACATTGGACACAATGGGTTGGGTTGAATAAGACAAGAGTTCGTTTGTGGTTGTCAACGAACCAAGTAACAGAGGGACACGTGCTATTTATCGCTTGGCATCAAGCTGACAGGAGTGTACGGTGTAAATCTAATACGTGTACAGTAAAACATCTCTATAAGAGCCACTAAATTACATCAAGTATTTTGTGTTAAAGGCAGGTGGCTGCTTAAAGCAAGGTGAAAGTAAAACAGAACGCTCCTATAGGAGCGTTCTGTTTTACTTTCACTTTGCATTAAGCAGCCACCTGCCCTAAATACCAACTAATTAAAACAATTTACTGAATTTAGTGGCCGTTATAGAGAGGTTTTACTGTAATTAACTATTTACTTCATGAGTATTCAGGTTGTAAATAAGGATATCATCTATACTAATTAGATGAAATTCTATAATGGCACGTGAACACAGGGAATTTTCGTCATGGCAAAAAATATAGATTCAAATCAGATCTACTAGACTGAGGGCCAGCTGTACCCTAGGTCCCCCCCCCCCCACCGCCCAGCGGGATTTTATGACACCTATATCACTGTTTAGCTTGATATACCCTCTATCGAATGTCACTTGTTGGATGCTGATTAAACTTACAGTATATGCGATTGATTATCTGCCCCTGAATTTGTAATATTACGTTTTTATGTTTATGTATACAAGAGATTATGGAGTCCAAAATGACAAGTTCTCAAACCACAGTGCTTAAATTTATTCTAGTTTATGTCGATCAACATGTTTGAAAAAGAAAAGATAACTTTGAACTGAAAAAGCAATAATTATCTCCCTTGTAACTGTAAAAAAGAAACGACTTAGCCTTAACATACATATAACAAGCTATTTTTTCAGTTATATATGGGACACATTTTGCATAAGGCACTGAATATAATCATTAGGGCCCTGCATTGAAAATGCAGGAGCCCATTAGAAATCACATTTTCTGCCCGTCTGTCTGTCCGTCCGTCCATCCGTCCGTCTGTCTGTCCGTCCGTCCGTTAACACTTTTGATGTGACACGATAAGTCAAAACAGTACTTCACATATTGCTTTCATATTAAAGGCATATGCTTAGTATCATAATAGGAAGGTGCCTATAAGTTTTGGGTTGAATCAGATCACTATGTCTAGAGTTATCTGCCTTGATTCATCAAAATATACCATCAAATGTTTACAACACTTTTGATGTGAAGCGACAATTCAAACAGTACTTCACATATTGGTTTCATATTAAGGGCATATGCTCAGAATCACCAGAGGAACACGCTTATAGTTTTTGGGTTGAAATAGATCAATATGTCTAGAGTTATCTGCCCTTGATTCATCCAAAATGTCAACACCTGATCTGGCGTGATATCTTACAACAGTAATTCACATATTTGGTTCATATTAAGGGCATATGCTTAGTATTAGGAGAGGAAGACACCTACATCTGCAGAGCCCTCTCTGACCCGGTCAGTTTTCTAAATAATATCTACATCATAAAACAATTTCATAACATATTTGTCATTTCTGATACTGTAACTGTACGTGTTATATTTAATATGGTCATAATTTATTTCCTATTACTGCACTTTGATTGGTTATTTGTCAAATGATTCTATGGCAATTATCTAAGAAATTCTGATGCTAGTAGATTCTTCTGAATAATAATTTTCCAAAAAGGTCGCACCGACGACCATTAGAAAAGTGCTAGCCGTAAGTGTTATACAACCGTTTGAGATGCCACAAGCAGGCCTAGTGAACGTAACTGTAGGTTGTTCTGTGGGGTTGCAAAAGGGTGCAGATAAAAGGAAGAAAATGTAGATATATTCTTCCAGGAAGCAGCCCTACGGAGATTCATCCAACGGGCTGTTATTGAAAAATGCCCAGGAAGTGGAAAGGCCTGAGTCTGAGCTAATAGGACCTGCTTCTGAGCAGTGGCCCTTCTGGCCGAAAAGAGATAACAGATGCAAGGTATCCGCCACCCGTTGTGGTAGAGATCCTGATCGTATTGGAGTCCGTAAGGAAATTCAGTCCCACAAAGATGAAATCTTTCGATGGGATGATATCCGATTTCTCCGGATTCAGTACTAGTTCCAACTGAGACAATACCTCCCAGATGTAGCGGAGGTTAAGAAGAAGAGAATGACGAAACAGCCAATTGTCGGAGCACTGAGTCAAGAGTGACACCATTCTGCTAGAGATAGGCCGCTACAACCCCCATGAGTTTGGTGAAATCTCTAGGGGCGGTAATGAGGCCAAAGGGCAATGATTGGAACTAGCAAACGGTACCCCACGGCAGAAGCGCAATAGGTGTCTGCCTGCTGGGTGAATCGGGAGATGAAAATATGCATCCGAAAAATCCATGGAAATGCCCCGTTGGTCCGGTTTGATAGCCAGCCGAATGAAAGCGATGGTCTCCATCTTGAAAGGTTTGGCCTTTACGTACTTGTTTAGAGTAGAAAGGGTGATGATAGGTCAAAATACGCCATTAAACGTGGAATAGACAAGAAATTTTCGTTCAGTACTCTTTCTACTGCCCCTTTTGCGACAAGCGAGGACCCAGAGTCCGGTGTGTTCGCATGATCCGACAACTGATAAATAGGGACCCTGGAAATAGGAGGCTGCCGAACCAGAGGGAAATAATAGCCTACCTCTACATTAGAGAGGGACCAAGGATCATGTGTGATACTGCGCCATGCTGCGACAAAGTGAAGCCGTCTGGCGTCAAAAGAATAGATGGTCGGACAGGAGTGGTTGCAGAAAGAGCGAGTTCCTAGAGCTGATGCCTCAAAGGGCCATAACCCCTAGGGTGGGAGCGGGGACAGCTCTGGGCCGCCTACCCCGAGGTGGGGGAACATGGACAGGTCTAACGCGGCTCTTGGACGAACCCCACTGAAGGGGAGAAGATGCCTTGTTATTAAGACTGTTTCCCCCGGGTCTTAGAAAGGCCCTTAGAATGTTTGCACTTAACCACGGGGACTTTGGGGATCTTCCAAGGAGAAGGGCAATATACCGGATAACTGTTCCTTCTCCTTAATTTTGCCTCCGAAAAGAAGCTCCGAGGCAAATGGACCCGCCTGCAATTCAACCTTGGAGGTGTCTTGAAGGGCAGAGGCGGATTAACGGCCCAGCTGGTATGAAAGGCGCTTGGTAAGTTCAGAACAGGGAGACTCTGAAGCTAGCTCTACTGATAGAGCAGAGGTAATAGGTCTATGTTGGAAGCAACTCCAATTTGCTGTCTCTGGCGCATCTCCTAACGCTTGAGAAGAGACTATGCCCAGGGGCTGTTAAAATAGCACAGGGTGGCTGTCAGAGAGGATGGAGGCCTGAGAGATGAGGAAGGAGCCATGGAACTGAGGACATGGTCCAACTGACTGCAAGCCTGAAATGGAAATCTTCGTCCAGGTCTGCCAGCGGAAACAGAAGAAATCTAGACGAGGGAGAGACTCCCGAGACTTTGAGAGATTCGGAAGCTCTCCCTGTTCAGAGTAGATCAAATGATAAGAGTGAGCCCTTGTGAGTTGGCTTAGGGGGCCTAGGGCATATGGAAGGCGAGAGGAAGGCGAAAACAGTCCTTATCAAAAGCAAACGATGACGGCTCAGATTCGTCGACGACCGACGACTAAACCTCCTCCAGGTCCGACGCTCCAGTTGGATCCGACTCCCTGAAAATAGGATTGTCCCTAGGAGCCATTATTTACTATACTGCCTGTTCCCCCTCAGATAGCACCCTAGCAGCTGTCGCCGATGGCGTTACCCGGAGATGACCTCCTACTACAGGCATTGAAGAGTGGACTGTGAGTGGACAAGGGAGAGGACTGTCGTTCCCTGAGTCGAATTCACCACATGCCCTGACCGGTATGAAGGCCAAACAGGCTGTTGGGTGGGGGCAAAACCAGGAGGAGCCCAAGCAGGATAGAGGAATGGGGGCCACCGAGTTGGGGGGGGGTCCCATGACCCTGCTGGTTGGGATGTCAGCAAGGTGCGTCTTGCTGGTTCCAGGCAATGATTGCCGGCTGGCGAGATTATCCAGCCAGTGACTCTAAAGAGGAAGAAATATATCGATAAAATATCCCATTTTAGTTCGTGGCAGGGGGTGGGGGTATAAAGCACAGAAACAGACACAATAGTATTCGAAATGGGACAATTATGTGCAGATCGAATGTTGTTGTAATTATCATATGCAAATTTACTTTGTTATTCACCTTAAAACCACTTATTGACAAAGTAGTATTTGTTACATTTTGTGGGGTCATTTTACCCCACCAACTTTCTTTGCTATAGGCTACTGAAGCAATACTGTGTATCTATGGAACAGAAAATAAATAAATGACCTGACAACATTTGTGTCATTTGAAACATTTTGATATGAAAACTGAATAAACATAACATACTCAATTGCTAAATAAGGTCATTTTTTAACAATTTAAGCAATTTTAGATTCTCATTAATATTCATGAATATGCAAATGAGCTCAATAGTAGTTTGTTCTCAAACTGGGACAGTTTTGGTAATAGACAACGTTGTTGTAATCATCATAAGCAAATTTACTTTGTCATTCATCTTAAAACCACTTATTGACAAAATAGCATTTGTTACATTTTTGGGGGTCATTTTACCCCACCCACTTTCTTTGCAATACTATGGAACAGAAAATGAATAAATAAATGATCTGACAATATTTATGTGTCATTTGAAACTTTTTGATATGAAAAATGAATAACATAACATATACTGGTTTGCTAAAAAGGTCATGTTTTAACAATTTAGGCATTTTTTTAGATTCTCATTAATATTCATGAATATGCAAATGAGCAAGATAGCAGTTTGTTCTCAAACTGGAACAAGTTTGTGTATAGAGAACGTTGATGTAATTATCATGTGCAAAGTTATGTTGTCATTCATCTTAAATCTACTTATTGACAAAATAGCATTTTTTACATTGTGTGGGGTCATTTTACCCCACCCACTTTCTTTTCTATACTGGAGCAATACTGTGTATCTATGGAACAGAAAATGAATAAATAAATGACCTGACATTTATGTGTCATTTTAAACCTTTTAATGTCAAAAATGAAAAAAACATAACATACTCGTTTGCTAAATAAGGTAATATTTTAACAAGCAGTTTGTTTTAGATTCTCATTAATATTCATGAATATGCAAATTAGCAAATTATGAATAAAATACGCCTGACATATAATAAAAATAGTGTTATTATTTTAAAACTAGTTTGGATGTTTTATAAACAAAATAAATGATGTTTTTGCATCTTAATGGCGCTAATGATAAAACTTCGAAATTATGGCGGTTGCCATGGAAACACGCTGACCATCTGCTTATCCAGCATCCCCTACTCGTCCAACAACCGGAATTTGTTAACATATACCCTAAGCTTTAAGAAAATATAGGTGTACAAAAATCCCGCTAGAGGGAGGGTTTCGATTATGGGCACTGTGCCTATACAGTAAGATCCCTCTAAATCTGACATTAAATTCAGTGTAAATATCGATCTTGGAGACAGGTGACAGCTTCATGTAGGGTGAAAGTCACGCATAAAGTTCCTCCAGGAGCTTTCCGCATGACTTTAATCCTGTATACGTAAACAAAAATACATAAGTAAACAAAGCAGACTCTGATCAGACAGTTCCTTCGTGATATTCATGGTAACTTAACCACATGCACACAGTGTCGTTCAAGAGCAGACATTGAGTATCAGTTCCTGTATTACCGGTATCGCTTTCAACTCCGTACGAGTGCCATCACAAACCGACATACAGGATAGGAGTCCAAGCTTAGTCAAGCCTTTACAAGATAGAGAAGTTTTCTGACGATTTGACCAACAGAGTAGACCCAGATCAGACTGCTTCTGTAGAATTACATTGATATCATTCTAAAGGTTTTGCAATGGCCAAAATATGTGTTCATATGCCGTTATATAAAATCAGCTTATTAAATGTCCATGGTGTCATTAGTTAATACACAGATATTCGTCAGATAGAATTTGATTGAAACTCCGAGGGTTATCGTGGTGGTTGTTGTAAATAACACATGGGTTAAACAATATCACCTTAAGCGGATGCAACGCTCGTGTGTTGTCATTGTCAAGATGAACAGGCATACCAAAAATGAAGGTTGTAAATGAAAAATTAAAGAAGTTATGGTCAATGTTAAGATTTGGCCGACGACAACGACGACGCGGAAGCCGGGGTTACGACAATAGCTCGTGATTTCTTCGAAACAGACGAGCTAAAAAAATGGTTGACAGAGTAACGGACAGACAACAGATGGGAATGGTATTACAATGCTCATGGGTGTCAGTCAACATGATAAGAGGAATACTTAGTTCATTTCTGGTTTTTATTCACTACATCACTTTTGCACTGAAAGTCTCCACAACAACGGAGAAACTGGTCAACCAGACACCATGACAACAAATCAGCGAAAGACAACTCTCTCCTGCTTTAACCCTTTCCCTGTTCTATGGTTATTCTAAATTTCAATACCTACTGAATATTCGTGGACAAAATAATTATAATGAAATATGGAACGTGGAACATTGTAGCCTGTAGCCGTTTTGGAAAAGAAAGAAACTGATCATTTAAATTCCAATAGCAAACAGAGCAGACCCTGATCAGACGGCTCCTTCAGGAGCCGTCTGATCTGGGTCTACTCTGTTTGCAGATGCGTGAAAACACGTTTATACGAGGGGAAGGGTTAAATCATCCATATGTTAAAAAGCTCCAGGACAAGCTGTGTTAACCCTTTACATTATGAGTAGTCATGTAAGGAATAATGACATAATGATGCAGTTTTATAATGAGTTAAATATGCAGAAAAGCTTTATAAGACTTTCCTTACAAGAAATCCATTGCATTTTTCATATGCAGTAACACCTCTCTAAATCGGACATTAAATTAACTGTAAATATTTGTCTTAGAGACAGGTAGGTGAAAGGCATGCAGAAAGCTCCCCTAAGAGCTTTCTGTATGACTTTCATCCTGCAGTACGCAGACACCTGCCTAAAAATATCAAAATTATCTGCTAGAATTCCAGTTTAGAGGCGTTTTACTATATCATTGTTTGTTTATATTGTATATAGAATTCCGGTTTAGAGGGGTTTTACTGTATCAGAATTTGTTTATATTGTATTAACTTTTAAAAGGTTAAAAAATCATGACCCCCTCCCATTACCACACGTGTATTGAACAGACAGCAAGATGCATTAATTGCTAGCTATTACTTTACTTTTTCACTTAATTGCTAGCTATTACTTTACTTTTTCACTTAATTAGCCTTAAATCCTTGACAGGGACACATATTTATGCATTTGCAAACAGGGAAACCCCAGATCAGACAGCCCCTGTATGAGTTGTCAGATAAGGGTTGGCTGTTTGGTTAAGGGTTGGCTGTTTGGTTACATGTATGTAAACTAATAAAGATCTGATTCTATGGTTACTGCAATGGCCAAAACAGGCTAGGCTCAAATAACATTTACAAAATTAATATTCAGTCATTATTTACTACATGATTATTCATGGGGTCAAGGGTTAACAAAATCTACAAATTCCCAGTATTTGCTATGTATACAATCCATGTTCAATGTTTTCACTATGTTAACCCGTTACTCCATGAATAATCATGTATGAAATAATGACATTATGCGTATTAATTAGACATTTTCTATAATAGTATATTAATGTTTGGTCATGATCAAAAACTGTAGAATCAGATCTATAATAGTTTATAAACTGACAGAGCAGACCCTTATCAGATAGCTCCTGTACCTCTGATCTGAGTCTACTCTGCAAATGAATTAAAAGGCATATCTATGGGGTAAAGGGTTACGTCACGTGATGGGGCTGGATAGTTTATTTCACACAGGAGGTATTGCTGGTTGTATTGTCAGTACAATGATTTTGTCAATTTTATCCACCGAAACTAATCTGAATTAACGCTTTTGTAGTCGGCCATTTATTTTTAGTTTGTTTGAATTTAGTAAACTTAGTAAATAAACTTGTCACCCCATTCAAGTCTTCACACACTAGCAGCCAGATCATGATTACCTACTTGAAACTGCTAACAGTTTGGATCCATATGAAACTCTGCATCTCACCAAGATCCAAGCACCTTGACATTCTGGTACTTGTTTTTATGAAACACAACAGCGAAAAGTCACTCAGTGGTTCAGATTAGAGGCATAAATAAAAACATTTACACGATTAACTTCTTTATTTCTCCACCAATCCCCATGTTGTGTCTCGAACAGACGAATCCACATAGGGTTTGACGATTTTAGTTTTTGAGTACGCACATTTATCTGTTGCTCTGTTCACTGCAAGAATTTGGAGTAGACAACAAAAACCAACAACAATTACTCCTTATCCCTTCCTGCTTATTGCAACATAACTGGTATTAACAATCTGGTTCACCCTACTTGCCCTAAGAATTCGGAAAGACAAATTTAGGCAAATAATGCAGACCCAGACCAACCTGCTCCTGCTGAAGCAGTTTGATCACTATTTGGTACTATGTCAGTATACAATAAAACCCCTCTAATGGGACCACCAAAAAGATGTAGAATTCTGGGTCTTAAATGCAGGTGGTAGCTTAAAGCAGGTCGAAAGGAGCTTTCTGCATAGCTTTCGACCTGCATTAAGCAACCACCTGCTTTTAAAGACATCTGTTTCCATTCATAAAGTGGTCGCATTAGAGGGGTTTTACTGTAATTGAAAGATATAGAACTGTTGCCAAACTGAATTATTCAGCTTTACTAACTGATGGAGAGGGAAGATCCGGTGTCCGAATACCGAGGACAATTAGAGTAGATCCAGATGAGACACCTAGTAGCCTAGAATTGTATCAAGACCCATGGCACTTGCCACTGGCCAACAGCTTTTGCAAACATTAAGCAAATCAAATAATGTTTTAAAAACCCTTTACTTCATGAATATTCATATACGTATTTATAACTACATGAATTAAGTGATTTTTTATCATGGCATACGAAACAATGACATTTAAGTCACAGCAGACAGTGAAGAATCAGATCTATAACACAATTCAAGCAAACAGAGCAGACCCTGCTAAGACATCCCCTACAGTAACTGTCTGATCTGGGTCTTATCTGTATGCGAGGCATAAATAGGAGAATATATCAAGACTTAGTAAAGGGCTAAAAATGCAACTGACAAGCGTTTAAGCAGCATTACTTTCCACAGCAAAATAAAGGTCTATCTGTGACTACTAGTCTAGGGCTGTAGGTAAGATGCATACTGAACAATAAAATCTCTCATTTCTCAGTCGAACCCCATCTGGCTGCAACTCAATAGAATTGCCCCAAAAAGGTAGTACAGTAAAACCCCGCTAATGCGACCACCTAAAAGAGGTATAATTCTGGGTGCTATATACAGGTGGTAGCTTAATGCAGGCCAAAAGTAATGCAGAAAGCTCCTAGAGGAGCTTTCTGCATTACTTTTGTCCTGCATTAAGCAACCACCTGCTTATAAGGACACCCATGTTTACTCATTAAGTGGTCGCATCTGTATTTATGAACTGCAGCAAGATAGGGTTTGGCAGGGATACATATTTTAACCTTTTACTCCATGAATATTCATGCAAGAAACAACAACATCATGAATATAATTCATATATAATTATTTTTATAATACCATTAAACCCCTATAGGCAGAAATTCTAGTAGAGAATAATTTAGATACTTTAAAGACAGGTGGCTGCTTAATGCAGGGTGAAAGTCATGCGGAAAGCTCCTAGAGGAGCATTCTGCATGACTTTCACCCTTCATTAAGCTACCGCCTGTCTCTAAGACTGATATTTATACTGAATTGAACGCCCCATTATGAGAGGTTTTACTGTAATACTTGATCACATGACATTTTGGCAATGGCAGAAACCATATAATCGTACCTATATTATATCATAAGCAAACAGAGCAGGCCATGATCAAACAGACTCTTCTCATCTGGGTCTACTATGTTTGCAAAGGAGTAGAAAGAAGTATTTATGGAGTAAAGGGTTAAATAGATTTTCCAAATACACTTCCTATTTACAGCCCTATGTGATACTTTTCCCCATACTAATTAACCCTTTCCCTGTTCTATGTTTATTTCAAATTTCAATGCCTACTGAATATTCACAGAAACATTGTAGGCATTTTAGAAAGCAAAGAAACAGATCTATCAAATTCTATTGGCAAACAGAGCAGACCCTGATCAGACGGCTCCTCTAGGAGCTGTCTGATCTGGGTCTACTCTGTTTGCAAATGCGTGAAAACACATTTATATGAAGGAAAGGGTTAACATACATTACTTCCAATATTCAACACTATCATCACTTCCAATATTCAAGACTATATAATGATAACATATACATAAATAATCTGTTGACATGATACAAGAAAAGTTTGTGTACAAGTAAATCGAAACTATTTACAGCTGACAAATTAACACGTGTGTACATATATATATGCCTTGTATATACACTGTACATATACACAATGATCAGAATACAACATAACCTCCCTATAGCAACCACTTTCAGAATAAACATGGTTTCTCTTTAACACTTTACTTGATATATACCCCTTTTAAAGCCTTTGCAGACAGAGTAGATCCAGATCAAATGGCTATTGTAGGGGCCATCTGATCAGGGTCTGCTTTGTTTGCCTATGGATCTGATTATACAGTTTCTGCACAGACTTAACCCTTTCCTCCATAGGCTATTTTTAGACCCAACCTCTTTGAATGAATCTACCGAAAAGGAGCATTTACTAGAGAAAAGCAAAATGTCAGAATTGTGAAGTATTGAAACCATTGTGATAAATAGAGCATTTGCTCCTAAGGAGCAAATGCTCTATTTATCACAATGGTTTCAAGAAGTGACTAGTACAGAGGCATAGAAAGTCGTATTTATGGAGGAAAGGGTTAAAAAAATCATGTTTTCATGTGCCATTATAAAAGATACATGTAATCTAAAAATATTAATTATGTCATTATTTCTTACACAAGTATTGAATGGGTAAAGGGTTAAAAGCAGGGGCCTTCTTAGTGCAGAATGATTGTGATGCCAAGAGTTTGTTGCAGAACTTTTGTCATGCATTAAGCTAGAATGTGTCTTAACCCTTTCCCTGTTAAATACTCATGTAGGAAATAATGACATCTTAAATAATCATTACTGATTTTTTTATAATGGCATATGATCACAGGAAATTTTGGTATTGGTAGAAACTGTAGAGTCAGATTGTTTATAATCCCCTAAGCAAACAGTGCAGACCCTGATCAGATGGCTCCTATAGGAGCCATCTGGTCTGGGTCTATTGTGTTTGCAAATGCATAAAAAAGCCTTTATATGAAGCGAAAATTTAAAAAAACTCAAACTTAGACTTCCAGTGGCTGTTGTAGGAGTTTAACTGTATCATGATCAATATTTAATCAAACGTATCATGATAACGAGAATGCCCTAAACATTTAATCAACCATACCTGTCAGTTCATTACACCTCAAGCCTACTGATTGCTTGCTAGAATTTATCAAAAAAAAATTCAGAGAATAAGACTGAGATTGTTCTAGTATCTAATTGGTCAGACTTTGATTAAACTCATAACTGATGAATGAATATTCATATAAGTAATAATGACATCATACATATTTATTAGATGATTTTTTTATGACATTAGAGACGTTTTTAGGTCATGGCAGTAACTGTACAATAGATCTGTATACAGTAAAACCTCTCTATAACGACCACTAAATTGTGTTAATTAGTTGGGCAGGTGGTTGCTTAAAGCAAGGTGAAAATATAGGAGCGTTCTGCTTTATTTACACCTTGCTTTAAGCATCCACCTGCTTTTAACACAAACTACTTGATGTAAATTAGTGGCCATTATAGGTTTTACTGTAATTCAATTTGCAAATGGAGCAGAGACTGAAAAGACAGCTCTTACAGGAACCATCTGATCTTGGTCTACTCTGTTTACAAAGGCATTAAAAGTACATCTATGGAGTGAAGGGCTATATTTTGTACACTTTAACATTTTAAATATTGCAACACTATGCAGAGTATTTTGGAAAATCAGTTTCCTTCACTATTTAAAATTTGAAATGCAAGACAGTGTAGATACTGACTCCAATGACCACGAAAAGATCAGTGTAGAACTGACTCCAATGACCACGAA
This sequence comes from Azorinus chamasolen, assembly GCA_963576725.1. Classification (NCBI taxonomy): domain Eukaryota; kingdom Metazoa; phylum Mollusca; class Bivalvia; order Cardiida; family Solecurtidae; genus Azorinus; species Azorinus chamasolen. Next base: position 2,327,019 of record OY755243.1, on the reverse strand, counting down.
AAGATCAATCTGATTTAGAATTCAACTGTTTGCATATGTCATCATTCTTTCTCATAAAAGATATAACAATATGATTGCTTTATTACTTTGTGACTCAGCAGGTGCAATAAGGCCTGTTACTCACTTATTGACCTGCATAGCTATAGCAGGAAGTGTCAAGGCTATGCCAACAGTAATATTCTGCATAAACTAAAGATTATTAAACTTCACTCAAAATCTAGCCAAGATAACAGGGCTTCTGGGTTCGAGTATGAGTTCATTCTCAAGTATCTGATTGGTCAGACTGTGAACCTACTCAAAATCTGACCAGTCAGATGCTTGAGAATTAACTCAGACTAAGCAGCCAGATTTATAACCCCAGGAATGGTCTACTGAGACTGAGATGCCAATGAGATGAGATGAATACTTAATGCCAGTGTATGCAACTGAGACACAATGGAGATCTCAATTAACCATTTCCTGCATACAAATGCTTTTTGGGGGCCTTTGCAACCAGAGTAGACCGAGTCAGATGGCTCCTGCAGGAGCCTTCTAATAAGGGTCTGCTCTGTTTGCTTATGAAAATTTTATAGATCTGACTACAGCTTCTTCAAATACAAAATAATTTCTGTGTACATGAGCCATTGTAATCATTCAGCTAATAAATATTCACGATATAATTATTTTTTACATGAATATTCAACCGGGAAAGGGTTAAGCCAATCCTACAAGAGCTATATGGAACACAGTTCTACATTCTATTGACGTAGTGTCAAACAGCTTGGATCCTGATGAGAAGACCAGTTACTCCCTATCTAATCCAGATCAAAGCTGTTTACAAATGCAAGTGAGTTTGTGGTTAGCAGGTTAAGGATTAACAAACAAAACTACTGCCCTATCATCTTAATTGACATAAACAAAACACACTAGAAACTATACATGTACAAGCATACACATAGTTAGAAAGCATTGCACATATCTGATATAGCACGGAAAGAAATCCTCTAACAATATAGACATCAATTAACCCTTTACCTGATAGAGACACCTTTGGATTCCTTGGCAAATAGGGTAGACCCAAATCAGATGGCTCCAATAGGAGCCGTCTAATCAGGGTCTGCTCTGTTTGATTATGGTAATATAAATATCTGATACTAATTTCTACTATGGTTAACCCATTCCCTCATAGGCTATTTTTAGATCCAACCACTTTGAATAAATCTACCAAAATGGAGCATAACTAGAGAAAAGGATTTTTTTTTAGAATTTTGTAGTTTGAAACCATTGTGATAAATAGAGCATTTGCTCCTATAGGAGCAAATGCTCTATTTATCACAATGGTTTCAAAAAGTGAATTTTACAGAGGCGTAGAAAGGTGTATTTATGGAGGAAAGGGTTTAACTATCATACATTCAAAAATTCAGCTTACTATTTCCTACTTAAATATTCATCAGGTAAAGGTTTAACCCTTTACTCCATGAATATTTATACAAGAAATAATTACATCATGAATATTAATTAGATTATTTTGTTATAATGGCTTATGAACACAGGACATTTTGGTTACGGCAGAACCTGTAGAATCAGATCTATAGTTTTTCATAAGCAAACAGAGCAGACCCTCATTAGATGGCTCCTATAGGGGCCGTCTGATTTGGGTCTACTCTGTTTGCAAAGGCATAGAAAAGCCTATGTATGGAGTAAGGGTTAAAGCTACCCTGTGTCTCTAAATGTGACAGTGCCTTGTTCTGGGTGATTGGTTAAGATTTTACCAATCTGGTTTTGTCTGATTGTTAGGCTTTAAAGTTATACACTGGAGACAAAACTGAATGGTCAGTTGACTACAGCACAAATCATGCAATCCAAGTAGCCAAATCCACGTATGTGGGAGTACAGTATGAGTACTGCAAGTGGATTCATCAAATTCACAAGAACTTATCATTATGATTTGAGCAAAACTAGTATTGATAATCTCTTTGCATGCTAAATAAAATCTGTCTTAATGAACCAATAAAAAGGTCTCAAATTCTGGGTCTATAAAGCAGGTGTTAGCTTAATACAGGACAAAGTAATGCAGAAAGCTGAGAGTTTCTGAATTTTTGTTTTGCCCTGCATTAATCGTTAATCACCTATACAAATGGTGCATGCAAAGAGTGACAGTGAGTGCAGTAATATCAAACTCCCCTAATTATATGGGGGGAAATGGTGAAAACAAATAGACTATGAGGCAAATGAGACTCCAATTCAGTTTAACTAGTTAAATGTATACATACTAGAGCATCTTTAAAAGGACCAGTTAAAAAATAATTCTTTAACCCTTTCCCTGATAAGGCTATTTTTAGATCCAACATATTTGAAAATATATACCGAAAAGGAGCACTAATTAGAGAAAAGGAAAATATTAGAATTTTGTAGTTTGAAACCATTGTGATAAATAGAGCATTTGCTCCTATATTAGCAAATGCTCTATTTATCACAATGGTTTCACAAAGTGACTTTTACAGAGTCGCCAAAAGTCGTCAATATGAGGGAATGGGTTAAAGCAGGTGGTTGCTTTTTGCAGAATGAAAGTGCATTTCCCTGCTCCCTCATACAAACACTTTTTCATGCCTTTGCAAACACAGTAGACCCAGCTCAGATGGCGCATGTAAGGAGCCATCTGATAAGAGTCTGTCCTGTTTGCTTATGAAATCATAATAGATCTGACTCTACAGCTTTTATCAATACAAAAATTAACATTTTCCCTTCTTTTACAAAACCCAACTACATAAGAAGAATACTCATTGTTAACATATTACTCTGATTACAACGCAAAACTATAACAAAATGCTCTTGTAAATAAAGCATGATTAAACATACTTTTGTGGATGTGCTGCACTTATAACAAAATATATTGGAATGACTGTAAAACTGCTAGTAAAAAATAAGCCATAGACATATAGAGCCAATTGAGTTATTGTTGATGTTACTCTGAAAATCCAAGAGCTGAAATATCTCAAATAGACATACAGCCGCATAACTACTTTCAAGCAGTAAACATATTTACAACAAAGAGAAAGAAAAAAGGATAAATACAGTAAGACATCTCCTTAGCAACCACTCAAATGTCTAATGGTCGGTCTTTAACCCTTTCTCCATGTTATTCATGAAGAAATAATGATGTCATGAATATTAATTATATTAATTTTTATAATGGTGCATGAACATAAGAATTTTTGTCCATGGCAGAAACAATAGAATCATATCTATATCATTTCATAAGCAAACAGAGTAGACCCTGATCAGACGACTCCTATTGGATTTGGTTCTACTTTGTTTGCAAAGGCGTAGATAAGCCTATTTATGGAGTAAAGAGTTAACCCTTAACTTGATACAGACATCCTTTCACGTCTTTGCAAACAGAGTAAACTCAGATGACACAGCTCCTAAAGGAGCCACATGATCAAGGTCTATTCTGTTTGCTTATGGCATAATATAGTATAAAGTCTGCCATGATCAACAATCCTTTTGTTCAGTGAAAATTTAAAAAAACAAAACATTAATGCATATTTATGGAGTCATGAATTCTTGTACTTTTCATGAGGTAAACCTTCAGCTATTTAACTCTTTCCTCCATAAATATGCCTTTCTACAACTCTGTAAAAGTCACTTTTTGAAACCATTATGATAAACAGAACATTTGCTCCTAAGGAGCAAATGCTCTATTTATCATAATGGTTTCAGAACTACAAAATACTAAAATTTCCTTTTCTCTAGTTAATGCTCCTTTTCGGTAGATTTATTCAAAGAGGTTGGATCTAAAAATAGCCTATGAGGTAATGGTTAATAGTTATAAAATAACACTTTCATCAGGGAAACAGTAAATATTGTCTATGTGCAAATATATCTTTGTAGGAATCATTTGATCCTAATCCTAAGCCTGAATTTAGACTTTGTGAACACCAGACCATAAGTACAGTAAAATCTCGATTATTCGAATTTTCGGTATAGAAGAATTTAGATCCTTTTAGGCAGGTGGCTGCTTAATGCATGGTGAAAGTCATGCAGAAAGCTCCTAGAGGAGCTTTCTGCATGGCTTTCACCATGCATTAAGCTGCCACCTGTCTTAAAGATCGATAATAATACGTATTTTAGTGTTCGAATAATCGAAGTTTTACTGTAATTGTATTACATTATACTAAACTAACCCCTTGTCAGATGAATATTCCTGTGAGAAATAATGATATTACAAATACCGGTATCTATTACAGGTAGCTGAATTTTTATAATGGCATATGAACCGAGGATTTTTTAACCTGACAGCAACTGTAGATTCAGATCTATATAATTCCATACATGCAAACAAACCAAGACTCTGATCAGATGGTCCCTACATGAGCTGGGTCTACTCAGTTTGCAAAGACAACAAAATATGTATCTATCAGGAAAAGGGTTAAGTGAAATGTTTACATAAACCAAACAAATTGACAGTACATAAGCTGCGAACAACTTTTCTGCCGTATGTGAGTCATGATTTTCTCTAGGCAAACGTTACATATATATGGCTGAAATTAATAAGTTATTCTCTAACACACAGCAATACATAAACAACAACTTTATTATTGAACCATTAATAATGATTTATACAATTATAGTACAAATATGGAATATAACTGTATCTGCTATCTTTTTTAACATATCATGTAGAGTAATGCTTACACAACCATTATGACTGACAGCTGCATTTTCAAGGATAACACACATATTCAATTCCAATAACAGAAGTGTCAAGTCTTAATCTTTTAAGTGCTGAATTTTCACAGTCGAATGGTCCATCATAATTCATTGTTGAAGATTAACCCTTTCTTCCATATATACGCCTTTCTACGCCTCTGTAAAAGTCACCTGTTGAAACCATTGTGTTAAATAGAGCATTTGCTCCATAGGAGCAAATGCTCTATTTATCACAATGGTTTCAATTTACAAAATTCTAAAAAAATCCTTTTCTCAAGTTCATGCTCCTTTTCGGTAGATTTATTCAAAGATGTTGGATCTAAAAATAGCCTATGAAGGAATGGGTTAAAACCCATTTAACCCTTAGCTTGGTTGCGAAAACTTGGATATTCTGTAATATTTACTTATTTCAATCATTCAAGTTTTTGAGAACCTCTTGACTAAGTGTTAACACTTTGCTCCTTGAATATTCATATTAGACATCATAACATCATGAGGATTCATTAGATTAAGTTTTATAATGGCTCGTGAAAATAGGGATTTTTGGCCATTACAGAAACTGTAGAATCATATTTATATTATTTCATAAGCAAACAGAGCAGGCCCTGATCAGATGGCTCCTACAGGAGCCATCTGATCTGGGTCTACTCTGTTAGTAAAGGCATAGAAAGGTGTATTTATGGGGTAACAGGTAAAACAGATTGGATTGTGATGAGATGCTGGTAACCCATCTTCTCATCTGGAGTCAAGCTGTTATACATGTCAGGTCACATATTATAAAATAATAAAGGCTGACATTGCTGGAGAGTCCTGATGACAAACAGTGCAGACTCTAATCAAGGAATTCTTAAGGAGCCTCTGATCTGGATCTTCACCAATTTGCAATAGTCAGTTAAATCATTCCCTCATTCAGAAGGTAAAACTAAAACTCATACTCAAAGTGGTAGGGCATATTACCATATTCAACCTTTTCCTTCATATAAACGCATTTTCACGCTTTTACAAATAGAGTGGACCCAGTTCAGACAGCTCCTGTAAGAGCTGTCTGATCAGTGTCTGCTCTGTTTGCTTACGAAACTATTACAGTTCTGACTGCAGTTTCTATCAGTACCAAATGATCCTGTGTACATACAGTAAAACCTCTCTATAACGACCACTAAATTGTGTTAATTAGTTGGTATGTTGGGCAGGTGGTTGCTTAAAGCAAGGTGAAAGTAAAACAGAACGCTCCTATAGGAGCGTTCTCTTTTACTTTCACCTTGCTATAAGCATCCACCTGCCTTTAACAGAAAATAATTGATGTAATTTTGTGATCGTTATAGAGAGGTTTTACTGTACGTTATTATAAAAATTCAGATATTCATGATGTCAATTCTTCTTACATGAATATTCAACAGGGAAAGGGTTAAGAATCAATACCTGTAATCTTTTGGACATATAAAATAGTAAAATCACGTAAGTACGCAATTATTGTAAACCCTTTCAGTGCTCAATTTTCCAAGTGGAATAATCCATCATTGTTTACTAACAGTCCATTCAGTATGAAAGGGTGTACTTTACAAGATTATTTTGAATAACAAACAGTGCATATTGAGACTCTAGGAGCCCTCTGATCTGGGTTTACACTGTTTCCACATGACAGCTAAGTCTTTTTCCATTCAAAGGGTTAAACAATGGTTACATACAAACTATCATGATCAGAATAAAGAGCACTTTCTAATATTGGCTAAACTTTCTGGAACACTCATTCCAACACTTGGATACATTAAAATAATATAATAAAGAGGAACATTTAACATTTAACCCATTTCCTCATACTGATGCCTTTTGACACCTCTGTTAACCCTTTACTCCATGAATATTCATGTAAGAGATGACATCATGAGTATTAATTAGATTATTTTGTTATAATAGCACAAGGGCACATGAATTTTTGGCCATGGCAGAAACTATAGAATCATATCTTTATTATATCATAAGCAAACAGAGCAGACCCTGTTCAGACGGTTCCTACAGGAGCTGTCTGATCTGGGTCTACTCTGTTTGAAAAAGTGTAGAAAGGCGTATTTATGGAGTAAAAGGTTAAGGTCACTTTTTGAAAACATTGAAATAAATAGAGCATTGATCTATGGTTAACTCTGTTTGCAAAGGCGTAAAAAAGCATATATTGAAGAAAAGGGTTAAATGAATTGCAAATGATCAGGATCTATACTGTGTGCTGATGTCATAATGCTCTTTTCCCTGATACCATCTTGTTCATAGGCTGAAAGTCCATTTAAGTACTGTACATTATGACCAATAGTCAATATATATACAATAAAGCTGCCCCTATCCAAAGTAAGGAGGCAGTTCTAACTAAAACAATAAGACATTTCAGAATAGATAAAGCAACAAGAGTACCCTATTTGGTGCCACTCCTCATTTTTGTCTAATAGTCTAAGAAGTAAAAGAAACTACTCTGCATGAAAGGCTTGCGAACTTTACCCTTTAACTCATGAATATTTAGTAAGTACAGTAAAACCTCTCTATAACGGCCACCAAATTACACCAAGTATTTTGTGTTAAAGTCAGGTGGTTGCTTAAAGCTAGGTGAAAGTAAAACAGAACACTCTTATAGGAGCGTTGTGTTTTACTTCCACCTTGCTTTAAGCAGCCACCTGCCCTACATACCAACTAATTAACACAATTTAGTGGTCGTTATAGAGAGGTTTTACTGTAATATTATATAATCACAGTACGAATATCAATTAGCGGAATATTTATGATCGAGAGAGTATTTTACCATGGCAAAAACTGTAAAATCATATCTATATTATATCATAAGCAAACAGTACGACCCTGATCAGACGACTCCTACAGGAGCCGTCGGAGCTATGTTTAATCTGTTTACAAATGCATGGTAAGGCTTTTCTATGAGGAAAAGGGCAAAGGCAGATTGGAACCCTTTGGATGAGTTCTGTAAGGGTTGATTCAAAAGATGTTGAAAATAGGGTAGAACCCCTCTAATGCGACCACTTAATGAATGAACGTGGGTGTCTTTGTAAGCAGGTGGTTGCTTAATGCAGGGCAAAAGTAATGCAGAAAGCTCCTAGAGGAGCTTTCTGCATTACTTTTGTCCTGCATTAAGCTACCACCTGCATCTAGCACCAAGAATTATACCTCTTTTAGGTGGTCGCATTAGCGGGGTTTTACTGTACATCTAAAGTTGAAGTTTTTCCCTGAAGACAGTCTGACAATAATATTCAACAAATACAGATCACATATGGCATTCAATTGTTGTAGTACAACTTCACAGACAGATTCTTAGCAGAATTACAACACCTACAAATGCAATTGTATCTCTGAATTATTTAGTCTACTGTGAATTTTTCTTGTCAATTTTTCTTCTTCTGTATGACTTCCACCAAGAATTAAGCCGCAAAATGCCTCACGTTTTCAAATTTTCTTTACTAGAAGTTAGAATTAAGGTTTTACGGTAAAACTAAGGTATAATTTTAGGAAATATTTAGGGCTTAGTGAAAAACTGTTGTAACTAAACTACCTAAAATTTATAAGCTTGTACAAATAATTTTCATATCTTCTGAAAACTGAATCTGGATCTAAACTGCAAAAGTCATCATGACCTTGCTCCATAGAGAGTAGTTACCAGTTTTGCAGGAAGCCTGCAACACATGCATACCAACAAAAACAATTCTACATTCTCCTCATTACCAAGGAATAAAAATGAGGACAATTGAGGTTAATAACTCTAAATACACTAGCAGCAAATTTGTGACAACCTATAAAATGAGTCTGGATCAAGATAAGATGCCAAGTAACACAGTCTGTCCCATATCAGGATCCAAACTGCCTGACAATATGACTGTATTTAACCCTTTCATTCATATAAATACGTTTTCATGCACTTGCAAACAGAGTAGACCAAGATCAGATGGCTCCTGGAGGAGCCATCTGATCAGGGTCTGCTCTGTTTGCTCATGGAATGTGATAGATGTTTTTTTTAGATTCTAAAATGGCCACAAGGTTCCGCCTTCCATATTTCATTATCACTATTTTGTCCATGAATATTCAGTAGGTATTGAAATCTGGACTAAATCTAGAACAGGGAAAGGGTTAAGAGGAGAAATGTAGAACATGTGTAGATGACAATTACTTGTGTGTCAAGATATAAAGAATATCTCAGTTTAGTTAATAGGCTGGGTCTCTGCTGCATGCAAGACAGCTGCATCAGCTTCACGTCCATGTATGTATGACTGTCTATATTTCTACTGGTCAGTCTGGTCACACTGGGGCTAGGTCCAGCTACTTTGTGGCCAGCCATATGATGAGGATAACAATGAGAATGATCACCAACAGAAATATCACAAGTATGCACCGCTTCTTCCTGGACCGACCCTGAAACACACAAACATCAGTGTAAAACCATCTGTATCATCAACTCGTATTGTAATTTTCTGCTTAACCCTTTCAATGCTAAATTTTCAGAGTGGAATAGCCCATTATTGTTTATAGGCCGAGTCCATACTGTATGAAAAGGGTAAACTAGCGAGATGATTTGGAATGACAAACAGTGCAGACCCTGGTCAGAGAGTTCCTCAAGGAACCACTCTGATCTGAGTCTACACAGTTTGCAATTGATGTGTCCTGCATTCAAAGGGTTAGCCTGTTTAAGCAAAGCATCACTTAACCCTTTCCCTCATATAAACACCTTTTCACGCATTTGCAAATAGAGAAGACCCAGATCAGATCCTATAGGAGCCATCTGACCAGGGTCTGCTCTGTTTGCGTATGAAGTTTGAAAGATATATTTCTTATATAATTCTTATAAAACTTGATTGCTGTGTAGTTCTTATGCTTTTTATTTGGTTTTTAAATTCATGCAAGAAATGATGACATCATGAATATTGTTAAGATTTTTTTCCATAATGGCACATGGTTACAGGAAATTTTGGCGATGGCAGAATCTGAAGAATCAGATCTATATAAATCCATAAGTCAGCAGAGCAGATCCTGATCAGATGGCATCTGATCTGGTTTTAGTCCATTTGCAAAAGTGTTTCAAGGCATATTTATACAAACAGTTTGATTTCTAATACATCATATACTTACTTTTGGTTTGGTTTAGTTTTTATCTGGTTTTACGTCGCTTTAACAGTATTTCAGTCATTATCACAACATCCAGCTAATTACTAAGTGCATTACATGGAGTTATATAAACCCTTTCCCTGTTCTATATTCATGAAAGAAAAAATGACATCATAAATATTTATTAGCTGAATTTTTGTAATGTAAACTTTTCAAGGGAATTCTGTTTGCAAATGCGCGAAAAGGGGTTCATAAGAGGGAAACTACAAAAACAGATATATCAAATTACATTAGCAAACAGAGCAAACCCTGATCAGAAGGCTCCTATAGGAGCCATCTGATCTGGGTCTACTCTGTTTGCAAATGCGTCAAAAGGCTTTTATATGAAGGAAAGGGGCTAATGTCATATCAATAAGAGAAAATTTTACCTTCAAATCATAATAGTCCACAAGCAAACAGAGCAGCCTATGATCAGACAGCTCCTACATGAATTTTCTGACCTGGAACTACTTTGTTTGCAAATGCATGAAAAGACATTTTTATCAGTAAAAGGTTAAATCAAACTTTTCTTTTAACCATTCACCAGATGAAGATTCATTTGACAAATAATAACATCATGACTATCCATTGATGAACTTTTAAACCGGCATATAAAAACATGAATTTTTGGCCATGACAAAAGCTGTATTATTCCATAAGCAAACAGAGCAGACCAGGTCAGATAGCTCCTACAAGAACTGTCTAATCTTGGTCTACTCTGTTTGCAAAGGTGTCAAAAGGTGTCTCTATGAGGTTAACGGTTAACCCTTTCCTACATTAATATTTATGACAGAAATTATGAGACCATGAATATTAATCAGATTAATTGTTGTAATAGTACATGGGCACAGGAATTTTTGGTATAGGCAGAAAATGTAAAATCATATCCATATTATATCAATGGCAAACAGCAAGCCCTGATCAGACTGCTCCTATAGGAGCGGTCTGATCTGGGTCTACTCTGTTTGCAAAGGCGTAGAAAGGCGTATTTATGGAGTAAAGGGTTAACTCATCCACATTTCATTTTCTAAGGAGTCCTATAAATTATTTCTATACAAAGTTGCAACTTCAGTATGGTACTTAGCCATTTCACTGTAAACTTTTCCTTCATATAGACATTTTTCATACATTTGCAAACAGAGTAGACCCAGTAGATCCTGTAGGAGCTGTCTGATCTTGGTCAGCTCTATTTGCTTATGACATGATATAGATCTGAAACTACACTTTTTGTCAAAGCAAAAAAAATCCATTGAAAAGTTTACATTAAATAAATTCAGCTAATAACAATGCACTATTTCATTATTTCTTACCTGAATATTGAACAGGGAAAATATTAATAGACATGGTTACATACAGAAATTATAAGGTAAAGGGAGATAACCCTTCAAACCCCAAACCATTCTTCCATACCCTTTACCTGATAAACCAATGAAGTAAGAATATTAATGACTAAGAAAATCTAGTTGTTTTTAAATGGCATATGATCAAGGAAAATCTATATTATTGATCAGATGGCTCCTACAGGAGCCATGTGATTTGGGTCTACTCTGTTTGCAAAGGTATTTATAGGCATCTCTAACTGGTAAAGGGTTAATAAAGAATAAACATGCAGATGTTACAAGCCCAACATTGTTCTTGTTATTTTCTCTGCAATTTGAATTTCATAACAAATGAGTCAAACCAAATAAAAGGATATCTTTGGAGAACTGAAACAGTGAAGACTTAAGCTAATCAGGACCTTCACTGTTTGCTAGTAATACTTATTTTTTGCATTTTAAAAAACAGTGTAAACCATGATCAGATCTTGAATCTGTGACATGACAATAATTCTGTGTCAACACAGTAAACCCCATAACATTGTGTTCTCTCGCATAAATGCCCTCACTCTTAATAAACAACCCCTTACTTCTGTGGTGTGTGTGTGTATGGGGGACTGATGAGAATTTATAAGTTTATTAGAGATAATATTGTAGTTACTACTAAACATTCTCATGAACCAATGAATCAACCATTTGCTCAGTTGAATATTTGCCAGATTTGTGTGAAATTATGCTGCTAACATTTAACAAAACATGGTATATCGGAAAAATTGAGACTAAGATCTGACATTTATCATGTCAGCAAATGCATAGAAAGGCGTATGGAGTAAAGGGTTAATGCACATCGAAAGAAATACAGAAGAGCTGTCTGCATTATTCTCATCCTGATTTAAACTACAACCTGACATTAAGACACAGATTGATAATTCATTAAATGGGCACTAAACTTTTTACTCGATAGAAATGCCCGTTTCATGCCTTTGCAAACAGAGTAGACCCAGATCAGATGCTCCTACAGGAGTCTGCTTGGTTTGCTTATGAAATGATATAGATATTCTGATTCCACAGTTTCCATCACGGCCAAAAACTCATTGGCCATTATAAAAAATTATTAATGTTTATTCAGTCATGAATTGTTGTATAAACATTCATATGAGGTAACGGGTTAAGTATTTTGCAAATAGAGTGGACCAAGATCAGGTGTGGATATGGGACCCAGCATCTGACTATGATGTAGCTGTTTACAACAGTCATTGTCACAATACTGCAGTTTGGTGAGCTATTTTGTTGCAGAATGGTGTGTCCTGGGTCTGGATCTACACTTTTTTAAGAGAAGCTGCTCATGTGGCACTCTTGAAGAGCTCAAAATAAAAACATTTCATCCATCATGCACTGATTTCTGAACACAGTCAGAAATTTCAGAGAGTTATAATTCTAATGACAATTCTAAAGTTGACCACGGCATAAATAAAGTCTTCCAATGAACAGAAATCATCTACTCATCATGATCAACCGCCCCCCAAAATATAAGGACTCTAGGTAAAAATGAGTTCTTGATGGGGAACCATCTGGTCTGGTGACCAACCAACTAATCAACATGTGCAAAGCAATATAACTCCCATTCCTGAAAAAGGAGGGCTTGAAAAATACCAAAAGGGTATAAACCTTCTACTTTAAAACAAAAGTAACAACCCTTCACTCCATGAATTTTTATGTAAACAAGATGTGTTTGTGAAACACTATGCCCCCTCATATATTTTACCTCTGACCTTGAAGGATGACCTTGACCTTGACATGTCACACCTCAAAATGTGCAGCCTCATGAGATACACAAGCATGCCAAATATCAAGTCTCTATCTCTACTGGTCCAAAAGTTATGGCCAATGTTAAAGTTGGCGATTTGACCCATATATTTGACCTCTGACCTTGAAGGATGACCTTGACACGGCACCCCTCAAAATGTGCGGCTTTATGAGATACATATGTATGCCAAATATCAAGAATCCATCTATACCGGCTCAAAAGTTATGACCAATGTTAAAGTTGCTGACAAACAAACAGACAAACAGACAAACGGACAAACAGACAGACAGACAGACAGGGCAAAAACAATATGCCCCCCGACTATCGTCAATGGGGGCATAAAAATAATGGTATCAGGAATATTAATAAATTTAATTGTTATAATAACACATGGACACAGAAAGTTTTGGCCATGACAGAAACTGCAGAATTATATGTATATTATATCATAAGCAAACAAAGAAGACCCTGATCAGACGGCTCCTACAGGAGCCGTCTGATCAGGGTCTACTCTGTTTGCAAGGGCATAGAAAGGCATATTTATGGAATAAAGGATTAACAAAAATAACAACAGTGAAAACCAAATAAAAGAAAGGATCATAATAAAAATAAAATATATACCTGTGACATTTAGTTTTTATTGGACACAGTGACTGCTATGATAATTGCCACTATTGCTAGAATAACTAAAAGCACCACAATCAGACAACACTTTTTTCTTCTAGCTTTTGACTGAAACAAACAAAAAACAAATATACCAAATGAAATACCAAACAAACAGAAATATCAAACAGATTCAGAACTAGATCAAATTCTAAATGGCTGAACTAGAAAATAGGACTCAAACCTGTTAAAATCTACTTTTTACAGATCGTATATAAACTACAAACCATTTCCAATATCATAGCCACAGATATTGACATCAATGTTTTCTATAATTCATCTTCACCATTTGAATACAGGATATGAATGCTGAGGCATTTGCAAACAGTGTAGATCATTATGTCTGTGCTGATTTGTCATTCGAATCCTCTGGCAAATTCAAGCTTTTCATACTGAATTGTCTCTATTTTTAAACACTGATAGACCATAGGGGGCTTGTACCGCTTCATGGGAGTCTATACATACTTTATAATAACAAGGGTTCCAACTGGAAGAACGGTCATCCGTGTACCACAAGTACAAATAGGACCATAACTCTTACAATTTAAATGATAAAACTTCGTAATTCTTTAGGCTATTGAAAGCTAATGTATTTACTACGAAATAGATATAACCTCCTGCCAGTAATTTATGCGTTACTATCAATCTTACAATGATTTTCTCAAAATTTCAAGTGTTTTCTGGGTCATGGACAAACATTCTTTCACCCCTGTCTCACCCTATCACAGCAATAACATGGGATTTGCAGTTCAAAAGATGGCATGGTTCAATAAAACAACTCAATTGTATCACCAATCTCAATTTGTTTTGTCCTCTAAATAAGCAAGCAACTAGCAACAGCGGATTTTTCGTCTGTCATTATGTTTCTGTTTCGGATGATGCCATTTTGCAAACAAATATAATGGAGCGATTTCATTGGATGAGCGAAGGAAAATTGAAAATCCGTGATGTCACGTACAATGGCTCTTTCCTCGACAATTTGAAGCTATTAAACTGACAAAACTCGCTAGTTTTACATCATTGTTATAGTGCTAAGGACTAAAAAAAGGAGATTGGAGATAGAATTGAGTCGCTTTGTTAATTCACGGCAACTTTTGAACTGCATATCGCCAGGTTATCGCTGTGATAGGGTGAAACCCGGGTGAACGAACGTTTGTCCATGACCCAGAAAACACGTGAACTTTTGAGAAAATCATTGTTAGATTGATAGTAGTGCATAAGTTAACGACAGGTGATTATATCTATTTGGTAGTGAAATATATTGGCTTTCAATAGCCGAAAGAATTACAGAGTTATCATTTAAATTGTAAGAGTTACAGTCCTATTTGTACTTGTGGTACACAGATGTCCGTTCTTCCAGTTGGAACCCATGTTATCATATAGTATGTATAGACTCCCATGACGCAGTACAGACCCCTATGTGATAGACCAGACCACTTTGAATATTCAGCATTCAAATGGTTAACCCATTACCTCATAGGCTATTTTTAGATACAACCTCTTTGAAAAAAATTACAGATAAGGAACATTAACTAGAAAAAAGGATTTTTTTTAGAATTTGGTAGTTTGAAACCATTGTGATAAATAGAGCATTTGCTCCTATAGGAGCAAATGCTCTATTTATCACAATGGTTTAACAAAGTAACTTTTACAGAGTTGTTTAAAGTCGTCAATATGAGGGAATGGGTTAAGACCACCGCATCAGTTAAAATAAGATAATAACAAATAATGAAAATGTGTCAGATATATACATGTAGCTTACAGTGACAAAATAAACACTAAATGATAACTTAATTCAGTGATTTGCATAGTGCTATAACATTAAAATAAATATTAAACAAATATTGCTTTCAAACTTAGTTAAGTCAATCAAGAGACTGAATAATAAACTTTTCAGGTTACTTAAGTTATCATAAAAGACATTCAACTCTTTGCATGTTAACTAATTGTTATATGCAACTGTTATTCTCTGCTGCAGAGGTTGTGGTGGACTGTCACACACATGGGATATGAGGTAATCGGGATATGACATTAACATTGCTCAGTGCTCACCCCATCAAGCAGTGTTATTCCCCAATAGTATTCAATCAGTCTGCTTACAATGTCCACAGCACGTGGAAGAAATGTCATGGTTATCTTTTCAAATTTTCTTTGTGTGTGTAACTGAACAGTTTAGCTCTTGATCATAGGATATAACCACACAGATGAATTTTCATCAGAAAATTAGAACATTGCATGCAAATATTGGATGAGATATTTTTATGTAAAACTCAATTTCTAAAAAAAAGTCATTTAGAGAAAACATGTATATTCGATGAGACATCTTTATATAAAACTCCAATTTCTAGAAAAAAAAAGGTCATGTACAGTGATGTCTCAATCCGGAAACGTTCGTTCCCGGCGAAATTTCCGGATTAACGAATTTTCCGGATTAACGAATCACCGTCGTATGCTGCAACTCAATCATAAACATTGTATATGTATATGTACACATTTACTTTCGCATCAATAAATCTTTTCTTGTAACGTTCATGTGTGCATATGCCCGTAATAATCGCAAGTCATATCAAAATAATTGCCTTGTTTGTCGTTCTAAATGCTTTTTGCACCCTATCCATAAGTGTCAGTTCTCTCATTTGAGTAAAACAATGTGGATTATCGAATATGCCTGCAGGCAAATTTTGTAAAATCGACGTAGGTCTCCATGTTCGACATGACTGGTTTCCCGAATATTCCATCCGCGTACATGTACTTGTAAGTCGGAAGTCGGGAACCAGCCAGCTCACGCGTGAGTTAGAATCTTAGGGAATCTCTAGCGGAAATCCCCGATAAATATAGCCTTGTAATTTCTGAATTAGCAAATCATTTAAGGTGATTAACAGTTTAACGATGGCGGCGCGGTTTTAACGTAACAAATTAATTGGGCTAGTGTTCATCTCATTAAGGAACATTAATGAATATCAAACATCACTATCCGCGTGCCATATGCTTTGATAAATAGCCAGTTTGCACACAGTCGAGGTTGTTTTACCCATGCCCGTGATTGTAAACACAAGTATTCGCACCTCCGCGGTGCACTATTGTTAAGTGTCAGGGGTGGGCAATTAAGCCCCGGGGCTACTGACCCGGACGGATTAACGAGTCACAAATACAGGTAAATACATAGATTGGTTACCGGAAATCTATGTCCGGTTCCGGAACGTGAATTTCCGGATGTAACGAGTCAATTTACTGCACAAAAAATCCGTTTCCCACGACTTTCGTCCGGATCGCGAGTTACCGGATTAACGAATTCCGGATTAACGAGACATCACTGTACAGAAAACATGTATATAGACAGGGCATTGTATTTGCTTTTTTTCAATGATGATTCAAAGTTTGTAATGAAATTATTGTTTCATCAAATCAATGAACACAAAGAAATAAAACATCTCTACTTTTATAATGAATATGTAATACAGACCATCAGCGCTGAAATCAACTGAGGTCTTCAAAATTACCCTTGTAGTGTTATAAGTCTTATCAGTCCAGCCTATAGTGAGCCATTCTATGATAGTAAGAATTAGCAGACTGCTAACAGTGCATTTTCAAACCAATCTCAAACTTCCTATATGGCAACTGATACAACTTCCAGTTTTCCAGAAGTAGCTCACAAAGTTTTACTACTCTGATGTACATAAGAGTAGACCCATGGCCATTTCTATTAACCCATTACCTGATGAATATTCATGTAAAAATATTATCTATATAAACATTAATTAGCAGAAACTTTATAATGGCATATGAACACAGAATTCTTTAGCCATTCTTTAGCCATAGCAGAAATTGAAGAATCAGGTCTATATTATTTCATAAGTAAACAGAGCAGACCCTGATCAAAACGGCTCCGTCTGATCTGGGTTTACTGTTTGCTAAGGCATTAACTCTTTGCACGCTAAGTAATTTTTAGTCTTCAACAATTGTCGTCTGCTCCAATTCTTAAAATAAACTTTCTCTCATTTTTTTTAAAAAATATGGTCATTATGCGGCGTCTCATCTGGATCCAAACTGTTTGCATGGGTAATCACAGTTTCGCCGCTAGCTTGCAAAGAGTTAAAATGCATCTGAATCTGGTAAGGGTTAAATAAATAGCACAAGGAAACAGCTAGACCATAACCTAATTTATGCTTCTGTTATACTTTCAAAATCTCTTGCCACTAAGTAGGTAAAATTCAGAAGGATTCACACATAATGAAATTTATCTATAAATAAGTCTGTGCCAATTTCAAAGACAGCAACTATGTCAGACACATTCCTAGGACTTGGTGTCTCACTGGAATTAGGAAGTTATCTACTGGGTACTAAAGACAGGTATGGCATTTGTATTTGATGTCCATTTCCAAGTTACCTGATAGTTTAGAGCCTGGCCCAGCTGCTTGCTACCCTCCTGCACATGGATGTTAGTGGACTCCACATTTGCCTCAATGCTGTCTGAAAACACAAAACAGTCAAACACATTTAAACCCTTTACTTCATAGAGATGTCTGTTGATGCCTCGGTAACATAGAAGACTCAGCTCAGATGGCTGCTGTTAGCTATCTGATAAGGGTCTGCTCTGATAGCTTATCAAATTATACAGAACTACCATGGTCAAAATTCCTCTGTTTATATGTCGTTATGATGTCATTATTTCTTACATAAATATTCACGAGGTACATGTAACTGTTTAATAGATATGCCTTGCTACGCCTTAGCAAACCGAGTAGACCCAGATCAGATGACTCCTATAAGAGCCATCTGATCATGGTCTGCTCTGTTCGCTTATGAAATTATGACAGATCTGACTGCAGTTCCTGCCAATACTAAAAACTCTTGTGTATAATTATATGCCATTATAAAAATTAAGCTAATAAATATTCATGATGTCATCATTTCTTACATGATTATTCATTAGGTAATGATTTAACTCTTGATCATGCTTAGCGTTACCTGGGTCCATGCTTATAAAACTTTTAGTTGAGTCTGAGAACGTTCTCAAGCTTTTGATTGGTCAGATTTGAGCCTTTGGCTCAAATCTGACCAATCAAAAGCTTGAGAACTCAAATCTGACCAATCAAAAGCTTGAGAACGAAACTCAGACTCAACTAAAAGCTTTATAAGCATGGACCCTAACTGACATTTGCAAACAGCTTGGATCCAGACAAGATGCCAAGTAACATTGGTTTTTTTCACCAACAGAGCTAAGGGGCCAGTTTGGCTGATTAAGTCAGAGTCTAATCAGAATCCAAACTGTTTGAAACTTTGACAGTATATGTCAACAGTTAAATTCATGAATATAAATGTAAGAAATAATGACATCATGAATATTAATTAGATGATTTTTTTATAATGGCATATGGAAACAGAATTTTTTGGCTGTGGCAGAAAAGATAGAATTTCATCAATATTATTTTATAAGCAAAGAAGGCAAACCCTTATTAGACAGCTCCTACAGGAGCCGTCTGATCTACATCTACTCTGTTTGCAAAGGCATAGAAAAGCGCATTGATGGAGTAAAGGGTTAAATATTACAGCTGAACTTCAATATCTCGAACTTCAAGAGACCATAGAAATTAGTTCGAGATAATAGAGGTTCGAGTCGTCCGATTTATAATCTGAACAATATCTCAAGTTCACAGCTAAATGCAGGTCTAAAGTAATGCTGAAAGCTCCTGTGGGAGCTTTCAGCATTTCTTTCGACCTGCTGTCATGTGTATTTCTAGATATGTGTAGTGAAACATTTTAGAACAATTCTTTATTGTAAATTATGGAAGAACCGAACGTTTAGTTCGAGTTATCCTGAAGTTCGGGTTATCCGAGTTAGAGATATCGAAATTCAACTGTATAAGTAAAATGGGAGATTTTTGTGAAGACAATTACTATTAACCCCTTAATCCATGAATATTCGTGTAAGATGTAATGAGATCATGCATATTAATTAGCTTTATTTTTATGATAATATAATTATGATCACAGGAATATTTAATCAAGGCGGAAAATGGGAGACAGATCTATATCATGCCATAAGCAAACAGAGAAGACCCTGATCAGACTACTCCTACTGGAGCCATCTAACCTGGTCTACTCTGTTTGCGAAGGCATAGAAAGCATATTTATGGAGGAAAAGGGCTAAAGTGTGGATAGTACATAAGTATTACACAGGGCTCGTGCTAGGCTTCGCCATCGGCGCCATTTGACAATATGGCGACAAAAATATAAATTTTGTGAAAATGTTTGGCGCCGACTTTTTTCACAGATTTTCCGTGGTTTACAGAGGATAAAATGTGAGATGTATCATTCTGTTTCTATATGACTCCTAAGCAAAAGAAACAACAACCCCAAGTTATTCTGTACAGTGTTTTTCCCAGGTCCTTTTCGCTTGTTGCGTGGCCAATATGCCACCTGCCATAATTTCAACAACACCCTTTAATCCCCACTGCGACAGGCCTAATAAAAATCTACACTGCACTCAGTCAATACAAAATAACTGCCGAAAGATGACCTCTCCAATTAAAAGGAGAATGTGTTACATACATAACTATGGTGTGTTAAGGAATCAGGGAAATTTGCAACAATGTATTGGTATGAATGGATAAATTATATAAGAGAGGAGTAGGGACAACTTTTATGTCCACTTCATGTTCACAGACAGCCTTGGCATATGCAAACAGTGTAGACCCAGACGAGAGGGCTCCTGGAGGAGCCATTTGATCATGTTCTGTAGTTTCAAAATCCTGTAACATATCAAGAATCCTTTACAAATGAATCATCTCAAGTGTACAACAATGGCCTGCCAAATAATGAGATATCTTAACCAAGTTCTTTGAGTGGCATGAGAAATTGTTCAGAAATCCTCATCTCTTACCTAACACTTCTCCTTGTTCATGCACCAACATTCCAAGGTCTTTAAATATCTGGTTCACATCCATAATGTCACTCTGTAACATAGGAAAAACTAAATACTCAGGCTGGCATTAATCCATTGTTAAAATTAGAAAAATTGCAAACAAGTTTTACTTTATAATTCTTTTAACCCTTTCCCTCATATAAACGTGTTTTCACGCATCTGCAAACAGCATAGACCCAGATCAGACGGCCCCTATAGGAGCTGTCTGATCGGATCTCCTCTGTTTACTAATGGACTTTGATAGATCTGTTTCTTTACTTTCTAAAATGGCTACAATGTTCCACCTTCTATATTTCATTATAACTAGTTTGTCCATGAATATTCAGTAGGTATTGAAAGTTGGAATAAACATAAAACAAGGAAAGGGTTAATTACCTCAAGCTGTTTGATGGCAGATTCTCTCTCCTGGATCAGCGATAGGTCAACATCATTCTCCATCTGTAACACTTGTGCTGTCTGGGAGAACCTACAAAAAACACAGAAACACTTGAAGCATGTAACTGCCAACTTTTATTGTCTGCAAACTTTGTCACCCGGTACAATTTTCACTTTTTATTTTTCTTCATTTTTGTGTAAAAAGACGGTCACAGTAAAAAAGCAGTTTGGATCCTGATGAGACGCCAAGTTACTCTTAGTCTCATCTGATTCCAAACTGTTTGCTTAAGTAATCAAAGATGTGACATTGGCAGCAAAAGAGTTAACCCTTTACCTGATGGATATTTAAATTAAAATTACACCTATTTCATATATCAGTTAAATTAACATAATTCTTATATTCATGGCCGCGAAAAACAGTCGAGAATCAGATTCTTTTGATGGAAATTCATCTGTGTGGTATTGTCCATTATACTGAATGTTTTAAAACTTTTAGATCTCACACACAATTTAAATTTGAAAGCATACCTGGAGCTTTCGACCGAGTACTTCAGCCTTCGTCAGCACACTGGTGTTATTGAGACTTAACATCGCTCGAGGGAGTTCTGAGCGATGTTAACACCGTGTCGTACACGTGCGGCAGCTTGAAACGCAGGTTGAAACCCTTAATGCAGGGTAAAAGTAATGCAGAAAGCTCCTATAGGAGCTTTCTGCATTATTTTTGCCCTGCATTAAGCAATCACCTGCTTTTAAAAGACTCCCATGTTCAATAAATGCATGGCCACTTAAGATAGATTCTACTGTACAATAGAAAGCCTACCCTTGTTGAGAGAACTGGTCATCATGTGTGTCATCCGTGTATGGACTCTGCAATAAAATAAGACAACATATGTTCACCAACTTAATAGAATTGTTACACACTTTAAGCTAAGAAACTTACAATATCAATAAACAAGAAACCGGGTCCAAAAACATTAAACTACAAAAAATGTCCTAAAATATTAATTCATCAACTCAACAAAACAATAATTTTGAATAAAAATAAATAAAACAAGAAGAAAAACAAACAAGATGTCAAACCCATATTTTTAAGATCAAGAAGTTGTCATCTTTGATGTTTATTTGATTGATTTTCTTGCCATACATTTATTTTCAGCATATACACAAATGATTTATGCAATTTTCAGGCATTTTTAAAACACCTTGCAAGTAGAGATTATCACTTTAAGGGATGAATTCTTGGATAAATATCTAGGAGGTCATGGGTTATAGGTCATGCTACTTTTCTACAAGTTCAATACAAGTACCATAGAATCCAGATTTCCTCAGACCTATAAAGTTTCCATAAATAGCTAGCACATTAACCATCTTCCTCATTAAACACTTTTTCACAACTTTGCAAACAGAGTAGACCTAGATCCGATGGCTCCTATAGGAGCCATCTGATCAGGGTCTACTCTGTTTGCTTAAAATCATAATAATACTGACTCTACAATTATACAAATACCAACCTGTGTATACCAGTTTATGTCATTATAAAATTCAGCTTATAAATATCATATGTATGATACTAATATTTCTCAAATGAATTTTCAATAGAGATAGGGTTAAATCTCCAATTTACAGAGGACATATTGCATACTAGAGATGTCATGAAGGCCATCAGAGACTGCATAAACATTCAGGAAATAATGTGTCAAGGTAAAGGTAAAAGAGCTGGGAGAATTGCAACACCAAGTCCTTCTTTAACCCTTTCCTTCATACAAAGGCTTTTTCACATATTTGCAAACAGAGAAGACCAAGATCAGACTGCTCCTGAAGAAGCTGTCTCCTCAGGATCTGCTCTGTTTCCTTATGGAATTTTTATAGTAGAGTTGATCTGACCCTACATTTTCTACCAATACCAAAAAATCCTGTGTACATATGCCATTATAAAAATTGAGCTAATTAATATTCATGATGTCATTTCTGATATGAGTAGTCCACAGGGAAAGGGTTAAAGGTAGACATCTGAGTTCGATGCTGCAAGATTACACACTATATCATATTCATACCACACATAAGTAAGCTAAAACAGTGCTACTAACACATTAACCCTTTCCTTCATATAAACATATTTTCATACATTTGCAAACAGAGTAGACCCAGACCAGACAGCTCCTATAGGAGCCGTCTGATCTGGGTCTGCTCTGTTTTGCTATTAATGGAATTTGATAGCTCTGTTCCTTTACTTTCTAAAATGCCTACTAAGTTCCACCGGCCACATTTCATTATAACTATTTTGTCCATTAATATTCAGTAGGTATTGAAATTTAGAATAAATATAGGACAAAAAAAGGATTAAACTTTTGTCTTGATAAAATATTCAAGAGTGGGGAAATCTGCCACAAAACGACAAGCTCATGGTCAAATTATTTCCTAACCGATTTCCCAGCGCTTGAATATCTGGCTGAAACAAAAGTTATACACTGATATGTATATTATCATAAACCATACATTTTTATAGAAGAGTTTTTTAACTCATTCCTGCATAGGCTGTTTTTAGATCCAACGTCTTTGAACAAATCTACCGAAAAGGAGCATTTACTACTGAAAAGGAAAATTATAGAATTGTGTAGAGTTTAAACCATTGTGATAAATAGAGCATTTGCTCCTATGGAGCAAATGCTCTATTTATCACAATGGTTTCACAAATAGACTTTTACAGAAGCGTCAAAAGGCGTCTATACGCGGAATGGGTTAAGGCCATACATGTAGTAATGTTATAGCATGATTAGATGTTTCATGAATGTCAAATCAACCTCCAATGTCTGTCTTTATTTAAACTTTCTGATTAAATCTGCTGAAATAGTATTTCTGAATAAACATGGGACAGCACATTTTTGCTGCTAACAAATTCTGCTACAGTAAAACCCCTATAAACCGGAATTTTAGTTAAGAATACTTTAGAATTTTACATAAAGCTGATTAAAGATCATCAGCAGATCACTTCTGTAAAATTTGGTGGAAATCCAATCAGCATTTTAAGAGGCGATGTCGTTTAAAGGAATCGTTAATTAATTATTTTTTAGCTCCCATGAACTACCTATGCAGCAGTTGGAATTTATACTGGGGGTCACCTAGAGATCAATCCTGCAACATTTGGCGGAAATTAATTCAGTAGTACATTAGATGTTGTTTAAAATTCATCTTTAGCTCATGTGACCTAATTATGCAGTGGACCAGAACAATTTATATGAAGCTGATAGAAGGTCACCTACAAATTTTTCTCTGAAATTTGGTATGAATCCACTAAGTAATTTAGAAAAAGATGTTTAAAGAAATTGTTCACCGAAATCCATTTTTAGTTCCTGTGACCCAATTTATTCAGCAGACTGAACTGATTTATAAAAATCCGATTAAGGGTCACCCACAAAGCACTCCTGTAAAATTTGGTGAAAATCCAGTCAGTGGTTTAGGAGGAGATGTCATTTAAAGAAATTGTTCCCACCACATGATGCATGACAGCAACGACGGACAAAGGGCAATCCCAATAGCTCACCATGGCACTTTGTGCTAGGTGAGCTAAAAATTGGTCTTTTTACAGGATGATGAATCAGTGCGAGTGTTCAGGACTAGATCCAAAACCACTGAAAATATTGTGCAAAAAGTAAGAACATCAGGTTCACTGAACAGACAACAATGGGAGTTGCTCCTTTTTTGTTCATTTTCTGAATGACCATAACTATTGATGTACTTATATTAGATAACCCAAACCAACATATCATGTTCATACTTATATGTAAGGATTTTTCAACATATTTGCACCAAGTTGACAAGCAAGCAAAAATTAAGGATAAGCTTTAATATACACAAGCTGATGGCACTTCTTGTAGCTTCTTCCCATTACAAAATACAAGAATCCCATGAATCTAACTGTCCCTTCCTATGATAAAATATCTACAGAAGCAACTGGTTAACCCTTCCCTCCATAGGCTATTTTTAGACCCAACCTCTTTGAATGAATCTACCCAAAAGAACCATTAACTAGAGGAAAGGAAATTTTTAGAATTTTGTAATTTGAAACCATTGTGATAAATAGAGCATTTGCTCCTATAGGAGCAAATGCTCTATTTATCACAATGGTTTCAACAGGTGACTATTACAGAGGCGTAGAAAGACGTATTTATTGAATTTTTAATCAGCCATGAAAATTTCTTAGAGTCAATTATATAATAATATAATATACATGTAGTTTCATAAGCAAACAGAGCAGACCCTGGTCAGACGACTCCTGTAGGAGCCATCTGACCTGGCTCTACTCTGTTTGCAAAAGCCTGAAATGCATATCTATGGAGTAAAGGGTTATTCAGAATAGGATAGTCCAGCACAATGCCATTATCAGATCCTTCTATATACATGTATATGGGGAATTGTGTAGCCAAAATAAATTAGAAGAAAAACAGTTAGATTGTGGAGGAAATGAAAGAAAATGAACAGTTTGCAAACCTGTATCATAACTTTTGCAGAAAGGTAAACTTGCCCGAACATGTCAAAGAAGCCAAAAAAAAAAATATCGGCAAATAGGTCAGTAGAAGATACCATGCCATAACACTTACCGCAAAATCAATCAATGGCTTTAGCCTCTAGATAAAGCATATGGTATTCATTTAAAATAGAGGTAAGAACAAGAAAATGCAATAATGGTAAAAAATGGGTACAAAACCATACCATTACCATGCCATTTCAATACTTTCTTATAGGAAGATTAACCATTTACCCCACTGATACACCTTCTAATGCATTTGCAAACAGTGTTGACCCAGATTAGATGGCTCCCATAGGAGCCGTCTGATCAGGGACCGCTCTGTTTACTAAATGGAATCATATAAATCTGATTCTACAATGTTTACCAAGGTCAAAACTTTTCTTGTTCATATGTCATTATAAATATTAAACTAATTACATTTCAATTATACATTAATTCATACAACAATATGTATGGAGTAAAGAGTCAAGAATGTGCAGTTTATAGCAATTACCATCTCGTTCAAAAATATTCATAACCTTGTTATTGATATGCATGTATCACTTCCACATTTTAGAGTAACTTCTTGAAAGATATCAATTTAAGTGTATGTACTTTATGAACCCATTACCTCAAAGTCTATTTTTAGATCCAAACACTTTGAATAAATCTACCAAAAAGGAGCATTAACTAGAGAAAAGGAAATTTTTAGAATTTTGTCGTTTGAAACCATTGTGATAAATAGAGCATTTGCTCCTATAGGAGCAAATGCTCTATTTATCACAATGGTTTCAACAGGTGACTTTTGCAGAGGCGTCAAAAGGCGTCAATATGAGGGAATGGGTTAAAATTACAAAACATGTGTACCGAAACAAAACTCCCCTCTAACAGTTTTGCTGGAGGTAACTAGACAGAATTCTGTACGATCTAAAAGTATTCCAAAGTTAAATTTGAAGAGAAACCGAATACAGAAAATCAAATTTCTAGAAGACAGTACATGTACTTCAATAAGAATATTGAAACATGGTATGGAATATTTGTAACATTCACTAAGCAGTATACTTGAATGCACCCTCATAAAGTGGACATTACTTACAAAGCTAGACCCCGATGCTGCCCGCGCTCGTGAGAGACTGGCACGCTCTTTCTCTGTGGCAGTTCTCTGTATGGTCTGGAAATTCTTCAACGTGTTACTGAACTCCTCTGTCAGCCTCTCCCGCTGCATCTTCATCTGCCGCTGTGGATATAGCAAAGGTCAATCAACATTCAGTAAAACCTCTCTATAGTAACCATATTATAAATAAACATACACATTTGTATGGACATCCCAGGACCACAGAATATCCAAATACAAATAAACCATCTATGAATAACAAGCTTCTTAACCCTTTCCTTCATAGGCTATTTTTAGACCCAAACTCTTTGAATAAATCTACCAAAAAGGAGCATTAACTATAGAAAAGGAGAATTTTATAATTGTGTATTTTTGAAACCATTGTGACAAATACAGTTTTGCTCCTATGGAGCAAATGCTCTATTTATCACAATGGTTTCAATAGGTGACCTTTACAGAGGCGTAGAAAGGCGTATTTATGGAGGAAAGGGTTAATGTTAGTGTAAAGCATTGAACAATAATGAAACCCTTTACCACATGAATATTTACAAACAAATTCATGACTTCATGGGGATTTTTTGGCCACTTCACAAAACTGTCGAATCAAATCTATATTACCGGTATTTTACAGCAGCTGTCTTATCTGGGTATACAATGTACTTCATTTGCAAAGCCGTAAAAAGAGTTTTCTATGAAGTAAACAGATAAATCCACATTGTGATTCAAATTATACTTCCTGCTAGGCAGACCTTTTCTTAATTCCTTGAATGCTAGCATGAATTCATGAAAATCTAAACAATCAGTTTTGGTCCAGATAAGACTTCCATTTACTCAATGTCTGTCAATGTATGACACTTTGATGCTTTTGTGTTCTTGGTTTTGAAAATGAGAAAGTCTTCTGGTAGCAGACAACAGTTTTTGCAGAAAATAGCTATATATTATTCAAATTGCTACAAGCATGTTTGATTTGTATTGTGATGTGACAATGAACTGTCCTTGAATAAAATTGTTCTGTTCTGTTAAAATAGCCCTATAACTACTTATACACAAATTCAAAACCTTCAGAAAATTCATTTACTAATTTTATAATGGTCAATAAACAAAGGATTTTTTTATCTTGGCAGAAACTGCAAAATCAGGTTTATATTATACCATAAGCAAACAGAACAGATCATGATCAGATGGCCCCAACAGGAGTCATCAGATCTGGGTCTATGCTGCTTGCAAAGGCATTAACTGACACATCTATGAGATAAAGGGTTCTGAAGAGTAATATTAAATGTTAGGTACTTTATTTTGAGAATTACAGCAGACGACAATTATAGCAGAGGACAATGACTTAGTGTACAGAGAGTTAAAAATGTTAGCAAGATCTGCATCATACCTGTTCAAATTATCCAGTTACTCTATACCACCTACTTTCACTTTCATTGTTACAATTTCACTATGTAAATATAAAACATTTCTATTCATAATTCTCGCTCATGTGTGTCTACATGAGTATATGGAAATGATAAAAGCATGTCTACTGTGTACGGTTCTACATGTATTAACACTTAATTTAAACCTATGAGCTATTGGTTTTCCATAAACTGGTTATGCTTTGTTTCCAAGAACGTAGATATCATTTAAAGTGGCTGTCATATCAAGGGTTGAGCACAAAACTGTTGTAACTGCAGTCTATGTTCACTGAATTCCTGATGACCTCTGCAAACAGTATGGATCCAGATGAGATGCCCAGTATCTCAGCATCTCATCAAGATCCAAGCTGTCTGACACTCCCATAGTGTCTTTCAATAAAAGTGAAAAGAAAGATCTACTTTGACAATTTTAGGGAAAACAATTATTTTAAATGTTCATAAATGTTAAATCATGCAGTTACTACAGTCTTGTACTCAAGCCCTGATATGTCCAAGATTACATTGTTCCTCCGAGCATCATGACCATGCATAAATAATAAGGAGCTTTGTGCATCTATAACAGCTATTGATATACAACTTTAAATTGTAAAGCAGGTATACCAATGATGCATGTTTGTGGGTTACAATGAGGTTATACTTTTATCTAACCCTTTACTTCATGAATATTCATGTAAAACTAATGACATCATGAATATTAATTATATGATTTTTATAATGGCATTATGAACACAGGAATATCTGACTATGGCAGAAACTGTACAAACAGATCTATAGCATTCCATAAACAAACAGAGCAGACCTACAGGGGCTGTCTGATCTGGGTCTACTCTGTATGCAAAGGTTTCTATATGTAATAAAGGGCTAAAATAGTACTGCAGGACTGGTTAACACATTTACCCATCAAAGTGAGTAACTTACCCACCCTAATTACCTAAGTATTTGGACAGATAAGCCATGGCAAATAGTGCAGATCCAGATCAAATAGCTCCTGTTATAGCAGTTTGATTGGGTCTACACTATCTCATTTTATGACAGACTAATTCAAAGTCATCAAAATCATTACATACCAATGAAGAAATGATATTAGATATCTAATACATGTACATGCATTTAGGGTAATTAACCCATTACTCTATGAAAGTTTGTGTAATAAAAAATGATGTCATGAAATGGCAGAAACTGCAGACTAATATTTATATTATTTCATAAGGTAACAGAGCAGAGTCCGGTCAGACAGCTCCTACAGGGTCTACTCTGTTAGTCAAGACATGTTTATGGAGTTAAGGGTTAACATACATGGCTGTTTACATACAGTTAACCCTTTCCTCCATATGCTATTTTTAGATCCAACCTCTTTGAATAAATCTACCGAAAAGGAGCATTTACTAGAGAAAAGGAAAAGTTTAGAATTGTGTGGTTTTGAAACCATTGTGATAAATAGAGCATTAATTTTGCTCCTATAGGAGCAAATGCTTTATTTATCACAATGGTTTCATAAAGTGATTTTTACAGAGGCGTAGAAAGGCGTATGGAGGAAAGGGTTAAACATCACTAATTCAAACTTTTAATAAAGACCTTTTTAGACAATACAGGCCTACAGGGTATTGATACTTGTTTAAAAGTTTTGATAAGCCATGCTTGTTTTGATGAATATATCTGTAGAAGGGAAAACATGGAAATCAAGGGCTGTTTTAAGAGCCCCACTTTCTGAAGTGGGGGCATAAAATAAAAACCTTGACAGTTGTCATGACACTACATATAGAATATCCAAAGAAAGTATAAATATTTCACTATTAATATAATAATAAAATCGCTAAATGATTACCAGAAGTATTCCTTATGATACCAATATAAAACTTGTCAAATACATGTATATAAAATCTTTGAAAAGTTTCAGATTCATTAATAAATCTTTGTTGATATCAATATTAATTAGAGTAAATCACGGGTGATCATAAATCCTTTACCCAATGAATACTAGGGAATGTTATCATGAATATTTATTAGCTGGATTTTTAAAATGGCATATAAACTCTTGATTTTTCTCGTAATAGCAGATACTGTAGAAACAAATCTATATGAACAGCAAACAGAGCAGATACTGATAAGATGGCTCTAATCTGGGACTGCTCTGTTTGAAAAAGCATCAAAACATGTCCTTATCATGAAATGGGTTAACCTTTTCCTTCATACAAATGCCTTTTCATGCCTTTGCAAACAGAGGAGACCCAGGTCAGGTGGCTCCTAAATCTGACCTGGGTCTGCTCTGTTTGCATATGAAATAATAATAGTTCTGACTCCATTGTGTCTACCAATTTCAAAATATCCTGTGTACATACGCCATTTATAAAAATTCAGCTAATAAATATTCATGATGTTATTATTTCTTACATGAACATTCAACAGGAAAGGGTTTAGCACTGATTTTGATCAATTTTATACCAATTTTAGGAATGGGCTACTTAGATTAGAACAAGTGTCAATAGGTAGGTTAGGTGGGGTACTTACCTGTATGGATGGCCCTGGGGGTAGGGGCAAGTGTGCCAATCTCTGCATGTCCTTGTTCGTCTCCTTGGCCAGTTGGTTTGTGTAGTGTGTGGTCTGGTGGCTGGATTAGAAAAATTAATCCTTTACTCCACCAATATTCACATAAACAAGAGGGCCAGAATGGCCCTGACATCGCTCACCAGACAATCAGAGGAGAAGATTTTCAAAGTTTTCACTATATGTTTCTATTGAAAACTGACCACCCCTGGGGCGGGGCCAATCTTGACTCCAGGGGCATAATTTATATAACTTTTGTAGAGGACAGAAACATGGTGCTATGAGCCAAATATGAAAGCTGAGAACCCTGTAGATTCAGAGAAGATTTTCAAAGTTTTCACTTTATTATTTCTAACAGATGACAGAAACTCAGTGTTATAACCCTATCTGTGACTGCTGAGCATGACTTGACTGAATTTAGCACAAAGTTTGGATTCTGATCTGACACATATGTAACTTCATATGTGGTTTGTACAAGAGAGTTAATTGTAAGATTGATATGTATTAAAAACAGTGTGAACAAACTTAAACAAGCAGACAACAATTCTGAAGCAGATAACATCACAGTACTGAAAGAATAGAATACTGGAACTTGTATTAACCCTTCCCCTGTTCTGTATTTAGGCCAAATTTCAATACCTACTGAATATTCATTAACAAAATACGGAATGTATTGCATTATAGACATTTTAGACAGCAAAGAAACAGATCTATCAAATTCTATTAGCAAACAGTGCAGACCCTGATCAGACGGCTCCTCTAGCAAATGCGTGAAAACACGTATATATGAGGGGAAGGGTTAAGCTAACTTCTTAACAGCTACCCTGATAGGCTCTATATCGATAGCTGGCAGCTTAATGCAAGGCATAGGTATGAAAAAAGCTTTAAGACCTTTCTGCATTTCGAGAATTATCCAAAGAGTTTTCTCAATCTAAAATGAGTGTGTTATTTGTCTAAACACAATTTCTACTCTACTGATCAGGCTAAGGGTGATTACATCAGCACTCACACTGGCTAGTCAGTCTGGTTTAAGGGGGAACTTTTAAACTGTTGTTTCTGATGTGAAGAAGTCTATATACACAGGACAGGGTCAATTTTAACCTCAGAACTATGATATTAACAAAACTCATAAAGGTATGCTAAGTAAATCTATATAACAAATATATAAACTCTGGGACATGTAGTTTTTGACAAGAAGGTTTTTAAAGTTTTTCCTATGCATAACTAGTGATCCCATGGGCTGTTTAAGCAGTCAGCTACAAAAAACTGGCAATCCCTGGGGTGGGACCAATTTAGACCCTAGGGACATAATTTATATAAATTTTGTAGAAGACCTGAATTTGAAGCTATATGCCAAATAAGAAAGCTGAGAACCTTCTAGTTTCAGAGGAGAAGAATTTCAAAGTTTTCACTATATGTTTCTATTGAAAACTGAACACACCTGGGGCGGGGCCAATTTTGACCCCAGGGACATTTATATAACTTTTGTAGAGGACCTACAGATGATGCTATGTACCAAAGATGAAAGCTGAGAACCTTGTAGATTCAGAGGAGAAGATTTTTAAAGGTTGAAATTGTTGACGCCTGACGACGACGGATGACGGACATCAGGCAATCACAAAAGCTCACCCTGAGCACAAAAGTGCTCTGGTGAGCTAAAAATAAGGACGTCATGAATAATAATTAGATCAATTTTGATAATGGCACACAACCACAGGAATATCTGGCTATGACAGAAACTGAAGAATCATATCTATATTATTTCATAAGCAAACAGAGCAGGCAATGATCTGACAGGTCCTACCCTACAGGAGTTGTCTGATCTGGGTCTATTATGTTTGCAAAAGCATAGAAAAGCGTATATATGAAGTAAAGGGTTAATCTTCAATGGGCAAAGTATAGTATTGTCTGCAAACATTCCTTTCTTCAATATTAAAATGGATTGCCTATAGGCCCTATCCATCTTTACAAAAACACTACCAAAATTAAAGCTGTATGACCCTTTACCTCATTAATATTCATATAAGAAATAATCATATCATGAATATTAATTATTTTTTACAATCACAAATGAACACAGAAAGTTTTGACCATAGCAGGATCAGATAGCTCCTACAGGAGCTGTGTGATCTGGGTCTACTCTGTTTGCAATGGAATAAAGGATTAAATCTGTACTCTATGTCACATCTGGAGCAGAGCTATTTGTAAAGGTTTTCATGAAATGCATATACACGTCGTAGCAAACAAAAGACCCCAGCTGAATACCAACACTTATCTTTCAGTGAAATTATAAGCTTTCATTTTTTAAAAGAGACATAATTCTATAAACCCTTTACTCAATAAATACCCTTTTCTATTCCTTTGCATACCAAGAGGACCAAGATCAGATGGCTCCTGTAGAAGCCATCTGATCAGGGTCTGTCCTGTTTGCTTACCACATACAGTAAAGATTTGATAGAACGTTCTTGGTTAATACGTTTCCTTTGATAGAACGTTTAGATTGGTGAGTCCCGGCCAAATGCCTTCTTTATCTATATTGCAAAAGATCAGATACAACGTTCTTCCTTTGAACGTATTCCTTGTTTTGTACGTACGAGTGAGCTCGTCCCAAACCGCTAATAGCTGTAATTATAACGTTTTCCCCAATGTAGCGATGACAACGGTTATGCGTGGGAATCAATTAACCGTCAAAAGTGCCCAAAGGGCGTGTTTGCAAACACTTTAGCGAATACGCAAACTTAGAGTCATTACTTGACACCTAATTGTACTGCATATTTCGTTTAACATTGGGTAAATACGTTTGTACAGGATTAATCAAAATAAAGAATTAATAGCCGCGAATTGCTGCTTCAATTTAAACCATTCACTTTCTGTTGAGATTTGGTCCGAGTTTTATCATTACCGCACCGTTGAATTGATCTGTCAAAACTCTTGTCTGATTTGTGGTTACTTTCGTGCAATTCTTAATCTGTATCCCGTTAAAACTATGACTGTTTGGAACCTGATCTCGATCCAATTTTATAATACGACATCAAGTTCTAAGAGCTTTATTAACACTCGGAAAACATTGGAAGTTCCATTCGACATCATTCGTCCGCCATTTGCAATTTGAAAAGATGTTTACAATAGGGAAATATTTATTTTAACATGCAATCATGGGAAACACGGACACAGAGTTCCTAAAAACGAGACATTGATTTAAACTTTTATCTCAATACGGTAAGAAATAGAAACAAATAGATCTATCGATTCAATAGAAGTAACGGAAGTGTGCGAAAGGCTCAGTGGACACAGGTAGCTTGTTGCTCAGAATGAAAGATAAAATATTAATATAACGTTTCTCTGTTACAACGTTTTCTTTACCACAGTCCCTTGCAATACGTTATAAGCAATCTTTACTGTAATATTAATTTAATTCTTCACTTTCTGTCTCAGTTAAATATCCATGTGTTATTCTAACTTCGCTTGCTATTCGCGTCAATATACCTACCTGTAAATTGTGAAGACCCAGTTGAGACAGCTCCTGCAGGAGCTGTCTCATCAGGGTCTGCACTACATGTGTATTTACAAATTGATTGTGCAACCAGTGCACCCCACAGCAGTGATTGCACAGAGAAATACTTGTTTACAGTGAATATATACGTAATTACAAAACAGGGCATGGGTAAAGAAGAAGAAATATGTTTTAAAATTCAGTAGGCAAAGGGTTAATAAGCATCATGTCAATACATTTTGTGCTTCTTTGAATACTCATAACAGTAAAGGGTTAATATGCAAGACAGGTCTATGGTATGTAACCATTCCCCTGATAAAGAGGACTCTTGGCACATTTGCAAACAGAATAGACCCCAATCGGATGTCTTCTCAAAGAGCAGTCTGATCTGGGTCTGCTCTGTTTGATTATGGAAATATGGAAATCTGATACTACAGTTCTGCCATGGCGAAAACATTGTGCATTCATTAACCATTATAAAAATTCAGCTAATATTCGTGATTTTTTTTTATCTCTTACATGAATATTCATCAGTTAAAAAGCTATCATATTACAAGTCATGTGATTGTTAAGACAGTAATTGCAGAGGTCGGATGAGGAATGTTTTATATATATATATTCCCTTAATATGCCTCTAATCTACCTATATACTTACACTTTATCTCTGAGTTCCTCAGAGTCCTGGGAAGTCCCAATCTGTTTAACAAGTCTCTCCAACTGTGCAACTGAAATCAAAGATTTGCATGTCATACATTCAGTCTACTACCAATAATTTTATAGTTCTACATGAAACAACTAATGTATATGTAGCATACATGCCATAAAAGATGTGAAGTTAATCAAAGGATGGTTTTCATTCCATTGGCATTCAAGACAAAATCAACTCATGCTGAAGCTGTTATTATAAAATACATACATTGTATATGGGCTTAACCCTTTTCTTCATAGATACACCTTTTCAAACTTTTGCAAACACAGTAGATCCAGATCAGACAGCTCCAAGTAAAATGTCTAATAAGGGTCTACTCTGTTTGCTTATGGTATTTCAAATCTGATTCTACAGTATTTGCAATGGTTTAACCCTTTCCTCCATATATACGCCTTTCTATGCCTCTGTAAAAGTCACCTGTGAAAACCAGTGATAAATAGAGCATTTGCTCTATTTATCACAATGGTTTCAAACTACTAAATTCTAAAATGTTCCTTTTCTCTAGTTAACCCTTTCCCTGTTCTGTGTTTATTACAAATTGCAATACCTAATGAATATTCATGGACAAAATAGTTATAATGAAATACGGAAGGCGGAACATTGTAGCCATTTTAAGTAGTATAGAAACAGATCTATCTAATTCTATTTGCAAACAGAGTAGACCCTGATCAGACGGCTCCTATAGGAGCCGTCTGATCTGGGTCTACTCTGTTGCAAATGCACGAAAACACGTTTACATGAGGGAAAGGGTTAATGCTCCTTTTCAGTAGATTTATTCAAAGTGGTTGGATCTAAAAATAGCCTGTGAGGGAATGGGTTAAAATCAACCCCTGTTTAAAGATGTAGTCTGCTAATATTTTCACAAATTTTGCATAACAAATGTACATGTACTATAGAATCATAATCTATGCGACTTAACCTTTTCCTCCATAAATAAGGCTATCTACGCCTCTGTAATATCCACTTCTTGAAACCAATGATAAATAGAGCATTTGCTCCTAGAGGAGCAAATGCTCTATTTATCACAATGGTTTCAAACTACAAAATTCTAACATTTTACTTTCCTCTAGTAAATGCTCCTTTTGGGTAGATTCATTCAAAGAGGTTGGGTCTAAAATTAGCCTATGGAGGAAAGGGTTAAAACTAACATAGAACTAACATCCCCAGAATCTCGTAAAAATCAATTATGTCTATCAGACATAAACATTTCGATGTCAACAATTACACAGTAGACTTTCTTTTCTAGTGGATTTTTTTCATTTTTGGCTGGCCCATGTCAACCGAAATTACTGCATCATGGCTGCAACACCTAATTAATATCCATAGTGTTGCTCCGAAATTAAATAGTAGACAATTGAAGCTTGGGAAAAAATGTTTGTTGATAGACCATCCATAAAAATCAAGAAACGTTTCAGTCTTTTATAAAGAATTAACAATATTCAGATATTGTAAATATTAAGCTGAATATAATTATATATAAATAGTTATATTCTGTCCAAAAGTCGACTGTAAGCATTCATTCAATTATATGAATATATAAGCACAACTTCTGGTGTTGACTGATTTATACGAAATAACTTAAAAGTGAACTTACCATTCTGGGATATTTTCTGAATGTTGCTTCCTATAGCCTGAGCCACCTTTGCCCCATCTTCTGCACCTGTACATGTAGAAAAAAGAAATATGTTGCTAAATGAATTGTATCTAGACCATGACACTGTGACAGTAAACATTTTTTTTATCAGAATAAGCCACCAAAGAGAGAAAATACTTAAAATACTATTAACCCTTTCCCTGTTCTATGTTTATTCCAAATTTCAATACCTACTGAATATTTATGAGCAAATTAGTTATAATGAAATATAGAAGATGGAACATTGTATACATTTTAGAAAGCAAAGAACCAGAGCTATCAAATTCTATTAGCAAACAGAGCAGACCCTGATCAGACAGCTCCTCTACTCTGTTTGCAAATGTGTGAAAACATGTTTATATGAGGGAAAGGTTAAGCAAATTCATTTTGCATCCTTTCAATTATATAGTATTTGTATAAAGTAGAACCTGTCATAAGCGACCTGATATTGATGGGGCACAGTAATCCTAAAAAGCATGTGGTTGATTAATACAGGGCAAAATTAATGCAGAAAGCTTCTGTAGGAGCTTTCTGCATTATGTTTTACCTGTATTTAGCTACCACCTGCCTTACTGACCCATAATTAGACCTCTTTTTGATGGTTGCTTAAAGCAGACTTTACTGTATTTTGAATTGATGTCACCATATTGTAGCAATTCTTTATCTATAGGTGTAAATTTAGACTTGATGTCATTATACTGTAGCAGTCCTTCATAGGTGTATATTTAGACTGGGTGTCATCATATTGTAGCAATCCTTTTTATCTCAATACATTTTGCAAATTGACTGGCATCCATTTCTCTGCATATTCACCTTCATTACATGTCATCCTATAGTAGCAATTCTATGACTGCTATCAACTAACCCTTTACCTGATGAATAACACTGTATACATGTGTGCCATATTAGCTCAGTGGAAGTGGAGGCTCACATAATTCCATCTTTTATTAATACAATACATAAACCTGTTTTAATAAAGGCATGTTTGCCCCAACATTAGTATTAGTATTGGTAATAAACAACTAGAAAATTGACTCAGTCAGAGAGGGCCCTGCAGATGATCTTTTGTTAAAGGTAATAATATTTAACCCATTCACTGCCCGACCCTGCAAATGTACCAGTAGTAACATTGGAAAACAGTTTGCAACCAGATGAGATGCTTAGTACCTCTGTGTCTCGTCTGGATGCAAGTCATTTGACACTCTGTCAGTAGTTTGACCAAATGTCTAGGTAGTATGTTAAGCCTTGTGTTGAAGTAGACAAAATATTGTGGTTGCAAAAAAAATGGCCCAAATATGTGATCCATACTGGTGGGTGTCGAATATGGCATTTTTGATAAATCAAGGGCAGATAACTCTGAAATGGTGATCTCATTCAACCCAAAAACTATGGATGTCTTCCTCTCATAATACTAAGCATATGCCCTTAATATGAACCAAATACATGAATACTGTTTGAGTTATGGTGTCATATCAAAAGTGTTGACAAAAGTTCATGGCATTTTTTTTATGAATCAAGGGCAGGTAACTCTAGACATAGTGATCTGATTCAATCATTCAACCCAAAAAACATAGGCATCTTCCTCTTATGATACTAAGCATATGCCCTTAATATGAAACCAATATGTGAAGTACTGTTTCAGTCTTCAATGCAGGGCCCTAATTATATGATATCACAAATATTTATTAGCTCTTAATGATGATTTTTTGGTAATGGCAGAATCAGACCTACAGATACATGAACATTATATATAATTCCATCAGCAAAAAGAGCACACCATGATTAGACAGTTCCCACAGGAGCCGTCTGAATTGGGTTTACTCTGTTTTCAAAAACATTAACCCTTTCCCTCATATAAATGCATTTTCATACTTTTGCTAACAGAGTAGAGCCAGATCAGACAGCTGCTGTAGGAGTCTTCTGATCAGGGTCTTGTCTGTTTGCTTTTAAAATCATATAGATTCTATCCTACAGTTTTTCTCGCAGACAAAACTTTCTTTGTAAATTTTACTTTAAAAAGAAAATGTTACTGAATATTCACGAAGTGATCAGTTCATGAATAAAAGTTCATTTGGGAAAGGGTTAAAATCCATGAGGTAAATTGTTAACATGGTGTACGGGCTGGTATGATAGATATAGCCAACATACTACCGAGGACCATAAAGCAAATTGCATCTTTACTTGCCTGGCCAGTCTATACAACCAAACTTCTGTGACAAATTATTACGCAATTCGCCAATTGACTACTAGTCAGGTCCTTACTAGGTAAATAAGTCATCTTTAATAAAAGAGCTTATTTTACAATGTATACCTGAAGTTTCCCCACTTTGATATGAGGCAAACTGATCCAAAGATCCTTTACCATAACTCGCCATGATCACAAAATACTACTTCAATCACTAGATTATGACAGCAACTCCTGAAATAGACAAACATCTGTTGCATTCAATACATGACATCTACAGCTAAAGTGTACTTACATGTAGGAACTTTATTTAAAGTACATGTACATGTATTTTATACAATTCTCCACCCTTCCTTATCTTACTAAAACTCAGAAATCAGGGTTTGGCTGAGAAATAAAAAAAAATTGATAGATCAGTATGTATCTTATCTGCAGCTCTGATAAAGAGATTCAGAATTTGTTGGCTGAGCTCACTGTTGTCATGCAACAATAAAGAGTTGTGAGACCTCTGTATAACAATTACATGTGGGTCAGCTGGGCAGAAACCAGCATACTAATACATAGCAACTGAGTCGGAACTCTCAAGGACAGAACAGCCAAAAAGAAGAAGCTTAACAGTTATTTTTCTTCGTTGTCTCAAGTTAAGTACAGGTTCTGAAAGTTCAGCAATGGGCTACCTTACCATGCTTATTTTAGATGTAAGTGAACTGAAGTACTAGTCTGGATATTTCTATTAACTTTTGTTCATACAAGTTTGAAAAGAATGTCATCTTTAATTACCTGTGCGAACATCTCTTCAGTTAACCCTTTCCCTGTTCTATGTTTATTTCAAATAGCAAAATCTACTGAATATTCATGGACAAAATAGTTATAATGAAACATAGAAAGTGGAATATTGCAGATCTTTAAGAAAGTAAAGAAACAGATCCAGAGCAACAGATACATGTGCATACTCAAATACTAAAATTGTCATTTTTCCACCAAAACCCTATGTTGCGACTACTGTTTAGACTAGAGTTGTCTCTTCGAGACGATTCTAAAGAGTGGTCACAACATAGGGTTTGGTGGAGAAATAAAGCAGAACTTTATACTTGAAAATGTTTTAATTTATTCATCTTATCTGGACCTCTGAGATCTATCAAATTCAATTAGGAAACAAAGCAGACCCTGGTCAGAAAACTCCTCTCCAAGAGTCTACTCTGTTTGCAAATGCGTGAAAAAGCATTTATATGAGGAAAAGGGTTAAACCTTTTATCGTCGACGCAACTTCTCTCGAACCCCACCTGCTTTCGAAACTTTCAGTGTTTTGTGCTTTTTGTGCATACGCAAGTGTTCACTATGTCATCAAGTTTCATGAGTACCGATGCTTTGATTGTAAACAACACATTTGTAGCTTTAAAAATGAAACATGCGTCAAAAACAGGTAATTACAGTCTAATTTTCCTTCAACTATGCTAAACATTAAGAGGTTCGACAGACTGTAAGACCATGCTAAGCAAGTTGTCTTGCATAAATTTATTGGGCCCTACATTCTGCCTTATTCCCTTCAAAATTTTCAACAACAAAAAGCACCGTATTCAAATCTTAGAAATAAATGTCAAATAAAAGTTATCGAATCAATTAACCCTTTCTGTCATACGCCTTACAAACAGAGTTAACCCAGATTAGGCCTTTGTAGGAGCCGTCTGATCAAGGTCTGCTCTGTTCGCTTATGAAATTAAAATTGATATGACTCTACAGTTTTTTCCCCACAACCCAAAATTCATGTGCATATATGCCAATGTACAAATGAATATGCATTGGGTAAAAGTTTAAGAATTTAGGTCAAATTTGGTAAATTTAAACAGTGTAAATCGAAATGAAAGTATGACTTTAAAAGCAGTAAAAACACAACTTCCGAGTTCACTTTCAATATTGACTTAATTCATATTCTACCATCCCGTCTCCTTTTATGACCAACGACATAATAACATCCAAAGACACTAACAGACAGTATTATTACCGTGATAATTTCCAATATTGACTGTTTTGTATAGAAAACTGTTTCTGTTTCGATTATGTAGGCTAAAATTACATTCATGGTAATTTCAAACAATGTTTTGATATTAAACAAATGAAAAATACCTCAGAATTGCGATGAAGTCGAATAATCGGTCGGTTTATTGATAGTTTTCAGCTTCCTAGTACCTCCTACAAATCTACGACGTCCATATTTAATACGTCATAAAAGAGATGTAACTCTAATAGTTCAAAATCGTTTTAGATTTATCTCCCTTGCTGGGTGTGGATGTGATGACTAAAGATCACCTGACAATGAAGTGGGGATATTTAGGGCAAAAACAAAAATTAACAAATCAACATATTTAAAACGAAGTATTTTCAGAGTCAATAAAATTTTGTTGTACATTAATTATTTGTACGCGTGACATGGTGTGTTGACCTTTACTAATGCTTATCCACCTTTTCGTTCTGACGTTTTGGCGGGAAATGCCAGAAAATGTAAGAATGGTGCTGTTTGGATTAATGTAATGCGGATTTATTATAAAATCGCCTCAAAATATATTCTTATATCTAGTTCAAATAAAAATTTATTCTATTCAAAGATCCACTGAAACTAGTAAAGTACAGAAAGAAAGCGAAGCCTAACAGATCAATTTATGATATTCACACACACGCACCCCACCCTCCCCAAAACACATACACACACACCCGCGCGCGCGCTCGCGAAGCAGGTTCGAGTCCAGTATTTCAGATTAGTGAGGGGGTGGGGCGTAGAGTTTTAAAAGTTGGATGACATCACTAGTGTCTATATGCACAATCGCGAAGTATTTGCTTCGTGGCCTAACTGAGGCAGGCAGTTGCATATCTTGCAAAGTTTGCAAATTAATAAAATGTTTTTATATATTTTAATTTTTTTGGTGGTTGTTGGGAGGGGGGGGGGGTACGCCGACTCAGACCCTCTAAATCCTCGCCTGTGACGTCTGATTCTGTATCTGGAAGTCAGATTCTATTTTACAATCATATTTATTCCTTTCTTCGTGCCGTTAGACAGTTTCTGTTGTATTAAGAACGACATCTACCGGTACAAACCTATAACCATCTGTAACAATTTCCTCGCTAGCAATGGACATTCTGTAATAACCATTCTCTCTTTGCAAACAGTGTAGATAAAAATTAAAGAGCTCCAATATGAGCCCTCTTATCAGAGTATGCACTGCGCCATGGTAAAGGTCTACTCTCTTTTTTTTTCAAAAAAAAATCCCTGAATATTCACTATAAGTTTGACAATTAAGTTCGAATTTTGGAATAGTCCATTTAAAAATTCAGCGTTGAATG
This sequence comes from Azorinus chamasolen, assembly GCA_963576725.1. Taxonomy (NCBI): domain Eukaryota; kingdom Metazoa; phylum Mollusca; class Bivalvia; order Cardiida; family Solecurtidae; genus Azorinus; species Azorinus chamasolen. The sequence continues at coordinate 2,285,175 of OY755243.1, read as the reverse complement.
GGTTAAATAGTAATTACAGTAACACTTGTTTTTGTATTCTGCTTTTCTGTTTTCTATGAAAAGAATCACTACAGTAAAGTCTCTCTATGGCGACCACTGAATGTGTCTTTAAAAGCTGAATGCATAACGAAAGAGCTTTCTGCATAACGTTTGCCATGCATTAAGCTACCAAATATATTAACCCGTTCCTTCACATAAACGCATTTTCACGCATTTGCAATCAGAGTAGACCCAGATCAGACAGCTCCTATAAGAGCTGTCTGATCAGGGTCTGCTCTGTTTCCTTTTGTAAATTGACATAATGTAAATCTGATTCTACAGTTTGTGTCAAAGCAAAACAAATCCATTATCAAAATTTGGCTAATAAATATTGATGATATCGTTATTTCTTACATGAATAATGAACAGGGAAGGGGTTAAATATCCAGGAATAGTGGGTGACTGTTGTAGAGAGGTTTTACTGGAACAGTTTTCATGACACATAGCACTGACTAAAATAATATCAGCCATTATATCCTGTCTATTAAGTCTTATATTCTTTATACAAACTAAACTTCATTCGAGCCCCACATATATGGAGCGGTATTTGGGTCAAAATTATAGTTATGATTTTACTAAGCGAATACTGTCATCTACGTGCTATTTGTTAATTTAGATACTCGTTTCGATGTTGTTAAATACAATTTATCTATTTAAACTTCTATTTTAATTGTCTTTTCCGTTTTTCAAAAATCTTATTTTTCATTCGCAACCTCAAAAGCTAGCCGCCTTATTCTACATGCCTCATTTTATATTCTTCATTCTATATTCTTCATTCTATATTCTTCATTCTATATTCTTATCGCTAAACGGTAAATGTTTCAACTCAAATTATTACGAAACTAACTCACAAAATACTAGCTCTAGCTACACTACGCGATGACAACGTTAAACGGTATTAGTAAGATTGTAGAAAATCATTGTTAGTCATTGAAAATCAAAGCGTTTATTTTGTTAATAGGGTGCCATCCTCGATTCGACATGTCTAAATTTAGATTTATATATAAGTAAAATTCCCCCCAATCAGACAATATGCGTCCGTGGCCGAGTGGGTAAATCTGCTGGCAGTTAACAGTTTTGGTATTGATGGTTGGTGGTTCAAATCACGGCAGCGACACATTTTTTTCTTTTGGAATGTTAGTTGTTAACGCTTAATGCTTCATGACTATATTTCTAAAGTCTGAATTGCAAATCGGTAAACGGTAAATGCTTCAACTCAAATTATTAATATTGAAGTTTAATCCTTCCCTGTTGAATATTCATGTAAAAAATAATGCTACCATAAATATGTATTAGCTAATTTTTAACATGATATATGGACAAATGTTGTTTTTTTATGTCCCCCAACGGCGGGCATATAGTAATCGCATTGTCCGTCCTTCCGTCTGTCCTTCCATTGGCCTTTCTGTCTGTCCGTCCATCCGTTCGTCCCAAATTTCGCGTCCCTTCTGTAACTTTTTTCTGTGAATTGGTTTCAAAATAACCTGGCACAAATGTTCACCACAAAAAGACGATATGTCGCGTTCAACTCCCTGGTCCATGGGTAAAAGGTCAATGTCATCCTTCAGGGTCAAAGGTCGGGGGTATAAGTGTTTCACAAACACACTCTTGATTGGTAATGGATAGAAACTGCAGATCAGCACTGTTATACATGTATTTCCATAAGCAAACAAATTGGACCCTGTTCAGACGGCTTCCTTAGGAGCCGTCTGATATGGGTCTACTATGTTTGCACAGGCCTAAAAGGCGGTTATTTGAGGGGAAGGGATAATACATACATCCACGCGAGCTTATTACATTGGACATATACACGCAGTGTCGACCCAGATCAGAGGACTCATAAAGGAGCTTTCTGATCAGGATATGCAGTCTGTCATTCAAAAATTTCTAGCAGGCGTAAGCCTTTCACACTGCGTGGACTCTATTGTTAAAAACTGATGTTCCACTGTGAAAACTCAGACTTGATAGATGGAAGTTAACCCTTTACCTGATAGTCCAGTAAACCCTCTCATGCAGACAGTTCCTAGAGGAGCTTTTTTCTGCATGAATTTCACCAGGGCCGTACCCAGATTGTTTTGTCGGGGGGGGGGGGGGGTACGGGAGGGGTGTCCCCTCCCGGTAGCCGGATTTTTTTAGTATGCCGCATTGAATGGTGCAATTTCCTGCTATCTGGATCACTCTATCAATATATAATTTTATGTTATAATATAGGAAATCGACTCCTTTTACACCTGGGTTTAGGTGCAGAGACTTAATACATGATGAATGATCACCAATATTTCAATGTATGGACTTCGTACAAATCACCCTAACACAAAGGTTGTGATCAAGGCTTTTTTTGCCATTGACAGACAGACAGACGGACATGTGATCATGCCTTTTTTCCATTGGCAGACGTGATCTTGGTTAAAGTTTTTTGCCATTGACAGACAGACATGTGATCATGACTAAAGACTTTTGCCATTGACATACAGGCAGGCAGACATATGATTAAAGTTTTGCCTTTGACAAACAGACAGACATTTGATCATGATTTAAAAAAAATGCTATGGACAGACTCGGCATTATTGATCTCAGAACTAACATCTGCTTATGTCTTTATTTAAGGACATGCATGTTGATCTACCAAGATTGGCAAGAACAGAATTAAAAGTAATAAAGAAAACTTCTTTTTTTTTGAAAATCATCTCCATTTATTTATTAAAATAAGAAAACATAAGTATATCAGTTGTCTATATAAATATATTTACTTTTAAAAGAAAATGACCATTCTTTTATTCATTGATCATAATGAAAATCCTTTTGAATTTTCAAAATTAATTGATTTTATGCAATATGGCAAAAAACTACTATTTTCAAGATTGGGTAAAGGAAAAAAAAAAGATTTTCTGTAAGTATAAATAACTGAAATGTAAATACATAGATTATTTTGTTTTTTTCTGAACATTACCAAATTATATAAAAAAGCCAAATATCCAAGTAAATATACACTCAACTAACCATAGCATCACACTAGTTCTTTCTTCTAAATGTGAAAACAACCCTGATCAAAACTACAAACATTAACAGAAACAAAAGAAAACAAAACATAAAAAACAACGATGAGACTCTCGCTGCGATTAGACTCTCCCTCTCTCTCTCTCTCTCTCTCTCTCTCTCTCTCTCTCTCTCTCTCTCTGTTTGTTTGTTGTGTTCGTCATTCTTCCGTCTCATGGTTTTCTTCATACATCGTCTTTAACCTTTAGCTAGCTGAACAAATTCTACTCTGGGAGAGAATATCCTCTTTAAAACATTGCTTTCCATTTCTTAAAACAACAACAACAAAACAACCAGTTTATTTACAGTTTGACAAGCGTATTAACCCTTAGCCTGATAAGCGCGACCTAACTGACATTTTCAAACACCTTGGATCCTGATGAGACGCCGAGTAACTCGACGACTCATTAGAGTCGAAACTGTTTGACACTCAATATAATAGAATCTCAAAAGTAACAACGGCAACAAATCGGAGCATAAGCAAACTTCACTTTATAGCAGGCTAAGGGTTGATCGGTTTGACAAGACTGTTTGGATGTGGATAAAAAAGATCTGGATTAATAAAGTCACACTGTCCGACATGTGTGCATGTGTTTAATCTTCATCTGTCAATAGGCTACATGGATATTATTAAAAACAGATAACGGGTCATCTGCCTAATGATTATGTATACGGGGATGTGGCTCGGTGGTAGATCGTTCGCTTTGCATGTGAAAGGACCCGGGTTCGATCCCCGGCATACCCATGTATTTGTTTTTTTTACATAGACCATTACTTCACAATTTTAAAAGCCAGCTGCTCGTCACATTGACCTTGATTTGATTTTGCTTTTTAAACTGTACCATGCATCTCTACAAAATAATTTCCCTTAAGAAAACAAACAATAGGCCAATCCGACATACTCTTGTATACTCTTCAATTATGCTGAGGGTTATGCATAGAGCAAGTGTCAATACACCCGTTTTCTGCATTCAAAGGGTTAAATGATATTCTTAATTTCTTACATAATTATTAATTTCAATCAACCTAATCTATTTCTTATTTTTACCCTTTACTTAATGAATAGCCATGTAACTTTATGGATATTTTATCAAAGCATAATTTCTTATTACCCTAAATATTCAAACAAACATGGGCAAGTGGTGAAGACCCAGAACAAACTGCACCGGTAAAAGATTGATCAATGTCCTCACCACTTGCTATTACAGTAAAACCCTCTAAATCGGACGTGCACTTTAGTATAAATATCAGTCTTGGAGACAGGTGGCAGCTTAATGCAGGGTGAGAGTCACGTAGAAAGCTCCACTAGGAGCTGTCTGTGTGTCTTTCATCCTGCATTTAGCAGCCACTTGCCTAAAAGTATCCAAATTCTTCTCTACTAGATTTCCGGTTTAGAGGGTGTTTTCTGTATATAGTGCAACTCTGAATTATCCAGCTTTTTAAATGGGTGGGGAGGAGAAACTTGGTATCGGAATATTTAGAGTAAACATGATATGAATATTTGACTATGGCGGAAACTGTAGAATCATCAGATCTATTTATTCCACAAGCAATCAGAGCAGACCCTGATTAGACAGACCATGTATAAGCTGTCTTATCTAGATATACTCCGCTTGTTTGCAGTTTTTTGTTTTTGAAACTCGTGCAAGTGAATGATTGAAAAGGTACTATATACGACTTAATAAGATAACTTGCTTGCTTTAGGTGAAAGGCTGAAATTTGAGGACAAACGTGTTATGCTGAATCTTTTGTTCTTTATTTATACAAATATATTAACACAATACAAATATATTAACAACACCAAATTAAATTATATTTAAACACACTCGCACACGAAAACGTACGCACACACACGCACACTTATCACCAAAACAAAATACTAACAGAGTTAAGCCTTCACTCCAATGACTCCATATACATGTATGTACATTTTCACGCCTGTACAAAAGTTAGTAACATTCAGATCAGACGGATCCTGTATGAGCTGTCTGAACAGCAGCCTCTCCGTTTGCGTATGAAATGAGTACAGCCATGGTTAACATTTCCTCGCTTCATATGCCATTATAAAGAGTCATCTAATTAATATTCATGAGGCATAACTTCATGGTAAAACCAGGTTACATAGACGGCTAATGAAAACGTGCAAATTTGACCCATGCTAACAAAGACCTTCGATTACACATACAATGATACAGCACTAAAACAAATTTTAATGTTTCATGAAATATCGAAAATGAATAATGATAACAATTGTATTAATTTAGGATTTACCCTTACAGTACGGGACACGAGTCACTGGTGTCCTTTGCAAATAGTGAAGACCCAGACGAGAGGGCTCATAGAGGAGCTTCTAGAGGAGCCCTCTCGTCCGGGTCTGCGCTGTTTGTCATCTTACACTTTCTTTCGGAAAGTCCTTAAATATTCACAATAAGCTTGACTTGTTTGAATTTTGGAATAGTCCATTTGAAATTTCAGTGTGGTAAGGGTTAAAGCCAAATGTCTCAAAATAGTATACACACTTAATCTTTAGCCTGCTATGGGCGGATGAGGGAATATCTTTGCAAACAGTTTGGATCCAGATGAGACGCCGAGTAACTCGGCGTCTCATCAGGATCTAAACTGTTTGACACCCTGGTTGAATTTTGATAGACAAATTGATTATAGCATGAATTTTGAAAAATGTAGGTGAAAAATTCTGTAAAAATAATAATAATAATAATTTTCTCAGCAGGCTAAAGGTTAAAGAAATCCTAAATCTCTGTAAACGAGTATTACATGTATCTTGATACTAGTCTTCTCTATACAAGATATGTCGATACAAATTTGACTACAACTGAACTCATCCTCATAGGGATGACTCAAAGGAGTGAGGTTAATCTATTTCCAAGTTAGCGCGTTAACCATTTACGCCATGAATATTCATTAAAGAAATAATGACATCATGGATATTAAATAGATTAGTTGTTATAAATGCACATGGACACAGGAATTTAAGGTCAAGGCAAAAACTGTAGAATCATATCTATATTATATCATTGGCAAACAGAGCAGACCGTGATCCGACGGCTGCTATAGGAACCGTCTGATCTGGGTCTACTCCGTTAACAAAGGTGTAGAAAGGCGCATTTATAGAGTAAAAGATCTGATACATTGGGTCCAATTAATTCTCCATCTCATATAAACGCGTTTCATGCCTTTGCAAACAGAGTAGATCAAAACCAGACGACCCCTGTAGGTATCGTATGATCAGGGTCTGTTCTGTTTGCATATGAAATCATTATAGATCTGTAGTTTCTACAAATACCAAACTACTGTGTGCATAGGCCGTTTTATTATAACGCAAAGTAAAATCCTCGATTTTGATTGGTCAGTTAGCCATGTATAAAAGCCGTGTATCCCTCTAAATTCTGATGTATATACGGAGTCATGAGCAACAATGGAATTTCCCCCGCCGAGTGCCTCGCTTCCTTGATATAACAAAATAAAAATGGCCGACCAGCTTCACTTCGTCGATTCGATTCAAACAACCGCTCTCAAACGAAATAACAAGAGTTTGGGGCGGAAAAACGTTATCCATTTAGAAACATTTTTGTTATAGTTGTTGTATTACAATGTAAATGAACCCTATATGTGGCGAAGGTCTTATTCTGCTTTGATGCTGCAAATGTTGTCAAAGTGCTTGTGCACGTACCGATTAGCCCCCAAACTCCGCTTTTACAAAGATAATCCACACCCAATTCGATTCAGATTTTATTTATGTACATGCACAGTACACGTACCTGTAAATTGCAGTATAGCCGCTCCTTCCAACGCCCATTGTTTGAATATTATAAAACCGTCATTTTGACGTCATCCAAATGACGTCGGAATTGCGGCAAAATTCCCTCAATTAAGTTAAATAGTGTCTGCTTAACCGCTGATCTGCTGAAAGTTTTACTGACGTCTGATTCTTTCAATCCTTTGATAAACTAATGCACTTGAAAGATCCCTTTCTATCCACAAATATAATGAACTGGTTATTATACACGATAAACTAGGGTTGCAGAGTGATATATAAGCCCTTACCTTACAGTAAGAGGCCCCTGAGGCGAAGAAAAACGACGCCTACATTAACAACGCTAATTAACTGCTACAAATATTAAACTTTGCAGTATAATAAAATCGTTATACAGATCATTGGCGGGATATCTGACTTTTTATTTCCTGCTGAGGAAAATACATGTAGCCCTCGCCTAACGGCTCGGGCAACATGATTTTTCTCAGCAGGAAACAAAAAGTCAGATACCCCGCCAATGATCTGTATAACTAATAATATAGCGTCATTATTTTTTTACATGAATATTCAAATCAGAAAGGTTTAAACATAACGCCCATATGCTTTAATCGTATCTATAACTATTACAGTGGTTATTCTGAATATAATAAAAAAAATCATAATTATAATGATTCATCAATGCTTTTTTATGTACAATAAATGAATGGCCAGTTAAGATAGGTTCTATTGTAATTCATCAAAACAGCAGGTTCTCCCCCGAAGTTTGATATCACGATTTACCATTTTCCTGATAAACAAGCCTTTTATCATAACTTTGTAAACAGATAAGACCCCGATAAAATGGGCCCTGTATAGAAGTAGTCTGATTAGGGTCTTTTCTGCTTATTGGATTATATAGATTTGAATAGTTTCTGCCTTGGACAAATATACTATGTTCATATGCCATTATAAAAATACTAACCAATATTCATGACGTCATTACTTCTTACATGAGTATTCATCAGATAAATGTTAACAATGATATTATCTACACATTTCTTGGAAACCTATTCCGGAAGTTACTTTCGTTCTGAATTAACCCATTTGCGCCCAGTGGATTCTTCCATGTTTATATATTGGATTCGTTAATTTTTTTATCTAAGGGATACCTGGCCTAAATTTTCAATTTCGGTTTTTATATTGAAATTCCTCAGCAAACAGTGTAGACTGATCAGACGCCGAATTATGCGGCGTGTGATCAGAGTCTACACTGTTTGCCTATGTCCCATATATGGGATCGTGGACACAAGTGGGTTAAGCTTGTCAGGAATTAAGCATTTACTCCATACATACACAAGTACACGCCTTTGTAAGCAGAGAATACCTAAATCTGACATCTACTGCAGGAGATATTGATCAGGGTATGCCACATTTCCTTATGGAATAAGATATATCAATATCCTATTCTAATTTGTCAGGACCAAAACATTTAACACAATAATCATTCACATTCAGTTAATATTAAGAACTTATTTCTTAAACGAATATTCGTCAAATTAAGATTGAATGGTCATTTAAGACAGTTTATCTGTACCATCCCTTCATTTGTCGAACACCCATATATTGACCCGTGTATGAATTGACCATTTCCCTGCAGAATATTCATGTATGGAGTGAGCGAGTGAGTTGGGTATGGAATAATCACATCATTGGTATAGATTAGCTGTGTTTTTATGGGTGGCATATGCACACAGGATGTTTTGGTATTGGAAGAAACTGTAGTGTCAGATCTAAAAATTATTTCACAAACAGACAGAAACCCTCAGACATAGGTCTACTCTGCAAATGCTTGAAGTGATTATATGGAGGAAAGGGTTAAACACAATCTTTATTAGTTTAACCCTTTCTCTGATGACTATTTATGTAAGAAATAATACATGTATGAATCTTCATTCATAATACAATTATTACAGAGGGTGGTTATTAGAGATTACGTATACACAATGGTGTAACATGAATTTGATTCAACTCGAAAATTCTGCTTTCAAATGTACACGCATTTGTTGAATCTGCCAATATACCTTCCTTTTAGTTCTTGCCAAAGGGAATACTTCTTGCTGAATAAACAATAATATCCCCGATTGCAATTAAGCCCCATAACCGCGTCAAGGTAGGAGGTAAATATGGGGTGGCCAATTTTCCTTTTTCTAAAAAGAATACACAAACAGAAAATTTACAGAAAAAAGTGTTGCCCGCAGGAAAAATGATAGAAAGAACCCATTAAATGAGTGACTTGTCAAAACGCTTGATCCTGTCTGAAACTACATGTACATGTCTAAATGCCAAAACGTCTATCTACAGCTGAGAGATCAAGCAATATCCTTATGCATCTGTCCAATAAAGAAGTTTTAAATACAGTCAAATAAAAATGCAAGCGCCCTGTGAGCTTGCTAGATCAGTCAAATGCTTTTAATAAAGCTCTCTGAGCATTTGACGGTTCAGAAAAGTATCCCCTGACAGGGATGAAATTATGAAGTTTGCTATCTACTAATAGAGGACTCAGTTCCAGGACAGGCTGTAGTGGTTGAAATCACGGGATGCAGTTTGCTTCTTGCTCACAGACGGTTAAATCACGACAGACTAAGGTGTTTATAGTTCAGTTTGCTACTCAAGTAACGTAAGTGAAGTAAAATGAGGCAAAACGTACACCAGCAATTTCGATTTAATAGAAAATTGATTCCTAGTAGTCCCTAATGCCCTATATGAAATCCTAACACTGAGCAAGCAACCTCAAAAGTGCTGGTACACGACTGCCTAGAATACAGATAAGCTGTATTTATTTTATGTCAAAGATGCAGTTTCATTTGTAATGTAGACCCACCAAGACACCTGAAGAAAACCACCAAAGTACTAAACTATCAATACTACAAAACGATCTATGAAAGTCCGAACCAAAAATGTAACATCACTGACTTGTCTATGATGTCACATTGGACCGAAAAACGACCAAAGCACATATAAGGTGTTTGGTGGGATATAAATATATACATGTATATATAAAAACAACGTTAAACTTTAAACCAGAACAAAACTACTGCACTATAATAACTATAGACTGCTGAAATTAAAACCGCCTATAACCAAGAAGTAGACTGCATCGCAGGACATCAAACACTATAGCATGTCTGGAAATCGAACCCTCTGCCAGTAGATGTAAAAGACGGACGGCAGGCTGAAAAATACTCATTGAGCTTTAACCTTAGCCCAATCTAAAAGTGTATGCAAGTAGGACGATATTAGAAACAGACATTTTATGATATCGGCCCCACATCAGACCATAACACACACTGTACCCATAAAACATAAATCCCATTGACTGATCGGAATGAGAATAAAATAAATATGGACAGTTGCTTTCAATATCTCAAACCTTAGGGCAACACAATTAACGAAGTAGTTATAAACGTAAATTTACTAGAAGAAAAAGGAAATTTGGCCATTAGAATGAACGTATCGTGCATTTCTAAATATCTGGTGACAGTATAGACCCAGAACAAATTCCCCACTGTTCTAAGTGAGGCAATTGGATTGGATCGCCACTGCCTGAACAAAACGTCACAGCATCCTAGAGTCCTTGCAGCTTTCTCGTCCCATTATCTTCCTTTTCGACCCTTCGTCGCCAATGTTATTCCGCTAAGTCGCGGTTGGTTCCTCTGTCGTCTTGTGGTTGCTGGCCTCTTCATTCGTCCTTGATGTTCCAATGCAGCTACCCTACTTCTTCGGACCCGCCCACTCGGCCCAATGGGAACCATCCGTGAAGATAGTCGTCGTGGAAGACTCTATAACGCCATGCAGCCAGTCATGGGTTGGGGACTTGACGTCATAGAGCTGAATAGTCTGCCTCGGTCCACCGTCGCCTCGTCATCTGGTTCCTCTGGTGGCATCTTGGTCCTCATCTTGGTGGCATCTTGGTCCTCATCTTGGTCCTTCCTGGTGTCATCGTGGTCCTGTCATCTTGGGCTTCATCTGTTCTACAAAAAACTAAATACAAAAGAAGGTTCAGGCTGAAAAGAATTTATGGATTAGAACATATATAACAACACTAACAACACTACATATGCAAGAACACTCAAAATACAATTGCAAAACAAAACTAGCTATACAAATACTAATAACAACCATACATGTAATTAAAAACAAGAGCTGTCCGTAGACAGCGCGCTCCACTTTCTTTAGTGCTGGATAGTGTAATGGAAGTCTAAGTCAGAAAGGGGAGATAACAACAGCAAAATTAACTTTAGGGTTACCTACCCTTGTGAAATGGGTCCCCCTTGTAATAGTTAGTATGTATACCAAAGATGAACCAAATATCTTGGACAGTTTCTGAGACATGGACCTGAACATAAAACTTAACCAACAATGAAAATTCTAAGTCGAAAAAGGGGCATAACTATGGCAAAAATTAATTTTAGGGTTACCTACCCTTGTGAAATGGGTTCCCCTTGTGATAGTTAATATGTATACCAAAGATGAACCAAATATCTTTGACGGTTTCTGAGACATGGACCTGAACATAAAACTTAACCAACAATGAAAATTCTAAGTCGAAAACGGGGCATAACTATGGCAAAATTAATTTTAGAGTTACCTACTCTTGTGAAATGGCTTCCTCTTGTGATAGTAAACATACATACCAAATATGAACCCAATATCTTTGATGGTTTCTGAGAAAAGGACCTTAACAAAAAGGTTAACCAACGCCGACGCCGACGCCGACGCCGACGCCGACGAGAGGGTCATGACAATACCTCCACTTTTTGAAAAAGTGGAGCTAAAAAACCGAGTTGACCGATCAACTTCTAAACGCGCGCGATGTGGTACGACAAACAAAAAATAAACATATCAAACACTCTAAACCCATATATATCAGTAAAACTAAACATATCAAACAATCTTAATCTATAAACAGCTGAAAATGATTGGGATTAGAACAAATATAACAACAACAATACATATACATGAGCATTCAAAATACAATACAAACAACGTTAAAAATATTTATATCAAAACAAACTAGCAATACAAAAACTAATACATGTAACAACCATAATGAGAAAAAAACCGAGCTGACCGATCAGCTTTTAAACGCGCGCGATTCGGTATCACATTCAAAAACTAAACATATCAAACAATCTTAATCTATCAATCAATAAACTATGAACAAACCTAATTAACCTGAACCCTTTGTGCACACTTCAAACCTTAACCCGGATTCCTCTTATGTTCCATCCTTCAGCGCAGCTCCCGGTGTTGGTCGTTGTCATCGTGGTCCCTCCTGGTGCCTGGTCCCTCCTGGTGTCATCTCGGTCCCTCCGGGTGTCATCTTGGTTTCATCTGTTGTCGTTGCAGCTCCTGGTGTTGGTCCTTGTCGTAGTTCCTCTTCGTCACCCGCCATGGCGACCCATAAGGGTCCCATATAACACTACCCCGCCGTAGATGCTAAATTTAAATAAAAACATACATATCTCTATAGCAGTGTATATTGGGCGACATCCAAAGAAATAAATTCAGTGAAGCGACATAGTTCGTCTGGCTAATTTATGCCAAGTGTTTAGATACAGATCACAGGCATCCAACAAGGGTTTTCTTTCCCCTTTGTTGGATCGTGTTAGGTTTGAATGAACCGTTTCTCCATAAATACTCGGTGTGGTGTGCTGTGGTCTAGTGTGGTGTGCGGTGATCTAGTGATAACGCGCTTGACTATCAGTCCGGAGGTCCGGGGTTTAAATCCCGGCACCTCCCGGAAATTTCAGAGACGCTTTTCCGTGTCTCCCATCCGCACCTCCTCTCCACCCAGGGGTTAAAATGGGTACCTGTGAGGTCACTCGCCGGTTCTGCGACTGCATGATTACGCCATAGGTTAGCAGTGCTCAATATTGTAGGCCAGTGACTCAATGACCAGGGGAGTACATGTACAGTGGGCTGAGCGGCCATTCGGACTGAAAGTAGACTATAACTAGGTACTTTACTTTTTGATTGGGTCAACGTAGTTGTCCCAATCTACAGCTATCCCTGGATTTAGATTGAAGGTTGTAGCCATTTTAGAAAGCAAATGAACAGAAATTTCAAACTCCATTAGCAAACGGAGCAGACCCTAATCAGACGGCTCCTCTAGGAGCCGACTGATCTGGGTCTACTTTGCCTGCAGATGCGTGAAAACGCGTTTATATGAGGGAAAAGGTTAACGGAACAGTTTGAGTGCTAAACGGTTCGTTTCAGGTCAGCAGATCCCATGTGTATATACAGTAAACCCCCTCTAAACCGGACGTTAAACTTTGTATAAATATGTCTTGGTGGCAGCTTTATGCAGGATGAAAGCAATGCAAAAAAGCTCCTGTTGGAGCTTTCTGCATGACTTTCACACTGCATTAAGCAACCACCTGCTTAAAAGTATCTAAATGCTGTTTTGCTAGAATTCTGGTTCAGATGGGTTTTACTGTACTTCGCAAAGTAAGTTCGATACCGCTACCTGTGTATTAATAGTTCGATACCAATTCATGTGTACATGTATATTTATCTGCAAAGTTGTACATCCATCACATTGAAGCTGTGTATTTCAACGACTATGTTATCATGTTCTAACCATTTCCTTCATGAGCATGCATATAAGAAGTAATGGCACTATGGATATGAATTGGAAGAATTTCTATACATGTATAGTGGCATACAAACGCAGGATAATTTGGTCATGATAGAAACTGTAGCATGTGATATCTATATAATTACATAAGTAAACGGAACAGACACTGGTCAGACGGTTCCTAGAGCTTGACTTGTACAATGTATCGTCTACCTTTGACTAGGTCTATAATTTTTACTCGTTTATACACACGTAAATTGTAAAAGTTCCACCCTAGTTACATAAATCATGGGTAAACCGAATAACAGAGGACGTATTTACCATTTACTTAAAAAAATACGAGTGTTTACGTATATTCAGAATAGACCCAGATCAGATAGCTCCAGTAGAAGCTGTCTGCTCAGGGTCTGTTCTGGTTGTTAATGGAATATGGATTAGAAGAATGGTTATACCTGTAACGGCATACAATTGCAGGACATTTTGGTCATGACAGAAACTAGTAATTTCATAAGCAAATAGAGCAGGTCCTGATCAGACAGCTCCTACAGGGACCGTCTGATCCTTGTATACTCTGTTTTGCAAATATGCCAAATGCATCTCATGATGTAAAGGTTTAACACGAATCATCTAACATCTAAAGCGTATTCAAATCTCTTGAATATTCATGTAAGAAGTAATGACATCAAGAATATTAATTAGATACATTTGTAACCGGGTGTTCTTATACAGAAACATACCCGCTCAGACTCGGGATCGAACCGGGTCGCCAGGTTCTTAGTCATGCACTCTACCATGTCGCCATAAAAGTGTTGCCCGCAGGAAAAAGATATAAAGAGATGAAATTATGAAGTTTGCTATCTACTAATAGAGGACTCAGTTCCAGGACAGGCTGTAGTGGTTGAAATCACGGGATGCAGTTTGCTTCTTGCTCACAGACGGTTAAATCACGACAGACTAAGGTGTTTATAGTTCAGTTTGCTACTCAAGTAACGTAAGTGAAGTAAAATGAGGCAAAACGTACACCAGCAATTTCGAAGTAATAGAAAATTGATTCCTAGTAGTCCCTAATGCCCTATATGAAATCCTAACACTGAGCAAGCAACCTCAAAAGTGCTGGTACACGACTGCCTAGAATACAGATAAGCTGTATTTATTTTATGTCAAAGATGCAGTTTCATTTGTACTGTAGACCCACCAAGACACCTGAAGAAAACTACCAAAGTACTAAACTATCAATACTACAAAACGATCTATGAAAGTCCGAACCAAAAATGTAACATCACTGACTTGTCTATGATGTCACATTGGACCGAAAAACGACCAAAGCACATATAAGGTGCTTGGTGGGATATAAATATATACATGTATATATAAAAACAATGTTAAACTTTAAACCAGAACAAAACTACTGCACTATAATAACTATAGACTGCTGAAATTAAAACCGCCTATAACCAAGAAGTAGACTGCATCGCAGGACATCAAACACTATAGCATGTCTGGAAATCGAACCCTCTGCCAGTAGATGTAAAAGACGGACGGCAGGCTGAAAAATACTCATTGAGCTTTAACCTTAGCCCAATCTAAAAGTGTATGCAAGTAGGACGATATTAGAAACAGACATTTTATGATATCGGCCCCACATCAGACCATAACACACACTGTACCCATAAAACATAAATCCCATTGACTGATCGGAATGAGAATAAAATAAATATGGACAGTTGCTTTCAATATCTCAAACCTTAGGGCAACACAATTAACGAAGTAGTTATAAACGTAAATTTACTAGAAGAAAAAGGAAATTTGGCCATTAGAATGAACGTATCGTGCATTTCTAAATATCTGGTGACAGTATAGACCCAGAACAAATTCCCCACTGTTCTAAGTGAGGCAATTGGATTGGATCGCCACTGCCTGAACAAAACGTCACAGCATCCTAGAGTCCTTGCAGCTTTCTCGTCCCATTATCTTCCTTTTCGCCCCTTCGTCGCCAATGTTATTCCGCTAAGTCGCGGTTGGTTCCTCTGTCGTCTTGTGGTTGCTGGCCTCTTCATTCGTCCTTGATGTTCCAATGCAGCTACCCTACTTCTTCGGACCCGCCCACTCGGCCCAATGGGAACCATCCGTGAAGATAGTCGTCGTGGAAGACTCTATAACGCCATGCAGCCAGTCATGGGTTGGGGACTTGACGTCATAGAGCTGAATAGTCTGCCTCGGTCCACCGTCGCCTCGTCATCTGGTTCCTCTGGTGGCATCTTGGTCCTCATCTTGGTGGCATCTTGGTCCTTCCTGGTGTCATCGTGGTCCTGTCATCTTGGGCTTCATCTGTTCTACAAAAAACTAAATACAAAAGAAGGTTCAGGCTGAAAAGAATTTATGGATTAGAACATATATAACAACACTAACAACACTACATATGCAAGAACACTCAAAATACAATTGCAAAACAAAACTAGCTATACAAATACTAATAACAACCATACAAGTAATTAGAAAAAAACCGAGTTGACCGATCAACTTCTAAACGCGCGCGATGTGGTACGACAAACAAAAAATAAACATATCAAACACTCTAAACCCATATATATCAGTAAAACTAAACATATCAAACAATCTTAATCTATAAACAGCTGAAAATGATTGGGATTAGAACAAATATAACAACAACAACAATACATATACATGAGCATTCAAAATACAATACAAACAACGTTAACAATATTAATATCAAAACAAACTGGCAATACAAAAACTAATACATGTAACAACCATAATGAGAAAAAAACCGAGCTGACCGATCAGCTTTTAAACGCGCGCGATTCGGTATCACATTCAAAAACTAAACATATCAAACAATCTTTATCTATCAACAGCTGAAAATGATTGGAGTTAGAACAAATATAACAACATCAACATTATAACAAATACAAGAATACTCAAAATACAATGAAAACAACGATAACAATATTAATTATATCACAACAAAACTAAACTAGCAATACAAATATTAACAATCACGACGAGGAAAAAAACCGAGCTGACTGACCAGCTTCTAAACGCGCGCGATTCGGTATCACATACAAAAACTAAACATATCAAACAACCTTAATCTATCAACCAATAAACTATGAACAAACCTAATTAACCTGAACCCTTTGTGCACACTTCAAACCTAAACCCTGATTCCTCTTATGTTCCATTCTTCAGCGCAGCTCCCGGTGTTGGTCGTTGTCATCGTGGTCCCTCCTGGTGCTTGGTCCCTCCTGGTGTCATCTCGGTCCCTCTGGGTGTCATCTTGGTTTCATCTGTTGTCGTTGCAGCTCCTGGTGTTGGTCCTTGTCGTAGTTCCTCTTCGTCACCCGCCATGGCGACCCATAAGGGTCCCATATACACTACCCCGCCGTAGATGCTAAATTTAAATAAAAACATACATATCTCTATAGCAGTGTATATTGGGCGACATCCAAAGAAATAAATTCAGTGAAGCGACATAGTTCGTCTGGCTAATTTATGCCAAGTGTTTAGATACAGATCACAGGCATCCAACAAGGGTTTTCTTTCCCCTTTGTTGGATCGGTGTTAGGTTTGAATGAACCGTTTCTCCATAAATACTCGGTGTGGTGTGCTGTGGTCTAGTGTGGTGTGCGGTGATCTAGTGATAACGCGCTTGACTATCAGTCCGGAGGTCCGGGGTTTAAATCCCGGCACCTCCCAGAAATTTCAGAGACGCTTTTCCGTGTCTCCCACCCACACCTCCTCTCCACCCAGGGGTTAAATGGGTACCTGTGAGGTCACTCGCCGGTTCTGCGACTGCATGATTACGCCATATGTTAGCAGTGCTCAATATTGTAGGCCAGTGACTCAATGACCAGGGGAGTACATGTACAGTGGGCTGAGCGGTCATTCGGACTGAAAGTAGACTATAACTAGGTATATTACTTTTAACTCCTTGCTTTTGCCTCTGTACACACTTCTAACATTTTCCTTTATCTAATAAATGCTAATTTTCGGTAGATTCATTCAAGGAGGTTGGATCTAAAAAGAGCCTATGGAGGAATGGGTTAACCGTACAGCTGGAATCCAACCCAGCGTTATGTAACATAAATCACAAAATCTGGATCTTAAAATTTGCGAACAATTGTTTAAAACTGTAACGGTAAGGCTACTGTTAACACTTTCGTTGTTCTATATTTATTCCAAATTGTAATACCTACCGATTATTCATGTACAAAATAGTTAAAATAAAATATGGAAGATTGAAGGTTGTAGCCATTTTAGAAAGCAAATGAACAGACATTTCAAACTCCATTAGAAAACGGAGCAGACCCTGATCAGACGGCTCCTCTAGGAGCCGTCTGATCTGGGTCTACTTTGCTTGCAGATGCGTGAAAACGCGTTTATATGAGGGAAAAGGTTAACGGAACAGTTTGAGTGCTAAACGGTTCGTTTCAGGTCAGCAGATCCCATGTGTATATACAGTAAACCCCCTCTAAACTTTGTATAAATATGTCTTGGTGGCAGCTTTATGCAGGGTGAAAGCAATGCAAAAAAGCTCCCGTTGGAGCTTTCTGCATGACTTTCACACTGCATTAAGCAGCCACCTGCTTAAAAGTATCTAAATGCTGTTTTGCTAGAATTCCGGTTCAGATGGGTTTTACTGTACTTCGCAAAGTGAGTTCGATACCGCTACCTGTGTATTAATAGTTCGATACCAATTCATGTGTATATTTATCTGCAAAGTTGTACATCCATCACATTGAAGCTGTGTATTTCAACGACTATGTTATCATATTCTAACCATTTCCTTCATTAGCATGCATATAAGAAGTAATGGCACTATGGATATGAATCGGACGAATTTCTATACATGTATAGTGGCATACAAACGCAGGACAATTTGGTCATGATAGAAACTGTAGCATGTGAGATCTATATAATTACATAAGTAAACGGAACAGACACTGGTCAGACGGTTCCTAGAGCTTGACTTGTACAATGTATCGTCTACCTTTGACTAGGTCTATAATTTTTACTCGTTTATACACACGTAAATTGTAAAAGTTCCACCCTAGTTACATAAATCATGGGTAAACCGAATAACAGAGGACGTATTTACCATTTACTTAAAAAATACGCGTGTTTACGTATATTCAGAATTGACCCAATTCAGATAGCTCCAGTAGAAGCTGTCTGATCAGGGTCTGTTCTGGTTGTTAATGGAATATGGATTAGAAGAATGGTTATACCTGTAACGGCATACAATTGCAGGACATTTTGGTCATGACAGAAACTAGTAATTTCATAAGCAAATAGAGCAGGTCCTGATCAGACAGCTCCTACAGGGACCGTCTGATCCGTGTATACTCTGTTTTGCAAATATGCCAAATGCATCTCATGATGTAAAGGTTTAACACGAATCATCTAACATCTAAAGCGTATTCAAATCTCTTGAATATTCATGTAAGAAGTAATGACATCAAGAATATTAATTAGATACATTTGTAACCGGGTGTTCTTATACAGAAACATACCCGCTCAGACTCGGGATCGAACCCGGGTCGCCAGGTTCTTAGTCATGCACTCTACCATGTCGCCATAAAAGTGTTGCCCGCAGGAAAAAGATATAAAGAGATGAAATTATGAAGTTTGCTATCTACTAATAGAGGACTCAGTTCCAGGACAGGCTGTAGTGGTTGAAATCACGGGATGCAGTTTGCTTCTTGCCCACAGACGGTTAAATCACGACAGACTAAGGTGTTTATAGTTCAGTTTGCTACTCAAGTAACGTAAGTGAAGTAAAATGAGGCAAAACGTACACCAGCAATTTCGAAGTAATAGAAAATTGATTCCTAGTAGTCCCTAATGCCCTATATGAAATCCTAACACTGAGCAAGCAACCTCAAAAGTGCTGGTACACGACTGCCTAGAATACAGATAAGCTGTATTTATTTTATGTCAAAGATGCAGTTTCATTTGTACTGTAGACCCACCAAGACACCTGAAGAAAACTACCAAAGTACTAAACTATCAATACTACAAAACGATCTATGAAAGTCCGAACCAAAAATGTAACATCACTGACTTGTCTATGATGTCACATTGGACCGAAAAACGACCAAAGCACATATAAGGTGCTTGGTGGGATATAAATATATACATGTATATATAAAAACAATGTTAAACTTTAAACCAGAACAAAACTACTGTACTATAATAACTATAGACTGCTGAAATTAAAACCGCCTATAACCAAGAAGTAGACTGCATCGCAGGACATCAAACACTATAGCATGTCTGGAAATCGAACCCTCTGCCAGTAGATGTAAAAGACGGACGGCAGGCTGAAAAATACTCATTGAGCTTTAACCTTAGCCCAATCTAAAAGTGTATGCAAGTAGGACGATATTAGAAACAGACATTTTATGATATCGGCCCCACATCAGACCATAACACACACTGTACCCATAAAACATAAATCCCATTGACTGATCGGAATGAGAATAAAATAAATATGGACAGTTGCTTTCAATATCTCAAACCTTAGGGCAACACAATTAACGAAGTAGTTATAAACGTAAATTTACTAGAAGAAAAAGGAAATTTGGCCATTAGAATGAACGTATCGTGCATTTCTAAATATCTGGTGACAGTATAGACCCAGAACAAATTCCCCACTGTTCTAAGTGAGGCATTTGGATTGGATCACCACTGCCTGAACAAAACGTCACAGCATCCTAGAGTCCTTGCAGCTTTCTCGTCCCATTATCTTCCTTTTCGCCCCTTCGTCGCCAATGTTATTCCGCTAAGTCGCGGTTGGTTCCTCTGTCGTCTTGTGGTTGCTGGCCTCTTCATTCGTCCTTGATGTTCCAATGCAGCTACCCTACTTCTTCGGACCCGCCCACTCGGCCCAATGGGAACCATCCGTGAAGATAGTCGTCGTGGAAGACTCTATAACGCCATGCAGCCAGTCATGGGTTGGGGACTTGACGTCATAGAGCTGAATAGTCTGCCTCGGTCCACCGTCGCCTCGTCATCTGGTTCCTCTGGTGGCATCTTGGTCCTCATCTTGGTGGCATCTTGGTCCTCATCTTGGTCCTTCCTGGTGTCATCGTGGTCCTGTCATCTTGGGCTTCATCTGTTCTACAAAAAACTAAATACAAAAGAAGGTTAAAGCTGAAAAGAATTTATGGATTAGAACATATAACAACACTAACAACAATACATATGCAAGAACACTCAAAATACAATTGCAAAACAAAAATAGCTATACAAATACTAATAACAACCATACATGTAATTAGAAAAAAACCGAGTTGACCGATCAACTTCTAAACGCGCGCGATGTGGTACGACAAACAAAAAATAAACATATCAAACACTCTAAACCCATATATATCAGTAAAACTAAACATATCAAACAATCTTAATCTATAAACAGCTGAAAATGATTGGGATTAGAACAAATATAACAACAACAACAATACATATACATGAGCACTCAAAATACAATACAAACAACGTTAACAATATTAATATCAAAACAAACTGGCAATACAAAAACTAATACATGTAACAACCATAATGAGAAAAAACCGAGCTGACCGATCAGCTTTTAAACGCGCGCGATTCGGTATCACATTCAAAAACTAAACATATCAAACAATCTTTATCTATCAACAGCTGAAAATGATTGGAGTTAGAACAAATATAACAACATCAACATTATAACAAATACAAGAATACTCAAAATACAATGAAAACAACGATAACAATATTAATTATATCACAACAAAACTAAACTAGCAATACAAATATTAACAATCACGACGAGGAAAAAAACCGAGCTGACTGACCAGCTTCTAAACGCGCGCGATTCGGTATCACATACAAAAACTAAACATATCAAACAACCTTAATCTATCAACCAATAAACTATGAACAAACCTAATTAACCTGAACCCTTTGTGCACACTTCAAACCTAAACCCTGATTCCTCTTATGTTCCATTCTTCAGCGCAGCTCCCGGTGTTGGTCGTTGTCATCGTGGTCCCTCCTGGTGCTTGGTCCCTCCTGGTGTCATCTCGGTCCCTCTGGGTGTCATCTTGGTTTCATCTGTTGTCGTTGCAGCTCCTGGTGTTGGTCCTTGTCGTAGTTCCTCTTCGTCACCCGCCATGGCGACCCATAAGGGTCCCATATACACTACCCCGCCGTAGATGCTAAATTTAAATAAAAACATACATATCTCTATAGCAGTGTATATTGGGCGACATCCAAAGAAATAAATTCAGTGAAGCGACATAGTTCGTCTGGCTAATTTATGCCAAGTGTTTAGATACAGATCACAGGCATCCAACAAGGGTTTTCTTTCCCCTTTGTTGGATCGGTGTTAGGTTTGAATGAACCGTTTCTCCATAAATACTCGGTGTGGTGTGCTGTGGTCTAGTGTGGTGTGCGGTGATCTAGTGATAACGCGCTTGACTATCAGTCCGGAGGTCCGGGGTTTAAATCCCGGCACCTCCCAGAAATTTCAGAGACGCTTTTCTGTGTCTCCCACCCACACCTCCTCTCCACCCAGGGGTTAAATGGGTACCTGTGAGGTCACTCGCCGGTTCTGCGACTGCATGATTACGCCATATGTTAGCAGTGCTCAATATTGTAGGCCAGTGACTCAATGACCAGGGGAGTACATGTACAGTGGGCTGAGCGGTCATTCGGACTGAAAGTAGACTATAACTAGGTATTTTACTTTTTACTCCTTGCTTTTGCCTCTGTACACACTTCTAACATTTTCCTTTATCTAATAAATGCTAATTTTCTGTAGATTCATTCAAGGAGGTTGGATCTAAAAATAGCCTATGGAGGAATGGGTTAACCGTACAGCTGGAATCCAACCCAGCGTTATGTAACATAAATCACAAAATCTGGATCTTAAAATTTGCGAACAATTGTTTAAAACTGTAACGGTAAGGCTACTGTTAACACTTTCGTTGTTCTATATTTATTCCAAATTGTAATACCTACCGATTATTCATGTACAAAATAGTTAAAATAAAATATGGAAGATTGAGGTTGTAGCCATTTTAGAAAGCAAATGAACAGACATTTCAAACTCCATTAGCAAACGGAGCCGTCTGATCTGGGTCTACTTTGCTTGCAGATGCGTGAAAACGCGTTTATATGAGGGAAAAGGTTAACGGAACAGTTTGAGTGCTAAACGGTTCGTTTCAGGTCAGCAGATCCCATGTGTATATACAGTAAACCCCCTCTAAACCGGACGTTAAACTTTGTATAAATATGTCTTGGTGGCAGCTTTATGCAGGATGAAAGCAATGCAAAAAATCTCCTGTTGGAGCTTTCTGCATGACTTTCACACTGCATTAAGCAGCCACCTGCTTAAAAGTATATCTTAATGCTGTTTTGCTAGAATTCCGGTTCAGATGGGTTTTACTGTACTTCGCAAAGTGAGTTCGATACCGCTACCTGTGTATTAATAGTTCGATACCAATTCATGTGTATATTTATCTGCAAAGTTGTACATCCATCACATTGAAGCTGTGTATTTCAACGACTATGTTATCATATTCTAACCATTTCCTTCATGAGCATGCATATAAGAAGTAATGGCACTATGGATATGAATCGGAAGAATTTCTATACATGTATAGTGGCATACAAACGCAGGATAATTTGGTCATGACAGAAACTGTAGCATGTGAGATCTATATAATTACATAAGTAAACGGAACAGACACTGGTCAGACGGTTCCTAGAGCTTGACTTGTACAATGTATCGTCTACCTTTGACTAGGTCTATAATTTTTACTCGTTTATACACACGTAAATTGTAAAAGTTCCACCCTAGTTACATAAATCATGGGTAAACCGAATAACAGAGGACGTATTTACCATTTACTTAAAAAATACGCGTGTTTACGTATATTCAGAATAGACCCAGATCAGATAGCTCCAGTAGAAGCTGTCTGATCAGGGTCTGTTCTGGTTATTAATGGAATATGGATTAGAAGAATGGTTATACCTGTAACGGCATACATTCGCAGGAACTTTTGGTCATGACAGAAACTAGTAATGTCATAAGCAAATAAAGCAGGTCCTGATCAGACAGCTCCTACAGGGACCGTTTGATCCGTGTATACTCTGATTTGCAAATATGCCAAATGCATCTCTATGATGTAAAGGTTTAACACGAATCATCTAACATCTAAAGCGTATTCAAATCTCTTGAATATTCATGTAAGAAGTAATGACATCAAGAATATTAATTATATACATTTGTAACCGGGTGTTCTTATACAGAAACATACCCACTCAGACTCGGGATCGAACCCGGGTCGCCAGGTTCTTAGTCATGCACTCTACCATGTCGCCATAAAAGAGTTCTTGTACAGCAAGGCCGTACACGTGATGACAAACCTACACACTGTGGCACATTATTATACCAGCACGTGCACACAGAAAGTTTTGGCAATGGCAGAAACTGTAGAATCAGATCTATATTACATAATCAAACAGAGCAGATCCTGATATTTAGCTCCTACAGGAGCCATCTGGTCACGGTCTACTCTGTTTACAAAGGCGTTAAAGGTGTAACTAATGGGTTGAAGCTATAATACTCAATTTGGACACCTGCAAACAAATTATGAATCTGAAGTGATTGACACGAACCTTTAGTATACTGTGGGTAAGCTCGTTAACCCTTTACTCCACATTCATGTAAGAAATAATGACATATTGATTAGATAAATTTTAATTAGGTCGTATGAACACTTGGTATGTGATTCTATAGCCATATAGAGCAGACACAGATCAGACGTCTCCTACAAGACTATATGATCTGGACCTACTCTGTTTGCATAGGCGTTCGCATCGTACATATGGAGTAAAGGACTTAGCTTTCATAACACTGCAAAACCCATTGGGAACTTTAATAACTTACCGAGCCACGACTAGAGACGGACTTTGCCGACGTTCATTAAGTGGTCGCATTAGAGGGGTTCTATTGTATGATACAGTAAAGCTCCTCTAAAGCGACCACCAAAAGGCGATAGACATTAATATCCACGAGGGAAAGGGTCTACTCGGTTAGCAAAGACATAAAAACGTATATATGGAGTCTTTACTTAATAGTGCATAACCAATAAATTATCTATCGATTTAGCAGCACATTTAGTGTTGTGCAGTATTGAAACCATTGTGATAGATAGAGCATTTGCTCCTATGGTGCAAATGCTCTATTTATCACAATGGTTTCTAAATGCGACTTTTGCAGGGACGCCAAAATGCGTCACTAGGTGTAATGTCTTCACTGGATGAAGATTAACTCTTTACCTCAAAGAGACGAACATTTGACACCTTCATACACAGGGTAGACACTCCAGCAGGAGCCGCCTGCTCGTGTTAGCTCTGATTGCTTATTCAGTAATATAGTTAGTTTAAACATATTTTATTTCAATATATATTGAAAGGGGTTGGGCCACAAGTTCTTCCAACATTAGTTACGGCCCTTCCCCTACAATTTTAACATTGCAATTGAATATTTAACAATATGGCTGTATACACACAAAAAAAGACAGGAGGAACAAGTAGGAGAAGCAGAAGTAGAAGAAGATGATTAGAGAAGAAAGAGAATATGTCTAAATGTTGACAACATATCAAGAAGAAAAGACAAAGAATATGTATGAAGGTCTAATAGTACTAGGTACTGTAAACTGAAGTTTGGCAATTTAGTGGTCAGGCTAAAGTGACTGCTGCTGTAAGGTGTAGCTTTCTGCGATGCTTCAGATCTAGTAATTACGACACTCCGACATTAAGAATCCTTAAACTGTAGCAATTAAAACACCAGTAAAAATAAATAGCAGAAAAGAGTTTGGATCTGACTCAAAACTTGTTGTTACTGCTCATTCAACTTTTGTGTAACACTTAGAAATTTATCAACACTGCCCTGATGATTACCAACAGCAAGAATTGAGTCAGGAAAAATAAACTGTCCCTAACATTTTGATGCTTATTCGAATCTCTTAGTATTCCTTATATAAATCTGAACAGCTTCAAAAAGTGTGCAATTATCTTTAACAGAGACAGAATTATTTCCGAATAATATAGTTTTTACTGTTTTTAAAACAATGATGTGATGACAATATCCTAGAATATCCGAATTAATATTCATGCTGTCAATTTATTACTTGAATAGTCATGGGTTAATAAATATTCAAGGAGTAAAGGACCAAATAAATCAAAAGAACCAAAACCTAAAAAACTGCAAACTCCACTATGGAACAAACTCCTAAACACAGTTAGTTGTCAAGCAATGTGAAAAGAAACAGGTAACAAACGATAATACCCACTGACCTGTGTACTCTAGCCAAACTCCTCAATTTCACAAACACAGAAACACTTGCATCAGTCATGTACGAAGTCTAGTGAACGAATGATATTGTCGTAGTTCTTTTGTATCCACACCTGTGAGATTTTTGCTGGAAAGCGTGCAAATACGAGTTGAATACTTAATAGCCAACAACTCGCGATATTTTCGATTCAGCCATTGATTGAAGTTCAATTGGACATGTATAAATCTAATCTCAGAAAATTGCTCCCCATAAAATAGATCTCAAATAAGATGATCACTGAAACGTTTGTATCCAGATCATAATTGTACTTCAAATTCAGTTTTTTAAACATTGATTAACAAATTCATCTACTTGAATATGAAGATTGGTACTACTATTTGAAAAAGGTAGTTTGATCATGATAAATCAGGTGTTTGATTAGGATCAAAACCGTTTTTACTCAAAACCGCTTTATACTCTATTTGAGTCTAGCTCCTGTCTAACATTATTACACATAGCATGCGTGTTTCAATCCTTGTACGCTGGCAAAGAAATGTGAAGAGTGTTTGGATCCAGGCAGGGTCATCAGGATCCAAGACATGTTAACTGAATAGAAGAAAAGTTAACCTTGAGAATTGTAGCAGACGCTAATTGTCAGACAACACAATTAATTATTGTAAGAGAGTTAATAGTTATATTTGGACATTTCAAGAAACCGTTGTTCATTTTTCAGCTTGCAAATAATACATGTGCTATTTACTACTTTATATCGAGGAAAATGAAAGCGCATTATCTGAATCAAATATTCTCTGTCTGTCTGTCTGTCTGTCGCTCTCTCTCTCTCTCTGTCCCCTCTCTCTGTCCCCTCTCTCTCTGTCTGTCTGTATGTCTGTCTGTCTGTCTCTGTCTGTCTATGGAGCGGTATTTGGGTCAAAATTATAGTTATGATTTTACCAAGCGAATACTGTTATCTACGTGCTAGTTGTTAATTTAGATACTCATTTCGATGTTGTTTAATACAATTTATCTATTTAAACTTCTATTTTAATTGTCTTTTCCGTTTTTCAAAAATCTTATAAATATTTCATTCGCAATCTCAGAAGCTAGCCGCCTTATTCTACATGCCTCATTCTATATTCTTCATTATACATTCTTCATTCTATATTCTTCATTCTTCATTCTATATTCTTCATTCTATATTCTTATCGCTAAACGGTAAATGTTTCAACTCAAATTATTACGAAACTAACTCACCAAATACTAGCTCTAGCTACACTACGCGATGACAACTATTGAATATTCATATAGGAAATAATGACGTCATGAAAATCAATTAGAATAGTGTTTAAAATGGCTGATGTGAACACATGAACTTTTAGCCATGGCAGAAACTGTAGAATCAGATCTAACCATTTCATAAGCAAACAGAGCAGACCCCGATAAGACATTTTATGTTCTTTCTTCACTATATGCACTCGGGGTGGCAATCAGCTTGAATACTGATGCCGCACTGAACCACCCGGTGTCTGATCTAGATCCAAACTGCATGCAAAATCAATCTTGGATTCACTCATAGTATGGTAAAGGTTGACACTTACCCCCATCTATTCATGTAAAAATCATGAATGTTAGAATATGAATTAGATCTAGATCCAGATCCTAGATGTATTCTATCATGGCATCACGAACAAGTGGTAGAAACATTAGAATCAGATCTACATTGTTTCATAATCAAACAGAGTAGACCCAGGTCAAACGGCTTCTATAGGAGCCGTCTGATATGGGTCTGCTCTGTTTGCAGGATCGAGTCAAAAGTCGGTCATATGAGGGAAAGGGTTACAAACAAACCAAATGTTAGCGTGTTTTCTTTCTCGAAACGCCGAAATGTTATTTGCTAAAATACTGGGTTTGACACCTCTGTTTATATGTAGAGTAAAATACCCTTATTTCGACACCTTAAGACACATATTCTTCGTAACGATAAGAGTTTGTTGTACTTCGACATGGCAACAAAGAAAGACGTACATTTACCACGGTTTTTGAATTACTATTGCTTATGAACGTGTATGAGTTTGCAGTGCAATACGTTACTAACTTGATCTGCTTTGGGTTCTTTATTTCGACAGGGGGACTTATGACACGCTTATATGACTTATGACGTAAAGATGACGCGCAGTAATGCCAACACAGTTTTCTTTTACATAAATACTTAAACTGCTCTGATCTAATATTTCGACCACTAAGGGCCTTTGTCAAAGATTATCATATCAAAACACACGTCACATTTTTGTTACATGCATTCAGCCATAAAATCAAAGAGAATAATGTTGATCCAGCGTCGTCATGGTGACATTGGGTTGTTTTTTAAAATGTCATGACGTCATCAAAAATGACGTCATCAAATGACGTCATGGGTGCAACGACGTCATGCATGCATTAGCGCATTATCCTCTTTGATGTTACAGCCAAATGGTCTGTAGGTTCTCAGCCTCCATATCCAATCAGTTTCATGGATCTGTCTTTCAGTTCTACATGCATGGAACATCCGTTTCAAAACTACAAATCTCACATCATCACTGCTATGACCACCGATTCCAAAATGTCTATTTATTGGCTTCTCTCTCTCATGCCTCACATCACTCAAATGTTCTTTCATTCTCTCCCGAATTTCTCTCTCAGTTTCACCGACATACACCATTATATCGCATTTACTGCATTTAATTGCATATACTACATTTCTTTCTCTACAGTTAATATTAGTTGACACATTGTAAACTGATTGCCTATTTGTGTCACTTATACTTGACATTTCAAGAATACTGCAAGTAGCACAACCCTGTGAACAGACTGTATTGCTTGGTCTAACAATCCTGTTAGTTTTTGAATGCACCAGTGTGTCACATAGATTTTTATCACGCCTGAATACTACGATTGGCAGTTGTTGGAATACTTCTTTAAGCCGGTCTGATTGATGCAAAACTTTTGAATGTTTGTTTACAATGTAATGTATATTCGGTAGCAGATTTGAATACGTCAAAACTAAAGGGACCCTATTCATTTTCCTGTTAGATCTAACTGTTTGTTTCTTTACTAATGTGACAGATCTGTCAAGTTTATCCACCCTTACCAACTGATTTTCTATCATCCTACCACTATATCCTCTCTTCCTTAACTGACCCTTGAGTTTATTTCTTTCTCTAATATAGTCCGATTCTCTTTCACATATACGCTTAATGTGACGTGTATTTTGACATGATACTCTTTGACAAAGGCCCTTAGTGGTCGAAATATTAGATCAGAGCAGTTTAAGTATTTATGTATTATATTAATTCCCTATTTTGGAATATTTACTTCATTGTGAGTTTTCTTTTAGTTTTATTGTCAGACATACAAAATGACGTCATACAACATAACCCTCGCCACTCATGAAAATATACCGTCTGGTGTTCACTCGATGAAATAAATTTCGATCTTCCACCGAAAATTACAAATATCCTCTATATATTCTTTACCTTACAATGACTTTCAATGATAAACAATGATTTTCTACAATTATCCCCGTGTTATGTGTTTTCGACGATCTAACGGTTTTCGCGATCGCGTCGATAGATCTAGATAAGAATCCTTACTGACAAAAAACTTTCACATGCTGAAAAATCATTGTATTTACATACTTTAAGGATATCCTTCGTTTTCTAATTATGTCTGTTTGTTTTAATTCGTGGAGGAGAAAACGACCACTCACCTTTGCACTAAAATGGGTGACGTCATCAGTTTTCGACGATTGACCTCTTTTGTTGCCAAAGTACACTGTCGGTCAAAAGTTAGGCACATTTTCACTGGATCCGATAAATTATTGTTTTTAGAAAGTGCAGAACGTAAATTATTAACTTTTAAACATATTTACACGTTATTTACAATGTTTATTTTATTTTATTTGTTTTTTAGATTTTACACCTGGGGCATAAAAACTATCTCCCCTTCTGAGGACCTTTTCCTCAGTGCAAAAAGATAGATGCACCCAACCGTTGCACTTGTCACAACATCCCCATTTCACGATTGCCAAAAAAGGTTTCAGATGGATGTCTGCTGGTGTAAATTGGTGACAAATTATACATTTTTCAGAGTCTTCAATCTCATTTTCACTGGATTCAGAATCTTCTGAATGTAAGCATTTTTTATTTGTTTTGTGTTTTGCTTTTGGAACTCCTGATGTTCCCGCAACTGGTTGAATTTTGTATGGTGTTTGGAAATGTTTAGCTTTCTTTTGTGAATTTTCATGATGGTTTGCTGGTTTCCTTTTATTCGCCTGTGTGGTTGTGTGCTCTTGTATAGCCTTATAAATATTGTCTTCAGTGATGGCCTTTCCTCCTACTACTTTGCTAAGTGTGTTTCTGACTTTAGCTACTTTTACATTCTCTAGGATCTTTCCTCCTCTCATTTCAATAAATTTTTCTCCATTGTCTTGTTCAGTTGCACATTTTCTTGTTTGACTTGAGTCTACGTGTTCATTGTTTCTTGTAAATGAAGATGCTGGAGCAACAGCTGATGATGGCACAACACATGAGTTAAATGGAAATATGCCACACTTTTTGAAGGCTGTTTGGATGTTTGATGGTGTTAGTATGGTTGTGTACACCTTGCAAGCTATTCTGCAGACATCATACCGAGTTAGCATAGTTCCAGCTGATTCTCGTAGATGTCTATGGCATGCAGCATTCCATGCTATCTCGACAGGGCCATAGCAACAAACACCAAGGGGCTGGAGCAAATGACTGCAGTGTGGGGGCAGAACAAATAGAATTATGTGGTGTTCCTTTGCCCATTGTATGAGGGAAATAGAGACATGGCTTCTGTGACCATCATAAAGAACAAGCACTTGGTTGTTCTCATCTCTCTCAGGTAAATATTTGGCCAAATGTTCCTTCATGTAGCTTTAAAAAATTTCTGTGTTGGACCAACCACTTTGAGATACAGTACCTGTCACACCAGCAGAAGCTCCCTCAAGAAGAGAATCCACCATCCTCTGGCCAGGAAATATGAAATAGGGTGGAACTTGTTGGCCAACAGCACTGACACATCCAATCAAGGTAACTGTCTTTGATCTGCCTGCTGTTACTGCCTGTGCTTTGTATTTATTTGAGGCAACAATTTTGGGTGGTTTGTGGTCAACAGTGAGTCCCTTTTCATCTATATTAAAGATTCTTTGTGGTTTTTCAACAAGATGGAATTTATCCAGAATTGTTTTTAATTCAGTAAAATACTTGCTGATTACTGATTCAGTTGCATTTTTTGCCCTTGCCACATCTAAACTCCTTGGTTTTCTGACCTTTAAATCTGGCCATCTGGATAAGAAATTATGCAGCCACTGCAAACTTAATGGATGTTCTTTGTCTCTGAGTCCCAGGTGGATAGCAAAGTCTGTGGCCAAATTGATTGTCTCTTGTCTGGAATATCCATATCCAACCTCAGCCATTGTGCTGATATGACTTGCAAGCATTTCTTCATCTTGGATCTGAAAGATTGGTTGTGGTCCTGACTTGACTGTGTCCACATTGACCCTCCCTCTAACTCTATCTTTAAGTGTTGACACTGGCACACCAAATTGTTTTGCTATTCTTTCTACTGGCAATCCACTGTCCAAGACAAAGTTATAGGCATCTGTCAGATTTTCTAATTTGTATGATCTATACTGCCTCCTTTTATTTGTAAAGCTCTGCAAAAAAAAGTGGATAAAAGGAAATAAAAAAAACGCCAAAAACATCGTAAAAATGCGTAAGGCGGTAGTTTGTAAATCAACTTTTGACAGACGCTGTAGTTTGTGCTAGGAGGCTAAAAAACCACGTGACATACAAAATAGGTCAATGGGCGTTGCAGACGAAGTGTAAATAGAGATGGAAAATACTTTCTTACTTGCTTAAACGATTGAATTTTAACAGGACATTTTGGAAATAGCTAGAAAATGGTAAAACACGTGCGCAACAGAAATATTTAAACTTTCTTACCGTTCGAATATCCATTTTGGTCTTATTTTCCACTGGTGTTATCTTCAGGTGTTTATGTTTATATGAATTCACGTGGCGTCCCGAAATCTCGCGAGGTTACTATATAGAACGTGCATAAACGAGATCGTCGAAAATACATGACCGTCGAAAACACATAACGGGAGGATACTAAATACCTTTTAACGTTGTCATCAAGTAGAGCTAGTATTTTGTGAGTTAGTTTCGTAATAATTTGAGTTGAAACATTTAGCGATAAGAATTAAGAATTTAGAATGAGGCATGTAGAATAAGGCGGTTAGCTTCTGAGATCAAGTAGAGCTAGTATTTGGTGGGTTGAGAACAAGTAGAGCTAGTATTTGGTGAGTTAGTTTCGTAATAATTGGAGTTGAGACATTTAGCGTTTAGCGATAAGAATTAAGAATATAGAATGAAGAATGGGTCGCGCTAGATCGACGGTGTTTCATGTATCCTCTGTGTGTTTGTGACGTCATCATTTTGTGTGTCATCTAAATATAGTAACGTTCCAAAAATAGCTACGTTTTAGCGGGATTTTACTATTTAAAAGGAAAGCAATGGACGACAGACAGTGGCCACCACCTTGTTTGAAAAACGCCAAATGTGACGATCAATTCTCTACAGGATACCTAGAAACTGACAAATAACTGGAATATTTGCTGGAATCATTTAAATGTGTATCGTTGCGTACATTTGTGTCCTGGTAAGATTGTTTCTAGATCTAGTTTTAACCCTTTCTCTGTTCTTTGTTTTTTTTTCAAATTTCAATATCTACTGAATATTCATAGGAAAAATAACATTATAGCCAGTTTAGAAAGTAAAGATACAGAATTATCGAATTCCATTAGCGAACACAGCAGACCCTGATCAGGCGGCTCCTATAGGAGCCTTCTGATCTGGGTCTACTCTGTTTGCATATGCGTGAAAATGCGTTAATATGAGGGAAAGCTTAAAAAAATCGGGTTGGTTTCCCAAATTTCATCCTGTAACATATTGTAAGACCTTTCATTTTGCCATTAGGGTGTATCCATACATTACGGTAACACGAGATTCCAGACATGCTGGAAGGAGTTTCATGTAACCCTTCTTTAGGGTGGATACATTGATGTGACATGATTTTCCTGTTATGTTGTAAGGAATTTCATGTTAGATCTAACCCTTATTTAGTGTAGATACATTAATGTGACATGCGAATCCTGTTACGCTGTAAGGAGTTTCATGTATCCCCTTCTTTAGGATGGCTACATTAAGGTAACATGAGATTCCTGACATGCTGGAAGGAGTTTCATGTTACCCACTTCTTTAACGTTGATTCATTAAGGTGACATGGGATTCCTGTCCTGCTGTAAAGGTTTCATGTTACCCCTTTATTAGCTTTTACCTGCTGTACAAGGAGTTTCATGTTACCTATTCTTTAGAATAGATACATTAAGGTGACATGAGCTTCCTGTCATGCTGTAAGGAGTTCCATGTTGCCCCTTATTTAGGGTAGATACATTAAGGTGTAATGTGATTCCTGTTACGCTGTAAGGAGTTTCATGTAATACCTTCTTTAGGATGGCTACATTAAGGTGAAATGAGATTCCTGACATGCTGGAGGGAATTTCATATTACCCACTTCTATAGCCTTGCTTCATTAAGGTGACATACGATTCCTGACCTGCTGTAAGAGGTTTCATGTTACCCTTTCTTTAGGATGGATACATTAAGGTGACACGAGATTCCTGACATGCTGGTAGGAGTTTCATGTAACCATTTCATTAGCTTTTACCTGTTGTACAATGAGTTTCATGTTACCCTTCTGTAAGGTGGATACATTAAGATGACATGAGCTCCCTGTCATGCTGTAAGGCTTTTCATGTTACCCCTTATCTAGGGTAGATTCATTAAAATGACATGAGATTCCTGTTACGCTGTAAGGAGTTTTATGTTACCTACGTCTTTAGCTTTGATTCATTAAGGTGACATGAACTTCCTGTCATGCTGTAATGATTTTCATGTTACCCTTCTGTAAGGTGTATACATTAAGGTGACATGACCTTCCTGGCACGATGTAAGGATTTTCATGTTACCCCTTAATTATGGTCGTGACATGAAATTCCTGCTACCCACTTTTTTAGCTTTGATTAATTAAGGTGACATAAGCTTTCTGTCATGCTGTAAGGATTTTCATGTTACCCTTCTGTAAGGTGGGTACATTAAGGTGACATGATCTTTCTGTCATTCTGTAAGGATTTTCATATTACCCCTTAATTAGGGTAGATACATTAAGGTGACATGAGATCCCTGTTACGCTGTAAGGAGTTTCATGTTACCGACTTCTTTAGCTTTGATTCATTAAAGGTGACATGAGATTTCTGACCTGCTGTAAGGAGTTTCATGTTACCCCTTCATTAGTTTTTACCTGCTGTATAAGGAGTTTCATGTTACCATTTTCTTTAGGGTGGATACGTTAAATTGACACGAGATTCCTGACATGCTGGAAGGAGTTTCATGTTACCCCCACGTCTTTAGCTTTGCTTCACCCAGGTGTCATGAGATTCTTGACTTGCAGTAAGGTGTCTCATGTAACCTCAACATTGGTTTTTACCTGCTGTAAGGAGTTTCATCTTACCCTTCTGTAAGGTGGATATATTAAGGTGACATGAGCTTCCTATCCTGCTGTAAGGATTTTCGTGTTACCCTTCTGTAAGGTGGATACATTAAGGTGACATGAGCTTCCTGTCATGCTGTAAGGAGTTTCATGTTACCCTTTAATTAGGGTAGATACATTAAGGTGACATGAGATTCCTGCTACGCTGTAAGGAGTTTCATGTTACCTACTTCTTTAGCTTTGATTCATTAAGGTGACATGAGCTTCCTGTCATGCTGTAAGGATTTTCATGTTACCCTTCTGAAAGGTGGATTCATTAAGGTGACATGGGATTCCTGTCCTGCTGTAAAGGTTTCATGTTACCCCTTTATTAGCTTTTACCTGCTGTACAAGGAGTTTCATGTTACCTATTCTTTAGAATAGATACATTAAGGTGACATGAGCTTCCTGTCATGCTGTAAGGAGTTCCATGTTGCCCCTTATTTAGGGTAGATACATTAAGGTGTAATGTGATTCCTGTTACGCTGTAAGGAGTTTCATGTAATACCTTCTTTAGGATGGCTACATTAAGGTGAAATGAGATTCCTGACATGCTGGAGGGAATTTCATATTACCCACTTCTATAGCCTTGCTTCATTAAGGTGACATACGATTCCTGACCTGCTGTAAGAGGTTTCATGTTACCCTTTCTTTAGGATGGATACATTAAGGTGACACGAGATTCCTGACATGCTGGTAGGAGTTTCATGTAACCATTTCATTAGCTTTTACCTGTTGTACAATGAGTTTCATGTTACCCTTCTGTAAGGTGGATACATTAAGATGACATGAGCTCCCTGTCATGCTGTAAGGCTTTTCATGTTACCCCTTATCTAGGGTAGATTCATTAAAATGACATGAGATTCCTGTTACGCTGTAAGGAGTTTTATGTTACCTACGTCTTTAGCTTTGATTCATTAAGGTGACATGAACTTCCTGTCATGCTGTAATGATTTTCATGTTACCCTTCTGTAAGGTGTATACATTAAGGTGACATGACCTTCCTGGCACGATGTAAGGATTTTCATGTTACCCCTTAATTATGGTCGTGACATGAAATTCCTGCTACCCACTTCTTTAACTTTGATTAATTAAGGTGACATAAGCTTTCTGTCATGCTGTAAGGATTTTCATGTTACCCTTCTGTAAGGTGGGTACATTAAGGTGACATGATCTTTCTGTCATTCTGTAAGGATTTTCATGTTACCCCTTAATTAGGGTAGATACATTAAGGTGACATGAGATCCCTGTTATGCTGTAAGGAGTTTCATGTTACCGACTTCTTTAGCTTTGATTCATTAAAGGTGACATGAGATTTCTGACCTGCTGTAAGGAGTTTCATGTTACCCCTTCATTAGTTTTTACCTGCTGTATAAGGAGTTTCATGTTACCATTTTCTTTAGGGTGGATACGTTAAATTGACACGAGATTCCTGACATGCTGGAAGGAGTTTCATGTTACCCCCACGTCTTTAGCTTTGCTTCACCCAGGTGTCATGAGATTCTTGACTTGCAGTAAGGTGTCTCATGTAACCTCAACATTGGTTTTTACCTGCTGTAAGGAGTTTCATCTTACCCTTCTGTAAGGTGGATATATTAAGGTGACATGAGCTTCCTATCCTGCTGTAAGGATTTTCGTGTTACCCTTCTGTAAGGTGGATACATTAAGGTGACATGAGCTTCCTGTCATGCTGTAAGGAGTTTCATGTTACCCTTTAATTAGGGTAGATACATTAAGGTGACATGAGATTCCTGCTACGCTGTAAGGAGTTTCATGTTACCTACTTCTTTAGCTTTGATTCATTAAGGTGACATGAGCTTCCTGTCATGCTGTAAGGATTTTCATGTTACCCTTCTGAAAGGTGGATTCATTAAGGTGACATGGGATTCCTGTCCTGCTGTAAAGGTTTCATGTTACCCCTTTATTAGCTTTTACCTGCTGTACAAGGAGTTTCATGTTACCTATTCTTTAGAATAGATACATTAAGGTGACATGAGCTTCCTGTCATGCTGTAAGGAGTTCCATGTTGCCCCTTATTTAGGGTAGATACATTAAGGTGTAATGTGATTCCTGTTACGCTGTAAGGAGTTTCATGTAATACCTTCTTTAGGATGGCTACATTAAGGTGAAATGAGATTCCTGACATGCTGGAGGGAATTTCATATTACCCACTTCTATAGCCTTGCTTCATTAAGGTGACATACGATTCCTGACCTGCTGTAAGAGGTTTCATGTTACCCTTTCTTTAGGATGGATACATTAAGGTGACACGAGATTCCTGACATGCTGGTAGGAGTTTCATGTAACCATTTCATTAGCTTTTACCTGTTGTACAATGAGTTTCATGTTACCCTTCTGTAAGGTGGATACATTAAGATGACATGAGCTCCCTGTCATGCTGTAAGGCTTTTCATGTTACCCCTTATCTAGGGTAGATTCATTAAAATGACATGAGATTCCTGTTACGCTGTAAGGAGTTTTATGTTACCTACGTCTTTAGCTTTGATTCATTAAGGTGACATGAACTTCCTGTCATGCTGTAATGATTTTCATGTTACCCTTCTGTAAGGTGTATACATTAAGGTGACATGACCTTCCTGGCACGATGTAAGGATTTTCATGTTACCCCTTAATTATGGTCGTGACATGAAATTCCTGCTACCCACTTCTTTAGCTTTGATTAATTAAGGTGACATAAGCTTTCTGTCATGCTGTAAGGATTTTCATGTTACCCTTCTGTAAGGTGGGTACATTAAGGTGACATGATCTTTCTGTCATTCTGTAAGGATTTTCATGTTACCCCTTAATTAGGGTAGATACATTAAGGTGACATGAGATCCCTGTTACGCTGTAAGGAGTTTCATGTTACCGACTTCTTTAGCTTTGATTCATTAAAGGTGACATGAGATTCCTGACCTGCTGTAAGGAGTTTCATGTTACCCCTTCATTAGTTTTTACCTGCTGTATAAGGAGTTTCATGTTACCCTTTTCTTTAGGGTGGATACGTTAAATTGACACGAGATTCCTGACATGCTGGAAGGAGTTTCATGTTACCCCCACGTCTTTAGCTTTGCTTCACCCAGGTGTCATGAGATTCTTGACTTGCAGTAAGGTGTCTCATGTAACCCCAACATTGGTTTTTACCTGCTGTAAGGAGTTTCATCTTACCCTTCTGTAAGGTGGATATATTAAGGTGACATGAGCTTCCTATCCTGCTGTAAGGATTTTCGTGTTACCCTTCTGTAAGGTGGATACATTAAGGTGACATGAGCTTCCTGTCATGCTGTAAGGAGTTTCATGTTACCCTTTAATTAGGGTAGATACATTAAGGTGACATGAGATTCCTGCTACGCTGTAAGGAGTTTCATGTTACCTACTTCTTTAGCTTTGATTCATTAAGGTGACATGAGCTTCCTGTCATGCTGTAAGGATTTTCATGTTACCCTTCTGAAAGGTGGATACATTAAGGTGACATGAGCTTCCTATCCTGCTGTAAGGATATTCATGTTACCCTTCTGTAAGGTGGATACATTAAGCTGACATGAGCTTCCTGTCATGCTGTAAGGAGTTTCATGTTACCCCTTTAATTAGGGTAGATACATTAAGGTGACATGAGATTCCTGTTACGCTGTAAGGAGTTTCATGTTACCTACTTCTTTAGCTTTGATTCATTAAGGTGACATGAGATTCCTGTTACGCTGTAAGGAGTTTCATGTTACCCTTTAATTAGGGTAGATACATTAAGGTGACATGAAATTCCTGCTACGCTGTACGGAGTTTCATGTTACCTACTTCTTTAGCTTTGATTCATTAAGGTGACATGAGCTTCCTGTCATGCTGTAAGGATTTTCATGTTACCCTTCTGTAAGGTGGATACATTAAGGTGACATGAGCTTCCTGTCATGCTGTCAGGAGTTTCATGATACCCTTCTGTAAGGTGGATACATTAAGGTGACATGAGCTTCCTGTCATGCTGTATGGAGTTTCATGTTACCCCTTCTTTAGCTTTGATACATTACGGTGGCATGAGATTCCTGTTATGCTGTAAGGAGTTTCATGTAAACCATTCTTTAGGGTGGATACATTAAGGTGACATGATAATCCCGCTGCGCTGTAAGGAATCTCATGTTACCCCGTCTTTAAGATGGATACATTAAGGTGACATTCCTGTTACGCTGTAAGGAGTTTCATGTAGCCCCTTCTTTAGGGTGGATACATTAAGATGACAGGAGCTTCCTGTTAGGCTGTAAGAAGTTTATTGTTACTCCTTCTTTAGGGTAGATACATTTAGGTGACATTTGTGAGATTTTCTTTTGAATCTTATATGTTCATGATATGATCTCAAGAGAACATTTATAACGCATCAGAAAAATGACGACTGTTTCTTTTTCATTAACAGATGCAGTGTACAAAGTGTGACATATCCTTTCACAAAAAGTCATTGTGTTGGAGAGCAACTGGAATGCAGACAAAATCATTTGTTTGTGCTGCTTATTTGCAGGACATGGGTACAGCATTGTAGTTTCTGTTGTATTGGCCATTAATAATTAAATTGTAGCAATCCCCCACTTGTTTTTCTTATTTGTATATACAGTACTCCATCTCTTTGACGACATACTTGTAGATAAGAATGGTTACCGGTAAAAAAGGTGACTGCTGAATGCAGTAAAGAAGTAATACAGAGAGCTCCTGAAGAATATGTCTGCATTACTTTTGTCCTGCATTAAGCTATCATATGTTTTAACACATTCCCTCTTAGTGACACATTTTGGTGCGTCTGTAAAAGTCACATGTTGAAACCATTGTGACAAATAGAGCATTTGCCCCATAGGAGCAAATGCTCTATTTCTCACAATGGTTTCAAAACTACACAATTCTAAAATTCTCCTTTTCCATAGTTAATACTCCTTTTCGGTAGCTTTATTCAAAGAGGTTAGGTCTAAAACAAATCTAAGAGAGAACGAGCTAAACAACCACCTACATTAACCCGTTTATTCATACAAGTGTTTTCGATGTCCTCTATCTAATCCTCCATATAGGTACCACTAATCAAACATGATGTTGAATAAAAGTGACAGCTTAAAGCAAGATAAAAGTAAAGCAGAACGCTCCCTAATGAAATTTCTATTTTACTTTCATCTTGCTTTAAGCAAGATTGCCTTAAACACAATATGACCTAGGTTATTTAAATATTTGAGTATGGAGCAAATGGTTAAACACTGAAATCAAGCCCTTTTTATGAGTTTTGTCTTATTATTGAGACCTTACTGTATGGTCTATGCCATGTGACTTGCTTTGGTTGAACTTTTGATATACGATGTTAAACAGGCCTGTAGTATGACAGTGTACTAAACTGTTTTGTTTACACAATTAAATTAGATGAAAAACTTAAAATATGTTGTTGTTATAATTCAATTTACATTCTATATTTACCTGATGGACAACTTTAGTGCTAAGAGCATTTCACCAAACTGTCTTTGCTAGAACAACAGCAGAAGCATTTTATGAATATTTCAATTCACACTATGGTGTACTTAGTAGGCTACATTCTGATTAAATCCAGGACAACATGTTATTCCAGCTATGATGGCATGTTTTAGCAGCTTTACTCTTACAATGCTTGAACTGTATATATACATCGTTTGCAATCAGTGTAGACCCTGATCAGAAGGTCCCTGACGGAGCCCGCTAATCAAGATCTGCACTGTTGTCGTACTTATAAATATTTTGAGAACAAATTTCTCAAGAGTAAATGTAAACTGGTCAAGAAAATGGGTGAGTCCATTTGAAATTCAGCATTGTAAATGTACTCTTCTTAACATGTTTGGAACTTTGAACCCGGAAATGAAGCCATTCTGTAGCTGGCTCCAGTATATTGTTTCCATGGTGTACTCATACATCAATACAAGGGGACCTCCATGACCATAATAAGCTGGACGTCGCGATATGACTAAAATACGAGTGTTAAAAGTGACTTGAAATCATAAAAATAATCTAATCAAATACAACACAAGGTATGTTTCATATTTAAAATAATGTTTGAAAGGATTTACGGTTGTATCGTCGACGCTCCCGTTCGTCGACTTTGATTTATATAGTAAATTCGGAAGGGTGGTGATCCCCCGAAAGCAAAACTTGCAACACAAAAAGAGAAAATTGCAGACTCGGTTTTATTGAGTCTGTTCATGAGCAGTAATTGAATGTGCTACACTGCTCACACCCCCTAGCGTGATTTATTTATATTCTGATTTTTATAGGCCTTATCACTATATAGGGATTTGGCTTGCAAACTTATGTCGCGGCTATGGCTTTGTTGATGGCTGGTCAAAGAGACCTGTGCTTGCAATTATTGCAGACGTCCTGTCAATATAAAACATTTGTTTATAGTTTAGTCCCAGATCGCGTTATATTTGTTTTAAATAAGAACATAAAAGACCCCCTACAACACACACACATGTAGTTTATATACGATTGTAGAAAAATAGATGATTTTGGCTAATATTCTGTAATGTTGATAACATGTAATAAATTAGTTTTGCATGTTCATACGTAAGTATTGTCCAGTTTGAGGAACTTTAATACGAATGTCAAACTTTTTGATTATGATCAGACACCGAGTAACTCTGGATCATTGCACTATCAACAGGACACATCTAATAAATAAAATGTCGAATTATCATGAGATCAAGTTCTTCTCTGTCAAGCAAGGATACACTTGCTAACAATTTGGATCAAAGTCAGATGCCAAGCAACAGGTTCAAAGGTCATAAATCTTTTGAGCTGAGTCTGAGATCGTACTCAAGCATTTACTCAAATCTGACCGATCAAAACCTTGAGAACGATCTGACTCAGCTCAAAAGATTTATAATATTTGAAAATCGAATCTAAACAGGGGTAACTTGACGTTTATTGAATTATGTAAGGCATCTCTCGTCACATTAATGTGTCAAAACTTAAGAAGGGGTAACATGAAACTCCTTAAAGCATTTCAGAAATCCCATGTCACCTGAAGGTATCTCCGCTAAAGATGTGGTAACATAAAACTCCTTATGGCATACCAGGAAGCTCATGCCACTTTAATGTATCAAAGCTTAAGAAGGGATATCCCTAAGTTCCTTACAGTATGTCAGGAACAACAT
Organism: Azorinus chamasolen; assembly: GCA_963576725.1. NCBI lineage: Eukaryota > Metazoa > Mollusca > Bivalvia > Cardiida > Solecurtidae > Azorinus > Azorinus chamasolen. The sequence continues at coordinate 2,243,568 of OY755243.1, read as the reverse complement.
GTTACCTTAATGTATCAAGGCTAAAACGAGATAACATGCAACTCCTTACAGGATTTCAGGGATATTAAGTCACCTTAATGTTTCAACACTATTGGGGTGACATGAAACTCATTCCATCGTGTCAGGAATCTCATGTCACCTCAATGTAACATAGCTAAAGGAATGATGAAATGAAACTCCTTACAGCATATTAGGAATCTCATGTCACCTTACGGTTTCACCACTAAACTGGGTGACATGAAACACCTTACAGCATTTCAGGAATCTAATGTCACCTTACTGTTTAAAACTAAAAGGGGTGACATTAAACTCCTTACAGCATTTCAGGAATCCCATGACGCCTCAAAGTATCAACGCTAAAGACGTGGTAACATAAACCTCCTTACAACATATCAGACTCATCGTGTCACTTTAATGTATCAAATCTAATGTAAGTGTCACATGAAACTCCTTACAATATGTCAGGAATATCATGTCACCTTAATGCATCAAAGCTAAATAAATGGTACCATGAAACTCCTTACACCATATCAGAAATCTAATGTTACCTTAATGTATCAACACTGAAGAAATGGTGACATAAAACTCCTTACAGCGCGTCAGAAATTTCATGTCACCTTAATGTATCACTGCTAAAGACGTAGTGATATGGCACTCATTATAACATAGGAACCTCATGTCAGTTTAATGTATTCAATCTAAAGAAGGGATAACATGAGATCCCTTACAGCATGTCAGGAATCTCATGTCACTTTAAGTTATCAAAGCTAAAGTAAGTGTAATTTGAAACTCATTACACCATGCCAGGAATATTATGTTACCTTAACGTATCAAAGCACAGAAAGAGTAACACGAAACTCCTCACAGCATGTCAGGAATCTCATGTCACCTTAATGTAACATAGCTAAAGGAATGATAAAATGATACTCCTTACAGCATGTCAGGAATCTCATGTCACCTAAATGTATTAACGCTCAGAAAGGGTACCATGAAACTCCTTCCAGCATATCAGGAATCTTATGTCACCTTACTGTTTCAACAGTAAAACGGGTGACATGGAACTCCTTACAACATGTCAGGACTCTGATTACGCCTTAATGTATCAACGCTAAAGACGTGGCAACATGAATCTCCTTACAACATATCAGAATCATCATGTCACTTTAACATATCAAAGCTAAAGAAATGGTCACTTTAAACCCCTTACAACACGTCAGGAAATTCGTGTCACTTAAATGAAATAAAGCTAAAGAAGTGGTTACATGAAACTCCTTACAGCATGTCAGGAATCTCATCTCACCTTAATATATCAAGGCAAAACATGTAGTTACACGAAATTCCTTACAGCATGTCAGGAATCTCATGTCACCTTAATGTTTCGAAACAAAAACAGGGTAATATAAAATTCCTTTCAGCATGTCAGGTATCTCATTTCACTTGAATATATCACCGCTAAAGATGTGGTGAAATGAAAATCTTTATAACATATCAGGAACCTCGTGTCACTTTAATGTGCCAAAGCTTAAGAATGAGTAACGTGAAACTCCTAAGAGCATGTCCGGAATCACATGTCACCTTAAGGTATTGGCGCTAAAAAGAGAAAATATGCAAATCCATACAGCATGGCAGGACTCTCGTGTCACTTTTATGTATTAAAGCTAAAGAAAGGGTAACATGAAACTCCTTACAGCATATCAGAAATCTCATGTAACCTTACTGTTTCAACGATAAAGACGTGGTAACATGAGACGCCTTACAACATATCAGAATCATCATGTCACTTTTATGTATCAAAGCTAAAGAAAGGGTATCATAAATCTCCTTACAACACGTCAGGAAATTCATGTCACTTAAATGTACCAAAGTTAAAGAAGTGGTTACATGAAACTCCTTACAGCATGTCAATAATCTGATATCACCTTAATATATCAAGGCAAAACATGTAGTTGAACAAAATTCCTTACAGCATGTCAGAATCTCATGCCATCTTAACGTTTCGAAACAAAAAAGGGTAACATAAAATTCCTTTTAGCATGTCAGGTATCTCATTTTACTTTACTATATCACCGCTAAAGACGTGGTCAAATAAAACTCTTCATAACATATAAGGAGCCTCATGTGAAACTCTTAGCAGCATGTCCGTAATCACAAGTCACCTTAAGGTATCAACCCTAAAAAGAGGTACATGAAACTGCATACAGCATTCAGAACTCTCGTATCACTTTTTTGTGTAAAGAAAGGGTAACATGAAACTCCTTACAACACGTCAGGAATATCATGTCACCTTAAGTTATCAAAGCTAAAGAAGGTTTATAGGTCGAGGGTAGTACTCTATGATGGTATACTCTTAAACCCAGAAATGGGATGAGCTTACCAGACTCATGTATTACCTTTTCTCTGTCGTGCCCTTAACGGCTTCCCTGCAGTTGCTCTGTCTTCAGCAAAGTCATTGAGTACATATTTGACGGACTTTCACAGTTGTTATGCTACGTTTTACATTTTGTACTGTGATTACTGTCTTCTATGTTGTGGGGAAGTCCGGCGGGGATACCTTTATTAACATTGTTTGTTTAGCTAGGGTGACTTTGAGATAAGTGTGAGGTTAGGACGTCCGAAAACCGGTTTAAACCCCCAGTGGTGATTTTGCTACTGACCGTGCCAAGGCGGTTCTCTCTTTGTAACCCTTACTATTGTTTGTTTTGTGTCTTTGTGCTTGTGTTTTGTTCATGTTTGTCTCTGGTGCTCGTGTATTTGTTGATGTTTTCTGTATTCTTCTCGTGTATTTGCGTGTGTTTGGTTGTGTGTGTGTGTGACATGCTGTCTATCGATGTGTTGGTGATGATAGCGTCTTGTATGTAACTTTCTACTGTATGTGTGTGTATGAGTATAAATTGCTATGCTTTCTATAGGTGTTTCGGTGATGGTGACGTTTTGTGTGTGGCTTTTCCTGCTTGACTTTACTACTTTTTCATTTAAAGTTTAACTCATGACATCATGTCAGGAATCTCATGTCATATTAATATCAAAGCTTAAGAAGGGGTAACATGAAACTGCGTCCAGCATGTCAGGAATCTCACGTCGCTTTAACTTATCACAGCTAAAGAAGGTGCAATTTGAAACTCGTTACATCATGTCACACAAACTAATGTCATCTTAATATATCAAAGCTAAAGAAAGGGTAACATGAAATTCCTTACAGATGTCAGGAATCTGATATCATCTAAATGTATCAATGCTAAAATAAGGTAACATGAAATACCTTACAGCATGTCAGGAATCTCACGTCTTTTTAATGTATTAAATATACGGAAGGGTGACATGAAACTCCTTACAGCGTGCCAGGAATCTCATTTCACCCTAATAATTATACCAACGCCAAAGACGTGGAAACATGAAACTCCTTACAGCACGTCAGGACTCTGATTACGCCTTAATGTATCAACGCTAAGGACGTGGTAACATGAATCTCCTTACAACATATCAGAATCATCATGTCACTTTAACATATCAAAGCTAAAGAAAGGGTTACTTTAAACTCCTTACAACACGTCAGGAAATTCATGTCACTTAAATGAAATAAAGCTAAAAAGGTGCTTACATGAAACTCCTTACAGCATGTCAGAAATCTGATACCACCTTAATATATCACGGCAAAACATGTAGTTGCACAAAATTCCTTACAGGATGTCAGAATCTCATGCCACCTTCACGTTTCGAAACAAAAAAGGGTAACATAAAATTCCTTTTAGCATGTCAGGTATCTCATTTTACTTTACTATATCACCGCTAAAGACGTGGTCAAATAAAACTCTTTATAACATATAAGGAGCCTCATGTGAAACTCTTAGCAGCATGTCCGTAATCACAAGTCACCTTAAGGTATCAACCCTAAAATGAGGTACATGAAACTCCATACAGCATTCAGAACTCTCGTGTCACTTTTTTGTATAAAGAAAGGGTAACATGAAACTCCTTACAACACGTCAGGAATATCATGTCACCTTAAGTTATCAAAGCTAAAGAAGGTTTATAGGTCGAGGGTAGTACTCTATGATGGTATACTCTTAAACCCAGAAATGGGATGAGCTTACCAGACTCATGTATTACCTTTTCTCTGTCGTGCCCTTAACGGCTTCCCTGCAGTTGCTCTGTCTTCAGCAAAGTCATTGAGTACATATTTGACGGACTTTCGCAGTTGTTATGCTACGTTTTACATTTTGTACTGTGATTACTGTCTTCTATGTTGTGGGGAAGTCCGGCGGGGATACCTTTATTAACATTGTTTGTTTAGCTAGGGTGACTTTGAGATAAGTGTGAGGTTAGGACGTCCGAAAACCGGTTTAAACCCCCAGTGGTGATTTTGCTACTGACCGTGCCAAGGCGGTTCTCTCTTTGTAACCCTTACTATTGTTTGTTTTGTGTCTTTGTGCTTGTGTTTTGTTCATGTTTGTCTCTGGTGCTCGTGTATTTGTTGATGTTTTCTGTATTCTTCTCGTGTGTTTGCGTGTGTTTGGTTGTGTGTGTGTGTGACATGCTGTCTATCGATGTGGTGGTGATGATAGCGTCTTGTATGTAACTTTCTACTGTATGTGTGTGTATGAGTATAAATTGCTATGCTTTCTATAGGTGTTTCGGTGATGGTGACGTTTCGTGTGTGGCTTTTCCTGCTTGACTTTACTACTTATTCATTTAAAGTTTAACTCATGACATCATGTCAGGAATCTCATGTCATATTAATATCAAAGCTTAAGAAGGGGTAACATGAAACTGCGTCCAGCATGTCAGGAATCTCACGTCGCTTTAACTTATCACAGCTAAAGAAGGTGCAATTTGAAACTCGTTACATCATGTCACACAAACTAATGTCATCTTAATATATCAAAGCTAAAGAAAGGGTAACATGAAATTCCTTACAGATGTCAGGAATCTGATATCATCTAAATGTATAAATGCTAAAATAGGGTAACATGAAATACCTTACAGCATGTCAGGAATCTCACGTCTTTTTAATGTATTAAATATACGGAAGGGTGACATGAAACTCCAGGAATCTCATTTCACCCTAATAATTATACCAACGCCAAAGACGTGGAAACATGAAACTCCTTACAGCACGTCAGGACTCTGATTACGCCTTAATGTATCAACGCTAAAGATGTGGTAACATGAATCTCCTTACAACATATCAGAATCATCATGTCACTTTAACATATCAAAGCTAAAGAAAGGGTTACTTTAAACTCCTTACAACACGTCAGGAAATTCATGTCACTTAAATGAAATAAAGCTAAAAAGGTGCTTACATGAAACTCCTTACAGCATGTCAGAAATCTCATCTCACCTTAATATATCAAGGCAAAAAATGTAGTTACACGAAATTCCTTACAGCATGTCAGGAATATCATGTCACCTTAATGTTTCGAAACAAAAAAGGGTAATATAAAATTCCTTTCAGCATGTCAGGTATCTCATTTCACTTGAATATATCACCGCTAAAGATGTGGTGAAATGAAAATCTTTATAACATATCAGGAACCTCGTGTCACTTTAATGTGTCAAAGCTTAAGAATGAGTAACGTGAAACTCCTAACATTATGTCAGGAATCACATGTCACCTTAAGGTATTGGCGCTAAAAAGAGAAAATATACAAATCCATACAGCATGTCAGGAATCTCACGTCACCTTAAGGTATTGGCGCTAAAAAGAGATAACATGCAAATCCATACAGCATGGCAGGACTCTCGTGTCACTTTTATGTATCAAAGCTAAAGAAAGGGTAACATGAAACTCCTTACAGCATATCAGGAATCTTATGTCACCTTACTGTTTCAACGATAAAGACGTGGTAACATGAGACGCCTTACAACATATCAGAATCATCATGTCACTTTTGTGTATCAAAGCTAATACAGAAAGGGTATCATAAATCTCCTTACAACACGTCAGGAAATTCATGTCACTTAAATGTACCAAAGCTAAAGAAGTGGTTACACGAAACTCCTTACAGCATGTCAGAAATCTCATATCACCTTAATGTTTCGAAACAAAAAAGGGTAACATAAAATTCCTTTTAGCATGTCAGGTATCTCATTTTACTTTACTATATCACCGCTAAAGACGTGGTCAAATAAAACTCTTTATAACATATAAGGAGTCTCATGTGAACTCCTAGCAGCATGTCCGGAATCACATGCCACCTTAAGGCATCAACCCAAAAAGAGGTACATGAAACCCCATACAGCATTCAGAACTCTCGTGTCTCTTTTTGTATAAAGAAAGGGTAACATGAAACTCCTTACAACACGTCAGGAATATCATGTCACCTTAAGTTATCAAAGCTAAAGAAGGTATGAAGTTTAACTCATGACATCATGTCAGGAATCTCATGTCATATTAATATCAAAGCTTAAGAAGGGGTAACATGAAACTGCGTCCAGCATGTCAGGAATCTCACGTCGCTTTAACTTATCACAGCTAAAGAAGGTGCAATTTGAAACTCGTTATACCATGTCACAAAAACTCATGTCATCTTAATATATCAAAGCTAGAGAAAGGGTAACATGAAATATCTTACAAATGTCAGGAATCTGATATCACCTAAATGTATCAATGCTAAAATGGGGTAACATGAAATACCTTACAGCATGTCAGGAATTTCATGTCTTTTTAATGTATTAAATATACGGAAGGGTGACATGAAACTCCTTACAGCGTGCCAGGAATCTCATTTCACCTTAATGTGTCAAAGCTAAAGAGGTGGTAACATGAAACTCCATATGAAAAAGCAAGAACCTCATGTCACTTTAATGTTTTAAAATAAAAGAAAGGGTAACATGAAAATCCATCCGTTATGTCAGGAATTTCATGTCATCTCCTTACAACACATCAGAGATCTCATGTCACTTTAATGTATCAAAGCTAACGAAGATATAACATGAAACTCCTTTCAGTATGTCAGGAATCTCATGACACCTTAACGCATCAAAGTTAAAGAAGGGGTAACATGAAACTCCTTACAGCGTTTCAGGAATCTCATGTCACTTTCGTGTAGCAAATCTACCAAAGCATTATTATTATAGACATGCATGGGAGTTATCAACTATGAAATAGATTATTTTGTCATATTCACTAAAAAGACAACTTAAACATGTATTCTGTATATTTTCTTTATTAGTCGTAGTATATTTGTAGTGCACATCACCTGATCTTTATTAGACTTGCATTATTTTTAGATAAAGGGGAATTCCAGTACTATTTTTAGATGCATCACACAAACTGATGACGTCAAAAAGAGGGTACACGAAACGCCGTCGATCTAGCGCCTCCCATGAAGAATATAGAATGAGACAGATCAAGTAGAGCTAGTATTTGGTGAGTTAGTTTTGTAATAATTTGAGTTGAAACATTTAGCGTTTAGAGATAAAAATTAAGAATATAGAATGAAGAATATAGAATGAGGCATGTAGAATAAGGCGGGTAGCTTCTGAGAACTATAATTTTGACCCAAATACCGCTCCATACACATATTCCAAAGAAATTGTAATTTACTGGTAGTTTTGGCATGTTTTTTTTCTTCTGAAAACAATTTTGATTATGGTGCAATTTCGACTACCTGCAAGCTTTTGAGAAACTTTGGTCCGAATGTCAAACAGCTTGGATCCTGGTGAGACGCCGAGTCAGATCGCGGTCAGCGGGATAGGGTTAAACACCTCTTAACCCTTTCCCTCATAGGCTATTTTTAGATCCAATCTCTGAATAAATCTACCGAAAAGGAGCATTAACTAGAGAAAAGGAAAGTTTTAGAATTTTGTAGTTTGAAACCATTGTGATAAATAGAGCATTTGTTCCTATAGGAGCAAATGCTCTATTCATCACAATGGTTTCAACAGGTGAATTTTACAGAGGCGTAGAAAGGCGTATTTATGGAGGAAAGGGTTATGCATATAACCTTTAACCTGGCTATTTTAAAACCAAGCTTCGGCACATGTATTATGTATACGTAATCTAATGAAACTGTTGGAATTAGTCTAGGTGCCAAGATGTTTGACACTGGTGTACAATGCATTGTTTTAGACAACAACAACAACCAAGAAAAATACCGAGTCAGATTGTTGCCTATTCAAGGGAGGCTATTACAATATTTCGATTTTCAAACAGTTCTTTTACGGTTATCGTTCTTGTTCTGAATAATCTGCAATCTTAGACGCCGCCGTGTAAATACTCACTAAATAGGCTCAAAAATCAGAAATCTCTGACCACTATTGTTGTCAATATACTCTATTAACCCTCTACTCTATAAGTACCACTTTCTACACCTTTGCAACAGAGTAGACCCGTATCAGACGGCTCCTGTAGGATCATTCTGATCAGGGTCTGCTTTGTTGGCTTATTATATAATATACATGTGAAACCCCGCTAATGCGACCACTTAATAAACAGCCACTGATGTCGTCTAAAGCAGGTGGTTGCTTAATGCAGGACGAAAGTTATGCAGAAAGCTCCTATAGGAGCTTTCTGCATAACTTTCGTCCTGCATTAAGCTACCACCTGCCTCTGAATTATGCCCCGTTTTGGTGGTCGCATTAGCGGGGTTTTACTATAGATCTAAATCTACTGTTTTAGTCATGGTAAAAATGCCCATGGTCAAGTGCTATTGTAACAATTAATCTAATTTATATTCATGATCGGATTATTTGTTACATTAATATTCATGGACTAAAATGTTAACCCTATCCTTCATATGAACGTGTTTTCAAGCATTTGCAAACAGAGTAGACCCAGATCAGACTGATCCAATAGGAGCCGTTTTGATCAGGTATCTGCTCTGTTTGCTGATATAATTTGAAAAGTCTGTTTATTTACTTTCTAAAATGGCTACAATGTTCTACCTTCCATATTTCGTCCATGAGTAGCCTATTCAGTAGGTATTGGAATTTTGAATAAATGTAGAAAAGGGAAATAACAACACTGCTGTTTTATGTTTCTGTAAATGACTGTTTTCGTGTCCTTTTTCAGTGACATCTATTCTTTTGACGTGTTCAAGCATTTTTAGGACAGTACTTTTTGTCAACATTTTTTTCTCGGAAAATTGTATTAGTACACATGTAAAACCCCTTTTAACCGGAATTTTATAGTGAATAATAATTTCGGTCTCTTTATGCAGGTGGTGGCGAAATGCAGGGTGAAAGTCGTGCAGACAGCACCCAAAGGAATTTTCTACATGACTTTCATCCTGCATTCAGCTACCATCTGCCTTTAAGACCGGTATTGATACGCATTTGTTAGTTCAGTTTAACCCATTCCTTCATATAAACGCGTTTCCACGCATTTGCAAACAGAGTAGACCCAGATCAGACGAATCCTATAGGAGCTGTCTGATTAGGGTCTGCTCTGTTTGCTAGAGGAATTTGAAAGATCTGTTTCTTTACTTTCTAAAATGGCTAAGATTTTCCCACGTCCATGTTTCGTTATAACTATTTTGTCCATGAATATTCAGTAGGTATCGAAATTTGGAATAAACAATTAGAACAGGGAAAGGGTTAGAGGGATTTTACTGTATAAGCTTCATGTACGTGTACTATTGTCTTGCGTAGCTTCATTACTACTACATGTAAATATAAATGTGCAATTTATTCCGAGTAAGTTAGTCACAAAAACTATGGGTTTTACATAAGAAAATAAACTAAATGTACAAACTGCATTCTAATATTTATTTAGACATTTTGTTCGAAATACCCCCCCCCCCCCCCTTCTTCACCTTCCTCCTTATACCGTTATCTAAATATCTGTCAGGTCAAACTGTAGGATTAATTAGTTTATCTTACTTTGATAGGTTATCACTGTGTCCTACAATAAACATAGAGCTCTTAACACTCATTTCACCTGTGTAGTAAACCAATTAATATCGTCCATTGTTCTTTAACTCTTATACCGGCTACCCGCGACCTGACTCGCATTTGCAAACTGCTTGGATCCAGATAAGACGCCGAGTAACTCGGCGTCTCAAAGGGGTCCAAACTGTTTGACACTCGGTCAATAGTTTCTCCAAACCTTGATTGAATCGAAAGTAGTCAAAATTGCATAAAATCCAGATTTGAGCATACAGAATTATATTTTTTCACTGCGGTTATAGATAATGGTTAAAAGGATGTCCAATTTGAACTCTTTTCATACTGGCTTATCGATATACATACTGATCCTTTATTAACCCTTTACTCCATGAATATACGTGTAAGAAATAATGAAATCATGCTTATTTATTAGCTAAATCATCATAATGTAAACTTTTTAAGGGCAATTTTTGCTTTGACAACAAACTGTAAAATCAGATCTTTATTATGCCAAAAGCAAACAGAGCAGACCCTGATCAGACGGTTCCTATAGGAGCCGTCTCATTTGGTCTACTCTGTTTGCAAATGCGTGAAAAGTCGTTTATATGAGTGAAAATGTTAAGATGATTATATCAACATTGACATTTACATGTAACTTCATTTAATTATTTTCCGGATAGAGATGTATTTTTCACGCATTTGCATACAGTGCCTGATCAGATAGTTCATGTATGTGTCACAGTGGAAATTGCGATTCAGGACAATCGTTCTCTCCTAGGACAAACTCTGATCCTAATACATCGTAAGGACAATCGACAATTCTACTAGTACAGATTCCAATCACAGCCTGTCCAAGGACAAACTGTAATTATATCACGAAAGTTTACAATTCTACTGGAAGAATTTAAATTATTAGTTTTAGATATGACACTTTAACTCTTCTAGAAAAATGTACAATTCTACTACATGTAGAAGAATTTATCATTAGTCAATAGTGTTATTTATGACACTTTAACTCTACAAAGAAAATTCTACAATTCTACTGGAAGAATATATTATTTTAAGATCACAAGTCTATATTCAAAACATGACAAACAACACATAATTGTGAATGATTTAAAAAGAGGATCGGAGTTTGTCCTATGAGAGATTGCGATCGCAATCTGTCCTAGGAGAATCGACGATTGTCCTGAATCGCAATTTCTACTGTAACATATGCCTGCTCTGTTTGCTTATGACATAATATAAATATGATTCTACAGTTTCTGCCATGACCAAAACTTTCTGTGTCCATGCGGTATTATAAAAATCTAATTAAAATTAATTAGTTTCTTATTTCTAACACGAATATTCATGGAGTAAAAGGTTAACCCTTTCCTTGTGAATATTCCTGTAAATATGACATCATGCATATTTATTGGCTGGATTATTATAATAGTATTCTAGTATGTACACAGGACTTTTTGGTATTGGTAGAAGCAATAGAAAGAGATCTATATAATTCCATTAGCAAACTGAGAAGACCCTCCTATAGGAGCCGTCTGATCAGGGTCTGCTCTGTTTGCTTAATGAATAATATAGATCTGATTATATAGTTTCTACTTTGGCAAAAATGTCCAGTGCTAACAAGCCATTTAAGAAAATAATCTAATTAATATCGATGATGTCATCATTTCTTACATGAATATTCATTGAGTAAGCGGTTAAACCTTATCCGTCACGTGACTTGCATTTGGATCCAGATGAAAGAACAAGTAGTTTCTTGTTATATTACAGTTCATGTTGTTTAAACCTTATCCGTCACGTGACTTGCATTTGGATCCAGATGAAAGAACAAGTAGTTTCTTGTTATATCACAGTTTGATGTTTGATTCTGAGTGTAGGGCAATTGTCCCCTAGGGGACAATTGCCCCTCGAATAAAGGCCCCTTAGGACAACTGTCCCTTACGACAATTACTCATCGATACATATACATGTGTATTATGTAACAAAATATTGTAGTAAAAGTAATATACATGTATATATAATTACACAATGTAAATAAATGGGTAAAAGGCTGTGTAGACCAATTAACACACTCGTGCATTTCTTCTAAATATTTGGACATGTAAACCTATACAGTAAAACTCCTATGAAGCAAACGTTAAATTTAGTATAAATATCGGTCTTTGAGACAAATGGCAGCTTAATGCAGGGTGAACGTTGTGCAGAAAGCTCACGTAGGAGCTTTCTGCATCACTATTTACCCTGCATAAAGCAGCCACCTGCCTAAAAGTATCTAAATTCTTCTCTACTATAATTCCGGTGTAGATGGGTTTTACTGTACAAACAGCATAATCCCCGACCAAAGGGCAGACACTAATCACATTTCCACTGTTTGTCTGAATATTTGTACAATGTAATTCTTTTTTAACCCTTGGTCTGCTTAGCGCGACCTAACTGGTATTTGCAGTTTTGATCCAGATGAGTTAATAAACGTCTAGTCAGTATCCAAGCTGTTTGACAACTGGTTAAAAGTTTCTCACAAGCAGCGCTCCAGATAAGATCGTAAATTCAAACATTTTCGAGAATGCCTTCTTTATTTCCCCCAACAAACCCTATGCTGTGACCACTCTTTAGAATCGTCTCGAAAAGACGGTTCTAAAGAGTGGTCACAGTATAGGGTTTGTTGGGGAAATGACGATTTTAGTATTGGAGTACTCACCGTTATCTGTTGCACTGTAACAAGAACCCGAAGTAAATGAAAACTTTAATCAGATCTGAATTTCAGCAGACAGCATTCTTATAGGAGGCTCAGGGTTAAAATAATAAGAGCTACCCATTGGTTTGTGTGGTTGTGTGTGCTGATTAACCATTTCCTTGTTCGGTATTTAGTCCAGTCGATACCTACTGAATACCTACCTACAAATTAGTTATAACGAAATATGGAAAGAGGAGCATTGTAACATTTTTTGAAAGTAAAGAAACAGGTCTTTCAAATTCCATTAGCAAACAGAGCAGATCCTGATCAGACGGCTCCTATAGGAGCAGTCTGATCTGGGTCTACTCTGTTTGCAAATGTATTAAAATACGTTAATATGAAGGAAAGGGTTAATAGAGTAAATACATAAGTTTCTGTTTCAAGAAATAATAAAGCATAGCAATAAATAAAGGTTTATCCGGATAGCATAAACTCTGTGCATTTGATCTAATCTAGCTCAGGAAATACAGAAGCTGAACACAGAAGGTACCAGATCAAAAGCAGCTGCACATAATGTTAATATATTTTAATGATATATGACTGGTCATAAGCATGTAAAAAATATTTTATATGTTTTATATCCAAGGCGAAGTTGTCCGTGTTGGCAAATAGTCCGAGAGGCAAGTGTTCTAAGGAGCAATTGTCTGTACCCCTTTGAGACTCAGCTCACAGAAAAAATCTTGAGTTATACGCCTTGATAAATCGTCATTTGGCGTTTTTGTAGAGTGGAACCAGTTAGACGGGTCCTGTATATAGGAGCTGTTTGCTTATGGAATTGTATAGATCTGAATGTACAGTTTCTATCCTGGCCAACCTTTCTTGCGTTAATCCTTTCAGCACCAGCAAAGTCGTATGGTAGACACATTTTCGTCCGTTTAACGCTAAATAGAGATGGTATTTGTTCAATTTTAATAATACAATAAACAGAGAGCCAAACAAATTGGATCCTGATGAGACATCGAGTTACTTGGCGTCTAAGCACTGAAGCGGTTAATGTTCATTACATCATTGTTTCTTACATGCATACTCATGAAGTAAATGACTATTCATTGTGTAACCTTTTATCACTCTTTAAAGAAACTTCGAAGCTCTTACAAGAATTGGGCCGCAAAAGTTACACCATCAACATTTATACCAATGACTATAACATTATCCGGCACTCATCAATTTTCTACCAAGTTTACCATGCTGAATGCTTCTTCCAGTTGCATGTTATATAGATCTATTCCCTATCGTTAGCCTATATACAGTAGAACCTATCTAAGGCGACCATCAAAAAGCGGTCTAATTATAGGTCTGTGAGTGAGACAGGTGGTAGCTTAATGCAGGTCAAAAGTAATGCAGAAAGCTCCTATAGGAGCTTTCTGCATTACTTTTGAACTGCATTAAGCAACCACCTGCTTTTTTTTAATTAAAACTCCTATGTTCAATAAATGAGTGGTCGCTTAAGACATGTCCTACTGTATACCCGTGTGCCTGGAGCCGCATGCACGATGCAGGTGCACTTTCATATCTGTTACATAACATCTATTACACATAGTGGATGTGTTCTCTTTGTCCTGTCCAGAGCGACCCCCTGTTGGGATGTTGGCAGGAAGATGAATAACCAGGTCAATCAGGACTGCCACATCTTACTTGAGAAAATACTCTGCATTCGACTGCTGCGTGGTGCAACCAGAAGCACAGGCAATGCCTTCCCATTCGTCAAATATTTACATTTACTTGTACATGTACATTCAAATAAACAGAAGAATAGTTCACCTGTATTAAGATAAAAAGATAAACTTTCATGTGAATCTTCATAAGAAGCAGAAAAACGAAGAAATAAAACAATAATAGTTGTTTCTCAACAAAATCGTCAGCCAAATTAACCATTTCCTTCATATAAACGCCTTTTCACACATTTGCAAACAGAAAAGACCCAGATCAGACGGCTCCCCATCTGATATGGGTCTGCTCTGTTTGCTTATTACATTATAATAGATCTAACTCTTCGGTTTCTACCAATACCAAGAATTCTGTATACATATGCCATTATAAAAAATCAGCTAATAAATATTCATGACATCATTATTTGTTACATGGATATTGAACAGGGAAAGGGTTATATAGGAACACTTAGACCACTCTTACCACTCTTGCCCTTCTTATACTGAATAAAAAAGTACCTAGTTATAGTCTACTTTCAGTCCAAAGGAACCCTCAGCCGATTGTACATTTACTCCCCTGGTCCCCTAGTGAGCCTCACAGGTACCCATTTTAACCCCTGTGTGGAGATGCAAATGTGAATCCATCTACTTTGAATATAAGCTAGATGAATCATTTGTGTGCGGAAACATTGCCACTGGAAAAATGACCACCGGAAAAAAATGCCACAGGAAAAGATGCCACAGTCGGGAAAATGCCACTAGAATAAATGCCATTGGAATAAATGCCATACCTTTTTGTGTATTTTGGGGTGGTTTTTTTTTAAAAAAAACACCCTGCATATTTTTATCTTTTTTTTAACACTTTAGTGAAGGCCAGACCCAGATCACTATATACATATTATATTGACATTTAAATACAGTAGAACCCCTCTAATGCGACCATCTAATGAATAGACATGGGTGTCTTTATAAGCAGGTGGTTGCTTAATGCTGGACAAAAGTAATGCAGAAAGCTCCCCTAGGAGCTTTCTGCATTACTTTTGTCAAGCATTAAGCTACCACCTGAATGTAGCACCTAGAATTATACCACTTATAGGTGGTCGCATTAGCGGGGATTTACTGTATGTACATTTTGTATAGTCATTTTGCAAACAGTGTGCACATATAATACAGACAGCTATAGTGAACCTGTATAAGGCAGCCACTTGTCATTTCCCAAAATTAGCATTTTAGCCTCCTTCGACTGACTGCTTAAGACAGGTTTTCACTTCAATACTCCTTTCATGATATTATGATGGCCTGATCAAACAATTTCAATTGCTTTATTTCATTCATTACAAACAACGTAACCATTTTTATGATGGATAGACTCAATTTGCAAACAGTTTTGACTAAGACCAGAACGCTCAAATAGCATTATGGTCAGGTACTACAATGTTTTAATATTAGAACGGTTTAATAATACATGTTTTCTATATTAAGTGAATAGTATCAAATTCATTAAAGAGCATCTTTAAGTACAGTACATTATCTTCTTTAACTCTTTGCCTGCTAGCGATGAATTTTGAAGACCGTTGATGACACTTATAAACAGTTTGGATCCAGATGAGGCGCCACAAAAAGTGAGGCCTCATCTGGGACCTAATCCATTTGAGTCTTAGATTATTTGTCAGCAAAATAATTGGACGGAAACAATAACTTTTTACATTTTTTAAAGAACAAAATATAGAAAAAAATACACAGCATGCAAAACGTTAATTTAATGTAAGTTTAATAATCATTATCCAATATGCATAAGGGGAAATAGCCAACTACTAGCTTTGAAATAAATGTTATCATACCATATCATATCAAAAGCAGTTGATATGAAAAAAACACCACCAAAAAAGGAAATATATCTATCGCAAATAGTAAGTCTGGTATCTTTTAACTTTTTTTTTGCAAAGTCACTTCAGAGAAAGTAGTATGGCATTATGCTTGACAAGTTCAACAAACAACCAGCTCAGGCCTGAACTAGGTCTTCGCTATACAGACTATAAAAGAACCTCTGGAAAAAATCAATGTAAAAAAAGTGTGGCATTCTTTCCAGTGGCATTTTTCCAACTTCAACGGTGGCATTTTTTCCTGTTTAGTAGGATATACTCTCTAAAAAGTTTCTTTTGGACAAATCCATTTAAATATACGGCTTATATGTGTTAACCCTTTCCCCGTTCTATGTTTATTCTAAATTTCAATATCTATAATGAAATATGGAAGGGGAGCATTGTAGCCGTTTTAGAAAATAAAGAACAAATTATCAAATTCCATTGGTCCTGGGAGCCGTCTAATCCACCATGTTTACAAATGCGCGAAAACACGCCTAAATGAGGAAAAGGGTAAACAGTCTGTTAACCTTTCCACAACAAATGGCGTTTCGGAATATATGTAGTTCATAACCAGGCGAGCAATGGTGTTGAACACGAGGCGTCGGTTTGAGGTCTACACTGTTTAACCCTTTCATATAAACGCTTTAATTCTCACTCATTTGCTAACAGGATAAACCAACATCAGACATCTCCTGTAGGATGGATTCACTTGATCAGTATCTGCCATATTTACTTATGACATGATAAAGATCTGATTCTACAGTTTTCGTCAAAGCAACATTATACGCTGTAAACATTCAGCTAATAAATATTCATGATGTCATTATTTCTTGCATGAATAATCAACATGAAAAGGATTAACACACATCAAGACCATTCGATACCTAGTCTTCGAAGCTGATAAGCAGTATATACCTTGACACGGTGGCTAGTCTGGGTCTGCACTGGTTTCAACAAACCAGAAACCATTGGATACAGTAGTAATTGTCTGTAGCGGTCACATAAAAATAAACATGACGGTCTATTAGAGCTAATATTGGTTACTTATTGCAAGACGGAAGTAATGCAGAAACCTCAAAGGGGAGATTTCTGCATAATGTCCGTCCTGCATTAAGTTTCCACCTGTCTTAACTCTTTACTTCATAAATTGGCAAACAGAATAGACCCAGATAAGACAGCTCCTGTAGAGCCGTCTGATCATGATCTGCTATGTTTGCTTACCACGTGATATAGATCTAATTCTACACTTTCTGTCTTGGTTAAATATTTGTGTGTTCATGTGTTATTTTAAAAATACAGCTAATTAATATTCATGATGTCATTACTTCTTACATGAATATTCAGAATTATATTTGTATAGGGTTGTAACTGCAGACAGGCATTACTTATCTTAATTTTTTCATGGAGCGGCTCATATACCATGCATTAACTTATTTACTCAAGTCAGTGAAGCTTTTGTGCATGCCTAGTGGTCCTCTGCAGGGACGTAGGCAGACTGATCAGGATCTGCACTGTGTCACATACGATAGAAACTACCTTGCAACTGAAAAGTAGATTCGCTCAAAACTCATTTGAATATAGGTTAAATATTCATATAGGACTCAACGTCCGCTAAATAGATCCAGTCCGTGTTTCACAACTGAGTGGATGGTGCGTTTGTTGTGGACTTTGGAACCCTGCTGTGGCTGCTATATAACAAGCTCAGCCCTTCTTACACGCATATCTCCCGTGTTCTCGCGGTCCCACACAGGCCGCGATATAATGGACTACCGCTTAACCGTTTTGTTTGTCCTCGCAGCAGGGGCCTACGCTGGTAAGATATTTTATATGTAATTATATCTATATATATATATAGATATTACATGGAGCGAATTGTCGTTATGCTCTTGATATTCATATGCAATTATTCATTTATTTACATTACATTGGTAAAAATGAAATTATATATAATAAAATCATCAACATCCATCAACTCTATAAAATACCACATATAAACTGAACAGGTATTATTCTAGAATTTATATTTGCATGTTATTGAGAAAATTGGTAGGGACTTGTTCAGTCTGTTCAGATATTTGCAAGTAACATTTTTACCATAACCCTTTATTTCATGAATATTCATGACATACTTTACCCATTAAGAGCATTAATTAATTATTATTTTATAGTGTTATATATAACAAGTGAGTACATACTACATAGCTATGCCAAATAGTATAGAATAAGATTAAAGATATTCTATAAACAAACAGAATAGACCCTGATCGTCGATGTAAAAGAATAATTATGTAAAACTGTAAGCCAGATTTCCACGGAATCAAAGCTATCGTTTCTTTGTTTATTGCGTAGTAGAGCTGTCAACCCTTTTACGCATTTGAAACAGAGTAGACCCAGATCAGGATCTGCTCTGTTTGCTAATGGAATATCTACAGTGTCTACCATAGCCAAATATTAATTCCCAGGTACCAATATTGTAGAATTTCGGTTTAATAAAGTCATTATTTCTTACATGAATATACATGAATACATGGAGTATTCAACAAGTAAACGATTTTCTACGATAACGCTTTACCTGCTGGGTATTTCAGAGCTGCAGATATATGATGCGCATTTAGTTTTCACATTTCTGTGCCAAACCCTATCCTGCCGCTACGCATTAGAATTGCACCGGAAAGGTGACTAATGAATAGCATAAAAACAGGATTTGGCTGAGAAATAAGAGATTTTGAAGGATCAGTTCGCCTCCTATCTACTTGTATATAGAAGATTTGTTGACGTTTTATCCTTCTGCGGCAGATGCCCTGTAGATGCACTAATAAGCCCTAATGCGCGTGGGTTCCGAATCTGCGTTTGTTTGTTTGATGTTTTTTCTGTCACGATCTACTCCTAAAACGACCTTTTAAATGTACTTTAACTGAACATAATGTGACAGTAAATCAACAGCTACTATAATGGTATATTAGTCATGAATTTTGATATGCATTTAGATAACCTTTTGGAAGCAGATTAGATGAGACGCCGAATAAATGTCAGATAAATAGGACAGTTCTGCCGGCCGCAGTTCTGCAGTCGTGCCAAGAGTCTATGTTTAATCCAACTTTCAATACCTACTGAATATTCATTAACAAAATACAATGTAGTTATAAAGAAATGTAGAAGGTGGAGCATTGTAGACATTTTAGAAAGCAAATACACAGTTCTATCAAATTATATCAGCAAACAGAGCAGACCCTGATCAGACGGCTCCTCTATAGGAGCCGTCTGATCTGGGTCTTCTCTGTTTGCAAATGCGTGAAAACACGTTTATATTAGGGAAAGGGTTAAACGGTTTAAACCCATATACCCCGCTAATCAAGAACTGATTCACATTTGCAAACAACTTGGATCGAGATGAGATGCCGAGTAACTCGGCATCCTGGAGTAACTCGGCATCTCTCATTAGGAACCACGTTGTTTGCCACTTTGTCAAAAGTTTCGCTTAAACTTGGTCGACTCGGAAGTAAATAAATACCGAGTCAGATTTTGAGGTGACATTTACCATTTCATTTATCTCTTTCGGCGCCAATGTCGCCTGTTGGCACCACTGAAAACAGTGCAGTTCCAGGCCAGATGCCGCCTTTTCAAGGTGGCATCTGACCTGGGACTTCACTGTTTTCTGTATTATTTTAGCCCAAGCATACAGGTTTTTTTTTTAAAAAAAACCAAACAATTGTTTTACTAATATACCTTTATTATTTAGTTTAGAATTATATTTAATATGAAATTATTATTGCAGACGACACTTTTGAATTTGGCGCCAAAAGAGTTAAACCTATTTCCAGATCAGATTGCTCCTAGCTGTAGCTATGTTTGCTTATGATATTGCAATATATCTTATTCTTCAGTTCTGCCAATACCTAAACTTCATGTTTACATATGACATTGTAAAAACAAAACAGCTAATAAATATTCATTATGTCATTATTTCATACATAAATATTCAATAGGGAAAATGGCATTTTTACAGCGAATTAGAGTTAATTAATCTAGCCTCTAGACTGAAAGTAACTTTCAAAAGTCTACAGCATGGGGTTCATTTTGAACCCTTTATATTATGAATATTTATACAAGAGTTCATGACTTCATGAATAATCAGTTACTGAATTTTTATAATCGTTATTGAGCATGGGGCTGTTAGGCCATTTCAGGAAATGTATTGTCAGACCTTTATTAATCCGTAGCGAACAGAGTGGACCTTGATCAGACGGCTCTGGCAGGAATCGTCGGATCTGGGACATTTTAGTGTTTCCAAAAACTTTAATTAAATGCGTATCAATGGAGTAAATTAAACGATTAATATCAACTAATTTCAGACACGTATAGGTATTCAATATACATTTTTATTTATTTTACATATACGAACAATTAGGTGTTTGATGAGTTTAAGAGTTATACTGTCAGTTGTAAGTGTGAGAACTTCCGGGAGTTGTTTTCCTCTATTCGCACTTTTCAGAGAGTCTTGCACCCGTTGACTTAAAAATACCAGGTTTGTTTACAAACATGCGCGTGCGCAGCGAGAGCTTCGTTTCTCAGAACTAGGGCACCGATATAAAGTTTAACATCAAAACACAAACTAGTAAACTTGTTTGTGTTGAACGAGAGCTCGAATGTATGATATATCTGGTACAGGATTAGCTATTAAGAGAGGGAAAGAGAGAGAGACACACACACACACACACACACACACACACACACACACCACACACACACACACACACACAGAGAAATGCAGACAGACAGGGTGCTATTGTGTGCGTGCGCGCGCGCGCGCGCGCGTGTGTGTGTGTGTGTGAGAGAGAGAGAGAGCTGCCCTTGTGAGGAGGAGGGATAGAATAGACAGAGAGTGAGATAAAGGAGAGAGTCAGGTAGAACGCAATTATACTTAATACACAAACTGGTATTTATCCTCTACCATAAATTGTGTTTTTTTGGTCATACTTGACCGAAATAATGAGTTGTTTTTGAATGCGTTAATGCTACTGGATATTTCCATATGGTATGTTAAGAGTTCTGAGGTTGCAAACCTGCCATTTGGCCTTTGTCTATGTGGTACAGTCAAAGGTTCTAAGATAGATACAGGTGGCTGGGTATATTATGTAAGTAATCAGCTGATTTTACACGCATCTTGACCAGAACACTAGAGGGTACGTGTAATGAGTTTTATAATAGGTCGAGAAGAGAACACGTTTGAAATCACACATGTTCTCAAATGGTTTATAGTTAAAACAAAACTCAGTCTCTGCGATTGGTGCACAAGGAAGTCCTTCATATAAAATTTCCAATTCTACTTAGGTACCACTTAACCGTTATTGATACTGACCCTGTAGTTTTGGCACCAGTCAGGGCGGCCACGCTGCTCAGGGAATAATTCTGTAAACAAGCAAACGCTGTTTTGAGTGGACTCGACATAGGTTCTGCAAGTAGCTACAGCTAAACTCTTTGCACGCTAGCGGCGAATTCATGAAAACCTTTAACCCTTTCCTCCATGAATATTCATGTAAGAAATAATGACGTCATGAATATTTATTAGATTAATGTGTTATTCTAGCACATGAACACAGGATTTGTTTCCATGGCAGAAACTAAATTATATCATAAGTAAACAGAGCAGACCATGATCAGATGGCCCCTATAGGAGCTGTCTGATCTTGGTCTACTCTGTTTGCAAATGCAAAGAAAGGCGTATTTATGGAGTAACGGGTTAAAAGCAGTATGGATCCAGATGAGACACACCGAGTAACTTGGTCTTTCACCAGGGTCCAAACGTCTGATCTGTTTTGCATATGGCATAAAGGTTTGATTCTGAAGTTTCCGCCATGGCCAAAAACCACCCTGTATTTATAAACCACTATACCAGGTCAGATAATAAATATTTCTTATATGAATAAACATTAAAAAAAATGATTAGGTAATTTAAAAAGACTTCTAGCATATACGTATCACGATGACATTTACATTAAACTCTAAGGCGACAACACCAAATTGTTATACTTTTGCGATGTAAAGATCATATTTATTAGTCATTTTAATGTGGGAAACCAGTGTACTGACAACTGCAAACAGTGGAGACCCAGATCAGAGGAGTGAACTGATCTGGGTCCGTATTGTCTGCACATTCAAAATCATCTCGGTAATTATACCATTCATACTGAATACACTAGATGGATATGTGAAGCAATGATGGGCCATTCATTTTTGAAAATTCAACACTCAAAGTGTTAAATGTCACGAAGATGGCCAAAGTCGAAGTGAATAATATGATATACTTAACTAAGCTGACATTCAAAACAAATTACAACAAATGTACAAAGAAACTCGGAGGGAAATTAGACCACGTGGTATTTGCGTTTTCATGTGACATTAACCTATTACCTCATATGCTATTTTTAGATACAACCTCTTTGAATAAATCTACTGAAAAGGAGCATTAACTAGAGAAAATGAAAATTTAAGAATTTTGTAGTTTGAAACCATTGTGATAAATAGAGCATTTAAATTGCTCCTATAGGAGCAAATGCTCTATTTATCACAACGGTTTCACAAAGTGACTTTTACAGAGTCGTCAATATGAGGGAATGGGTTAAATTGAGAACCTGTGTAGTACGAAAACAGTGTCCAACCCAGTACAACATGAATATTCGTGTTAGAGAAAACGACTTTATGATTATTGACCATTGATTCCTTAACCCATTACCTTATATAGACTGTTTAGATCCAATTTCTTGGAATAAATCTACCGAAAAGGAGCATTAAATATAGAAAAGGAAACTTTTAGAATTGTGTAGTTTTGAAAACATTGTGATAAATAGATCATTTGCTCCTAAGGAGAAAATGCTCTTTTTATCACGATGGTTTCAAAAGTGACTTTAACAGGGGCATCAAAAGTCGTCAATATGAGGAAATGGGTTAAATACGCCTTTTAACCCTTCGCTTGCTATTCACGTCAATATACCTATACCTGTAAATAGTGAAGACCCAGATGAGACAGCTCCTGCAGGAGCTGTCTCATCAGGGTCTGCACTATTTACAAGTTGATTGTGCGACCAGTGCACTTCACATCAGTGACTGCACAGCGAAATACTTGTACACAGTGAAGATATATGTAATTATACAACAGGGCATGGGTAAAGAAGGAGAAATGTATTTTAAAATTCAGCAAGAGAAGGGTTAAAGTGATCGCAAACGGAGTAGACCCCGATTAGGTAACTCCTGTAGGCCTGAGTCGTCTGATCAGGGTAAGCTCTGTTTGCTTATATAATTACATGTATATAGATCTGATTCTATAGTTTCTGCATTAGCTTAAAATTATCTTGTTCATATGCTGCTATAAAAATATAGCTAATTTATTTTCATAAAATTTCAACTTACGTGTTTCTTTACATGAATATTCATGGCGTAAAGGCTTTAAAAGCGTCATTTTTCAAAGCACATTTGTCCATCCAATACAGTGTATGTGTTTTGAAATGTTTAACCCTTTCTGCTCTTTTTACTCTTTCTACGCATTTGCAAACAGAGAAGACCCAGGGTCTGCTCTGTTTGCTTAGGATATAATATATGTATAATTCTTCAGTTTCTGTCATGGCCAAAATCGCACGTGTCCATGTGCTGTAACACGCTTAATTATTATAACAAATTGATCTAATATATTTCCATGGCGTAATTATTTCTTAAATAAATATTCATGGAGGAAATGGTTATGTTCGAAGGGACATTTCTGCAAGATCTCGCTTTCCACTCTTTATCTATATCCATATTTACTCTTACCTGATGGATATTCATGTAAGGAATAATGGCATCATGGATCATTATGAGCTGAATTTTTGTAATGGCATATATACACATGATGTTTTGGCTCAGACAGAGCATTTAATGTCATGTCTATGTTATACCATAGGCAAATAGAGCAGAGCCTGATCATGCAGCTCCTAAAGGGTCTACTCTGTTTGCAAATACGTGAAAATGTATTGTATATTTATGAAGGAAAGGGTTAATCCCGATCTTATGAAATAACATCATTAATACTTGTCAGATGTTTTTATACTGGTACATGAACAATTATTGGCCGTGAAGTAAACTGTCGAACCATTTCGATGTGATCTCTTCATAAGCAAGCAGTGCAGACCCTGATCAGACGATTCCTAAAGCAGCCGCCTGATCATGGTCTGGCCGTGATAAGGAGTCGTTTCATCTGGGTCTGCAGTGTTTGCAAAGGACTCTAGTGACTCTTTCCCCTCACTGAAAGGGTTAATGTTTGACTAATGATATGGTAACAACTAACATTGTTATTTGTTTTGTATTTTTGCAGGTCCTGCTGGAAGGAGAACACCCACAGACTCGGCAGGGTCAACTTGCTCTACAACATGTACAGGTAAGCAACACTCTTTCTCACACAATCTATCTTGGCTCTTTATGGAATTAAGGTCAAAAATTGAACGACGCGTCTCGCAAAAAGTGAAACCCCAAACCTCATTTTAACATGATATTTATTTGTTAGGCCTTTGTTGTTATTTGTTAGTTATTTATTGTTGTTTGTAGTTACATATACTTTCTTCGTTAATATGATTCGATAAAGGATAAAGAGTCTGTTAAGCAGGTCGTAGCTTAATGCAGGTGAAAAGAAATGCAGAAAGCTTCTATAGGAGCCCTTTGCATTACTTTTGCAATGTACATGTATTAAGCATTGTCTGCTTTTAACAATTTCCTCCATAAATACGCCTTTCTACACCTCTGTAATAGTCACTTCTTGAAACCATTGTGATAAATAGAGCATTTGCTCCATAGGAGCAAATGCTCTATTTATCACAATGGTTTCAATATAACACACTTCTAAAGGTTTCCCTTTCTCTAGTAAATGCTCCTTTTGGGTAGATTTAGAGGTTAATTAGGTCTAAAATAGTCTATGTTTCCCGTGTCTCATCAATATACGGTCGCTTAGGACAGGCTCTACTGTAGGCGAACATGTCTGTTTGACAATTGGTGCTTACTTAATAAATCATAGTGCTTATCTAATAAAACATACAACAAATTATTTAGTAACATATCGAAGTATTTATAAATACATACTAAGTTGAAATTAGTGAGTCTCAGCTCAAGGCTTCCGTAGTTATCGAAAAAAGAATGACATTGATTTTTAATATCAGGCAATATATTTTCTGTCAAGAAATAAATTTATTTTTGATACAGTTTATTTCCCGATATAAAGAATTTGTTTTATGTTATATTCCCAACCAGCAATGTCCATTATTATATCTTTGGACTCAAGAACCTTATACACGATGTTTAATGAACACGTCAATGATTTATACAGCATTTCTTCCATTGCCCAAATTCCCCATGTCTCTAGTCTAATGCCTAAATATACATTCAGCTAATTAATATTCATAGGTCATTATTTCTTACATGTAAATGTATATTCATGAGGTAAACGGTTAGACGACGAACTCGAGTAATGCTTAGAGCAATGGCCACTCTTTCTACCAAGAGCATGTTGACCTACATTATAACATATTCGTGATGACCTAGATCATCGTACGATAAATATGATTACATGTAGTACCAGATACCTGCTGGAACTACTGATGTCAGTTTCTAGGCTTTAACCCATTCCCTCACATTGACACCCCTCGACATCTCTGTAAAAGCTACGTTTTGAAACCATTGTGATAAATAGAGCATTTGCTTCATTGGATTACACAATTTCAAAAAATCCTCATTTCTAGAAAATGCTTCTTTTTAGTAGATATATTCGAGGAGGCTTTGTCTAAACCAGCCTATGACTTCAAGGGTTATGTCACATTATAAAAGCATTTTCGTTATTACAATCACTTCTTAACCCTTTACCTGATGTAGCCGCCTTTCATTTATGTTGGAAAGAACTCGCCATTAGCCTTAAGTTCAAACGTTCCTATTCTAAAAGCTTCACTGGATACACCGACAGTATATATACACATTTAGTAGAATCCATCTAAACAGGAATTTTAATGGAGAAGACTTTAGATACTTTTAGGTAGGTGGCTGTTTAATGCAGGGTCAAAGTCAGGCAGAATGCTTTCTGCATGACTTCCACCCTGCATGAAACTTCCACCTGTCTTCAAGACCGATATTTATACTAATCTGAATGTCCGACTTAGAGGGGTTTTACTGTAAGAGAGATGCATTTGGACACCCTGTGCAAAGAGTAGATCTAGATCCCGGAGTCGTCAGATCAGGGTCCGTTCCGTTTGCTTACGTGGTTCTCCAGTTTCTGATTCAAATGCCCATGTTCATATTGCCTTTATAAGAAACTCAGCTAATTTGTATTCATTATAGCATCATGCATAACACACGTACATTCCCGCATAGGCTATTTTAGATCCAACGTCTTTGAATAAATCTACCGAAAAGGAGCATTAACTAGAGAAAAGGAAAATTTTAGAATTTTGTAGTTTGAAACCATTGTGATAAATAGAGCATTTGCTCCTATAGGAGCAAATGCTGTATTTATCACAATGGTTTCAACAGGTGACTTTTGCAGAGGTGTCAAAAGGCGTCAATATGAGGGGAATGGGTTAAGTAAATTGCTGCATTTACAAATATAGTGACATAGATCTACTTGGAAGGGTACACCAATTAATTATTTGAAGGTGGCAGTTCTGTTATTACAGTAGAAGTGGTTATGTAATGCAGAACGAAAGTAATTCAGAAAGCTCATAAGAAAAAGCTGCAATGAAGACCCAGAATTAGACCTGTTTGGTGGTCGCTTTAGAGACGTGGTGTTCATCTCGGCTTTCATTTCCATGTTACTGAACTCCGTTATTTCTGTTAATACCCAGAATTAGAACTGCTTAATGCTTTAGAGGCGTTGTGTTCACCTCGGCCTTTTTGGTGATAGATTTATTTCGTTCTTATATATTTCCGTTATTTCACAACCTTGATTACAACTATCTGGTACAAGACAAAGGTCAATGAAATCTTAAAAGTACCCGCAATGTGTAAATACCACTGTTTATCAAATACCAAAGATGGTGGTTATCATGTTATCTTAACCCTTTACTCCATGGCTATTCTTGCAAGAAATAATGACGTCATGAATATTAATTAGATTAATTGTTATAATGACACATGAATACATGCATTTTTTGACCACGACAGAAACTGTAGAATCACATCTATATTATATAATAAGCAAACAGAGCAGGCCCTGATCAAACGGCTCATACAGGAGTCTAGGTCTACTCTGTTTGCAAGTGCGTGAGAATGCGTAGATATGAAGGAAAGGGTTAACCTTTAGCATGCTGAATTTTCAAAGTGGAATGGTCCATCAGTGTTTAAACCCATTCCCTCATATTGATGACTTTTGACGACTCTGTAAATGTCACTTTGTACAACCATTCAATGATTGTGCTCCTATAGGAGCAAATGCTCTATTTGTCACAATGGTTTCAAACTACAAAATACTAAAAGTTTCCTTTTCTCTAGTTAATGCTCCTTTTCGGTTGATTTATTCAAAGAGGTTGTACCTAAAATAGCCTCTGAGGGAATGGTTTAACTGCAGAGTCCGTTCACCGTGAAAGGTTTAACTTTGCTAGATGATTTTTGAATGACAAACAGTGCAGACCCTGATCAGATGGTTCCTCTAGGAGCCTTCTGATCTGGGTATATACTGTTTGCAAATGTCAATACGCTCGTGTCCCGCACTCAAAGGGTTAATCTTCACATAATCTTGGCTCTTTATCTATATTTGTAAGATGTTCGTTCAAAGTATTAATATATTTGTAATCAGTACTAATCGTCACTAAGATATAAGGTCAATGGAATAAATAACCCAAGCAGGTCAAGTGTAGTAAGTAAGGGATGGTGCGGTTTACTGAAGGGCAACAAGGTCCGAAGGTTTGGACTTATATGACATACAGTAGAACCAGTCTTAAACGGTCATCAAAAATAATTTAATCATGAGTTGGTAAGTCAGGTGGCAGCTTAATGCTGGACAAAAGTAATGCAGAAAGCTCCTATCTGCATTACTGCTGCCCTGCATTAAACAGCCACATCCCGTTTAAGACTCCTATGTTCGATAAATGAATGGCCTATGGAGACAGTATCTACTGTATATCACGGCCTCATACATTAATTGAATGTATCCTAGTTTTGAATGTACGGTTAACCCATTACCTCATAGGCTATTTTTAGATCCAACCTCTGAATAAATCTACCAAAAAGGAGCATGAACTAGAGAAAGGGAACATTTTATAATTTTATAGTTTGAAACCATTGTGATAAATACATGTTGAGAATTTGCTCCAATTTCTTTCTTTAAAAAATCAGTGGGTTCATTGTTCTGGTAATGATATGCCCCTTAAACATTTTATCAGACGAATATTCATGTACGAAATAATGACATCATGGACTTTTTTTGACAATGACGTATTGATGAACACAAGTGATTATGCTTTTGGTTTTAGTTAATGGAAAACATATGAAGAATCAGATCTGTATTATTCAGTGAACAAACAAAGTAGATTCTCATCCAACAGCTTCTGTTGGATCTACAGTGTTTGCACAAGGCTTCAAAGGCGATTTTGTCAGATAACGGTTTAACTGGTTTCTGCGAGTGAGACAGAATTTGTTGTGAGGTTATGAAACTTTTTGCTTGAGTCTGAGATCATTCTCAAGCATATGATTGGTAAACTCAGAATTTGACCAATCAGATACTGGAAAATGATCTCAGATTCACAAGTGCCCTTCGCATGCTATGTCTCAACAACAACAGCTCTATCACAAATACATTATTTTTTAATCACATGTCATAAGTATCTAAAACATACCAAAAGATAGTTTTCTGAACCCCCCCCCCAAAAAAAAAAAAAAAAAATGAAAGAAAAATGGAAAAAAAAATCTCGAACACCCCTGCTCTATATAATAAGTAAAATGTATTCAATTCCGGTGGAAATCTGCTTAAAAATCGATGGGTTTACTCACTGCGATCGTCCTTGAAAGCTTATTTGACCACCGATTTCCATAAACTGTGTCTCATTTATCAACGAGTGAAAACGAACCCCCCCCCCCCCCGAAGGACACAGGTTGACTTTGAGGTTCGAAATAGAAATACGCTGGGGGGGGGGGGGGGGGGGAGGGGGGATATCGAATTGGGATAAGTCAGTCGCCATGTATAGACACAACGTGCGCATGTATATAGTAGAACCTATCTTAAGCTGCCATCTAAAAGAGGTGTAAATATGGGTCTGTAAGGCAGTTCGTAGCTTAATGCAGGTCAAAATTAATGCAGTTCTCTAATCTCCTATAGGAGCTTTCTGCATTACTTTTGCCTTTCATTAAGCAGCCACCTGCTTTTTAAGATTCCATATTCAATAAATGAATGGCCGTCTGGGACACAGATGCCAGACGCGTGACAGATTGCTTTCGTGTAGTATCTAATACTATACTATATTATACTATATACGAGACTGTCACGCGCCTGACACCTGTGGTCTGGGACAGATTCTCCTGTATACATTGTTCGTCATTCTTCAACATCCATGGTAGGTAGTAAAGATCTAACTTGACAATGAGTGTAGCCACAGCCGCGTCTCTATCTGACCTTGGACAGCACTACTCACATAGACCTTACTCGTGAATATTATTGTAATAAGGAGTAAGGACTTCAAGTGCGTACTAATTGGCTGATATTTTATAATGGTATATCAACACATGAGGTTTTGGCTAAGCGGCAGAAACTGCAAAATCAGATCTATGTCATGAGCAGTCTGTCGTGTAAGGGGTATTTTATGGTGTACTCATGTGTTTGTTTTCTACAGCTAGCAGCAAGTTCAGTTATGCACCAGGCACGACGTATGAGTACAAGTATGAGGTGAATACAAAGACATCCATGCTGGGCGCCTCAGAGGGCCGGTCCGTCATTGGAATAACGGCCATGGCTGCAGTCGAGGTCCACTCCAAGTGTGAAATGATTCTCACTGTAAGTTCCAATATATTAAATATTCAATATAAAAGAGATAAGCTTGCTAGATAATTTTGAATGACAAATACATGTACTACTGACTTTGATTAGTTCGCATCTGTGTACTCTAAATGGTGATATCGAGCTACTTTCGGTTTTAACGATATCCAAGACGGCAACTGTCACAAAATTAGCATGCTGTCTTGGTCATTAATGAGACTACATCAAAGCCTGCTCTGTTTGCTTATGACATACAATAAATCTGATTTTAGTTACTGCAGTGAACACCTTGTCTAGATCATATCTCCAATATTATTTGAGGTAGTACTGCAAAATTTGGTGTGTGCTTACATCTTGGGGTGGCGGAAAGTGTTGTGTACTGTGTTCGGATCATTGTGACCTTTACTTTGACCTCTAACCACAGCTAAATAGATAAAACTTGGAGCATATCTCCAATATTTCTAATTTGAGGAATGACAAATTTGGTGCACAAATACATGGCGGAGTGTTGCATACCATTTTCAGGTTACTGTGACCTTGACCTTGACTTTTACCTCTGTCCTCAGCTGTAGAAAAAACTTGTCTGTAGCATATCTCCTGTATCTTTTGATTTAGGAATGTCAACTCTTGTGTTTGTGAGAACATCTCGGGATGACAGATTGCTGCATACAGTTTTCTGATCATAGTGACATTGACCTTTTACCTCAATGATAGTAAAACTTCACACTTACAGTTAAAAATGGTTATTCTACGTTATATCCCCATTGTTGCTTACTCGTTGCTTGTTTAAACTAACTTTAGTTCAAATTCAGGTCACACTGTACAATCTTTTAGTTTCATTTTGCAATAACATATACAAGTCTGCCTACAAAATACATTTCAAGGTCATTGTGTGTTGCTTTGGGGGCATTTGTGCACAGTCGTGACATATTTCTTGTTCTTAAAAAATTCTACCAAGTATTATTTATACTGATAGAAAGAGATCTGTTTATTTTGTCCCCCTCTTAGTGAACTTTACACATTTCTGATGTTATTTTTGTGTGTGTTTTTCAGATGCGAGATGTTACAATATTTTCCTATGACTCTAGAAAGTTTGAAGATCAGGACAAGAATGGCAAGTTTGCTGATGCCCTACAGCAATACCCACTAAGGTTTGGGTTCCAGGATGGCACAATAGACTCTGTATGCCCACACCAGGATGAGGTGTCCTGGGTCCTTAACATAAAGAAAGGCATCCTGTCCTCTTTCCAGAACTCAATGGTCAACTTTGTCAGTGGTCACTCGGGGATAGAGGTTGGTACCTTAACTATGGGATGATATGCACCTTTCAGAAAGAAATAGAACATGCACAAAGTATTAAAACATATTTCTTAAACATTTACTACATATACAGTAAAACCCCGCTAATGCAACCACCTAAAAGAGGTATAATTCTGGGTGCTAGATGCAGGTGGTAGCTTAATGCAGGACAAAAGTAATGCAGAAAGCTGCCAGAGGAGCTTTCTGCATTACTTTTTTCCTGCATTAAGCAACCACCTGCTTGTAAAGACACCCATGTGTATTCATTAAGTGGTCACATTAGACGGGTTCTACTGTACATATATTTTGTTCCATTTGTAACTTCTTTAATTGATGCAATAGGCAGAAACAGTATAATTAGATCTGTATTATTTCATAAGCAAACAGAACAGACCTTGATCAGACATTTCCTACAAGAGCCCCCTGATCTGTGTATGTTGTGTTTGCAAAGGCATTAAAAGTCTCTATGAGGTAAAGAGTTAAGATCCAATGAAGGTCTTACTTCAAGTTCAGATATATTTCTGAAAGGATATGTTGGAAAACTCAATTTTAAGAAATGGAGCAGATGACAATATTAGCAGACGACTGTTATTTACTTCTCAAGGAGTTAACCCTTTCCTTCATATAAATACATTTTCACTCATTTGCAAACAGAGTAGACCCAGATCAGATGGCTCCTAGAGGAGCCATCTGTTCAGGGTCTGCTCTGTTTGCTAATTGAATTTCATAGAATGTTTCTTTTGTTTCTAAAATGGCTACAACATTCCCCCTTCCATATTTCATTGTAACTATTTTGTCCATGACTATTCAGTAGGTATTGAAATTTGGACTGAATTAGAACAGGGAAAGGGTTGACCCATTCCCTCATATTGACGACTTTTGATGACTCTGTAAAAGTCACTTTGTGAAACCATTGTGATAAATAGAGCATTTGCTCCTATAGGACCAAATGCTCTATTTATCACAATGGTTTCAAACTACAAAATTCCCTTTTGTCTCAAGTTAATGCTCCTTTTGGGTAGGTTTATTCAAAGAGGTTGTATCTAAAAATAGCCTATGAGGTAATGGGTTATACAGGTGACATTTGCTTGGTATGTAGCCTTCAGAACTGTACTGGTGAATCTGTGATAACCTTTGCAAACAGTCTAGATTCAGATGAGATGCTGATTAACCCTTCGCTTGCTATTCACATCAATATACGTACCTGTAAATAGTGAAGACCCAGATGAGACAGCTCCTGCAGGAGCTGTCTCATCAGGGTCTGCACTATTTACAGTTGACTGTGCAACCAGTGCACTCCACAGCAGTGATTGCACAGCGATATACTTGTACACAGTGAAGATATATGTAGTTATACAACAGGGCATGGGTAAAGAAGGAGAAATGTATTTTAAAATTCAGCAAGCGAAGGGTTAACCCTGTCCCTGTTCATTGTTTTCAAATTTCAATATCTACTGAATATTCATGAACAAAAAAGTTATAATGCAATATGAAAGGTGGAATATTGTATCCATTTTAGAAAGTAAAGAAACATAATCTTTCAAATTCCTTTAGCAAACAGAGCAGACCCTGATCAGATGGCTCCTATAGGAGCTGTCTGATCTGGGTCTACTTTGTTTGCAAATGCGTGAAAACATGTTTATATGAGGAGGGAAAGGGTTAACTCGGTGTCTCATCATGATTCAAACTGTTGGTCACTGTGATCATGTTATTGGCAAGGTATGTAAGAAAAAAAGTCTATTTTGAATATTGAAGCAGACAACAGTATTTGCAGACTACATTTGCTCAGAGTGCAGAAGGTTAAAGAGATGCTGAAATTGTTTCCTTGTCCCATTGTACAGAGTGATGTAACAGGGAAGTGTAAGACGCAGTATGAAGTAATCTCAGACGGCTGGCGCTCAGTCTCTCTGAAGAGAACCAAACAGATGGATGACTGTACACATAGACAGGGCTACGAAAGTGCCATACAAACCACACCATTCAGAATGGCCTCTGTAAGTTGGCTAACCTTTACAATGTTGACTTTTCAAATAGACTATTCCAAAATTAAAACGGGTCAAGCTTATGGTGAATATTTAGGGATTTTTCTACTGAAAAGTGTAACATGACATGCAGTGCAAACCCCTTATGAGATGGCTCCTCTTGGAGCCCTTTCCTCTTGGTCTACACTGTTTGAAAAGGACATCAGCGACTAGTGTCCCGCATTGTAAGGGTTAACATTGAAATGAAGAGCATGTTGTTTTGACCCTGTACTCCATGCATATTCATGTTAGAAATAATCATGAATATTAACCCATTCCGGCATATTGACGCCTTTTGACGCTTCTGTAAAATACACTTTGTGAAACCATTGTGATAAATAGAGCATTTGCTCCACAGGAGCAAATGCTCTATTTATCACAATGGTTTCAAAACTACACAATTCTGAAAAAATTCTTTTCTCTAGTTAATGCTCCTTTTTGGTAGATTTAATCAAAGGGGTTAGGTCTAAAAATAGCCTAAGTGGGAATGGGTTAATTAGATGAATGTTTACTGTGGCACTTGAACACAGAAAATTTGGGCACGGGAAGAAATTGTAATTTAAGATCTATATAATTCAATAAGCAAACAGTGTAGACCCTGATCAGACAGCTCCTACAGGAGCTCTCTGATCTGGATCTACTGTATATGCAAAGTGGTCAGTATGCATCATTATGGGTTTAATTGTTGAAATATTTTCTGTCATTTTCCTTGATCTGCCAAGTTCCAAAGATCACTCTCCATGTTCCAATTTATTGTAAGTTATTATCTAATAATAATGTATGTAAATAATGTAAAGATTCTTTATTACATCATAAGAATTCAAATGATATGTTATAGGATGATCAATTATGAATGCAAAAGGAAAACTGTGCACTTACAAATAGGTTTCACCTCTTTTCTTGATGTATATCCATGTAAGACTTGGCCTATTATCCCATTATTGACACCTTTAGGTGCCTTTGTAAAAGTGACATTTTGAAAGCATTGTGATAAATAGAGCATTTGCTACATAGGAGCAAATGCTCTATTTATCACAATGTTTTCAAAACTAAACAACTTTAAAAATTTCCTTTTATCTAGTTTATGTTCCTTTTCCATATATTTATTCAAAGAGGTTGGATAAAAAAAAGTCTTTGAGGTAATGGGTCAGGAATTTCATGAATTTGTAAGTTTTTGTATAAAACATATAGAATAAGGAAATGTAATGCCTTGAGAAAGAGTAGAGAATCAAGTCTGAAATAAATAAGCAAATGCAAAAGAGCAGACCTTGATCAGACAGCTTCTGTAACAGCTCTTATCTAAGTCTTTAACCATTTACTTAACCCTTTCCCTCATGTAAATGTGTTTTCACGCATTTGCAAACAGAGTAGACCCAGATCAGACGGCTCCTAGAGGAGCCGTCTGATCAGGGTCTACTCTGTTTGCTAATAGAATCTGAAAGATCTGTGTCTTTAGTTTCTAAAATGGCTACAATGCCCAACCTTCCATATTTCATTTTAACTATTTTGTTCATAAATATTCAGTAGGTATTGAAATTTTGAATGAACATGTAGAACAGGGAAAGGGTTAATATAAATGCCTTTTCATGCCTTTGCAAACAGAATATATCAGTCTGATCAGAATCAGCTCAGTTTGCATATGGAATTTTGTAGATTTAATATTACAGAGTCCACTATGAAAGAAATCCCTCTTCCATGTTCCATTTCATTGATTCTGCCCATAAAGTTTTTAAATGAATGTTAAACAGTGATATTGTTAAAAAGGTAGAATTTTCAAGTAACAATATGATATCAGCAAATTTTTTATGTCAGGGTTTC
Organism: Azorinus chamasolen; assembly: GCA_963576725.1. Lineage (NCBI taxonomy): Eukaryota > Metazoa > Mollusca > Bivalvia > Cardiida > Solecurtidae > Azorinus > Azorinus chamasolen. The sequence goes on along the minus strand of OY755243.1, from coordinate 2,208,373 downwards.
AAATCCTTGCCAATCCTAAAGAGCACTCACGAATGTGACCAGGAAGTGAACAAGGCCAAGGGGACCCTAACCAGCACCAAGTGCCATGAAATGCATATTCTACGACCTTTCTCCAAGGAGGCAAGTGGAGCTGCTACAGAAACCATTCAGGAACTTAATTTTATCCAGGAGAAAAGCGGCCTAGCCAGCACTCATGGTTAGTACAGTCGTCAGTGTTTGTATGAAGAAATCAGTAAGACTGACAAACAATTTGCATCCAGCAATACCCCACCCCCCAAATTTTAGGCTTTGCAAGCAATATAGAAAAAGATCAGCTACTGTGTTTAACCCATTCCCTCATAATGACTCCTTTTGATGCCTCTGTAGAAGCCACTTTTTGAAACCATTGTGATAAATAGAGCAAATGCTCTCTTTATCACAATGGTTTTAGAACTACACAATTATAACATTTTCCTTTTCTCCAGTAAATGCTCCTGTTTGGTAGATTTATTCAAAGAGGTTGGGTCTAAAACTCTAAATATGTCCTATGAGGCAATGGGTTATATACTGTTTGTCACCCTTCAAAGCCAATTCGGTTTCGCTGATTTTTGTGGCTCTGTAGAACCTTGCCCCAGTTTCGCAATCATGCTTAACCCGTTACTCCATAAATATCCCTTTCTACATCTTTGCAAACAGCATAGACCAAGATCAGATGGCTCCTGTAGGAGCCGTCTGATCAGGGTCTGCTCTGTTTGCTTATGGCATTATATTGATTTGATTCTTTAGTTTCTGCCATGGTAAAACTTTCCTGTTGTCATGCGTCTGTATAAAAACTAATCTAATTCATATTCATGATGTCATTATTTCTTACATGAATATTCATAGAGTAAAGGGTTAAGTAATTACTTAGTTAAGCATGTTATTTAACCCTTTACCTGATAGAAGCGGCTTTTAGCGTGTTTGATTTATTCCTCCGCTGAAGAAAATAGTTCAAATTCATACAGTCATGAACATATTGCATAATAAATATTTTCTATATCCTAGTAGGTGGTAGCTTAAAGCAGGCTGAAAGTAAAGCAGAATGCGCCTTAAGGCGCATTCTGCTTTACTTTCAACCTGCTTTAAGTGGTCATATGTCTTCAAAACTAGAAACAGGCTATTGGGTAAAGGGTTAAGAATTACACAAGAGCATAACGTTTCATAAATTACTGGGTAGCGTTTATTTCGACAAAAAAGTAAGGTGTTTGCTCAATTGTCATTTTTAGAACAATGTATTTGATAATAACTGAAAGTGATTTAAAATGAAAAAAAAGAATTTTTAATAATTTTTTGTAACAAACTTTTATCACATTTTGGGTTTAATTAGATGTTTCAGGTTAAATGTCACTGTATTTAAAAACACAACAGACTGACTCTAAGGATTCTGCTTAGATACAATTATTTCACTTATCTAATTTCTTGATGCAAGTTTAAATTCCCTAATAAGTTAATCCTAATATTATGTAATTATTTACAAATGTTTTTGAATTTGGGGCCTGGTCAGGTTTGAATGATGTGTTTAAACATATAATGGTAGGCTTATATATGTATTGTCTGACACATTTGTACTCTAATCAGGAGTCTGGTTTTTCTGCAGCTGGGCCAAGGTTTCACATCAGACTTTAAAACCTTCACCCAGTACCATGTTCAATTTAGTTTTCCATTCACAAGTTGATTATTATTCCAGTACAATTTAGCACTTTGCCTGACATCTTCTGACACCTTTGCAAACAGAGTAGACCCAGATCAGATGACTCATGTAGGAATTGTCTGAACCAGCTCTGCTCTGTTTGCTTATGAAATTGTATAGGTGTTATTGTACAATTTCTGTTTTCCTATTGGAGCCATCTGATCTGGGTTTAAAAATGCATGAAAACATGTTTATATGAAGGAAAGGGTTAAAAAGTGACTTTTACTGAGGCGTCAGAAAGCATCAATATATGAGGGAATGGGTTAAAGAAAACAAAACAACAATTAATGCAAACTGAATAACATGTAAAAACAGGAGACAAGAGTTTTGAACAGACTTCAGTTTTCAAGGCAGGATACAAGTGGACCCCTTGAATGCAGGAAACAAGTGAACTGGTAATTGCAAACAGTGTATAACCAGATCACAGGGCTACTAGAGGAGCCCTCTGATAACCGTCTGCACGGTTAGTTATTCAAAATCCTCTTGCAGATCATACACTTTCATACTGACTTTATAGATCAACTCATTCCCTCCTAGACTATTTATATCCAACCTCTTTGAATAAATCTACCGAAAAGGAGCATTAACTACAGAAAAGGAGAATTTCAGAATTGTTTAGTTCTGAAACTATTGTGATTAATTATTTGTATTTATCACAATGGTTTCAACAAATGACTTTTACAGAGGTGTCAAAATGGGAGAGAATGGGTAAACACTATGGACTGTATAGGTAAACACTGCTAGGCCATATTATTTTGAATATTCAGCATTCAAAGGTTTAACCCATTACCTCATAGGCTATCCCTGTTTTATGTTTAGGCCAAATGTTAATACCCATTGAATATTCATGAACAAAACACTTATAATCAAATCTGGAAGGTGGTACATTGTAGCTATTTTAGAAAGTAAAGACACAGATCTATCAAATTCCATAAGCAAACAGAGCAGACCCTGATCAGACGGCTCCTCTAGGAGCCGTCTGATCTGGGTCTACTCTGTTTGCAAATGCGTGAAAACACGTTTATATGAGGGAAAGGTTTAATCATGCAAGGAAAGCTGCTTAATGTGCACTTTAAATAGTCTCTGATGCCATAAATAAACTTCTTTTGCTAAATATTACGCATATTTCTTAATAAATCAGAGAGACACTCATCGGACTTTTAACTTAAGAGTACTCTGTGGTTTGTATCTGAATTAAACCATTTACTCCATAAATATTCATGTAAAGTATGATTACATCGTGAAAATTAAGTAGATTAATTTTTAAAATGCCTTATTAACACATTATTTTTAAAATGGCCAAAAGCAGAAGCTGTAGAATCGGATCTATATTATTCCATAAGCAAACAGAGTAGACCCTGATCAGATGGCTCTTATAGGAACCATCTGATCTGGGTCTAGTTTGTTTTCAAAGGCATAGATAGGTATATTTATTGAGTAAAGGGTAAAACTGTCCATGGCTGCTCATTTTCAATTTTAGGCATTATTTACAGTATATACCCTAACAATCAGACAATAAATCTCCCCATAATAGATCTCCCCATTTCACCAGTTTGCTAAGCTGAATAATTCAATTTGGTACAACTTTAACTTAGACTGTCATAGTTGCCAAAAGTGTAGACCAGCACAGTAGTAAATTGTGTAGACCCTGATCAAACTGCTGTTTGCTGAAGTTTTGTCTTCCGGAATACTTACGGTAATTAGTGTACTCTTAGTATGTTGTATACTAATTGATGTTGTTTAAAATGTTGCTTGTTTAATTTCATGAATATCCCTTCTGTTGCTTTTTAACCCTTTCCTCCATAAATATGCCTTTCTACGTCTCTGTAAAAGTTACTTCATGAAACCATTGTGATAAATAGAGCATTTGCTCCGTAGGAGCAAATGCTCTATTTATCACAATGGTTTCTATACTACACCATTATAACATTTTCCTTTTCTCTAGTAAATGCTCCTTTTTGGTAGATTCATTCAAAGAGGTTGGGTCTAAAAATAGCCTATGGAGGAAAGCCTGATAGCCTGATGAGATAACCATTTACTCAGAATCCCATCTGGATCCAAACTTTAAGCCTGGATTATCTCTCATTTACCACTAGCCATGACTGAACAATGACAAACATTACAAACACTTGACCAAAAGTCGAGGACCACTTGAGCACAAGTGAATTAACCTCAATTATGTGATTCAGCTAAAATGACTGCAGTGTTTTTGATACTGCTGAGTGGATTTCTGCACTTTTTCACCTCCTTATGTCAGCAAATTAGATCCGATATCATCAGATTCTATATATACACATTAATATACCTAATCTTGTCTCTCTTTTATAAGTGAGTTTTCTGCAAAGCAGACCATATTGTAGCCAGGGATGCAAATTGTGTGAAGATGGACCTTGCACTTTTATCTGCCTTTAACCCTTTTGAGGCTGGATTTTCAAATGGATTATTCGAAAATTCAAACAGTTCAAGCTGACCATGCATATTGAGGAAGTTGTTAAAAGAAATGTGTAAGATGACAAACAGTGCAGACCCTGATGAGAGGGCTCCTCCAGGAGCCCTCTCATCTGGGTCTACACTGTTTGCAAAGGACATTAGTGACTCGTTTCTCACATTGAAAGGGTTAAGTAGATACTGTCACATTTCTTTAACCCTTGAATTAGCTGTGTAGGTCAGAAACTATATTGTGGCTTAATGTGAAAATAATTAACCCATTACTCCATTAGTACTCCTTTCTACGCTTTTGAAAACAGAGTAGATCCAGTTCAGATGGTTCCTATGGGAGCCGTCTTGATCAGGGTCTGCTCTGTTTGTTTTTGACGTAATATAGATATGACTCTATAGTTTTCTGCCACAGCCAAAGATACCCGTGTCAATGTACTATTATAACAATTAACCTAATTAATATTTTTGATGTCATTATTTCTTACATGAATATTCACCCTAAATTCACCCTTATCCTGATAGAGATGCTATCAGAGTAGGCCCAGATCAGACTGGCTCCTGTTCAGGGTCTGCTCTGTTTGCTTATGAACTAATATAGACCTAACTCGGTAGTTTTTGTCATAACCCAAAAACGATATTGTTCATATGCCATTATACCAATCTGATTTATGTTCTTAACCCTTCACTTGCTATTCACGTCAATATACGTACCTGTAAATAGTGAAGACCCAGATGAGACAGCTCCTGCAGGAGCTGTCTCATCAGGGTCTGCATTATTTACAAGTTGATTGTGCAACCAATGCTCTCCAGAGCAGTGATTGCACAGCGAAATATGTGTACACAGTGAAGATATATGTAATTATACAAAAGGGCATGGGTAAAGAAGGAGAAATGTGTTTTATAATTCAGCAAGAGAAGAGTTAACCATATAAATGTGTTTTCATGCATTTACAAACAGGAGCTGTCTGATCAGGGTCTGCTCTTTGCTAGTGGAATTTGAAAGATCTGTTACTTTACTTTCTAAAATGGCTACAATGTTCCACCTTCCATATTTCATTATAACTATTTTGTCCTTGAATGTTCAGTAGGTATTGAAATTTGGAATAAATATAGAACAGGGAAAGGGTTAAAGTCGTTATTTCTTACATGAATATTCATTAGGTCAATGGTTAGGGTTCATTCATTCATTATATCAACAGTTAAACCAGGCAAGAGCCAACAGCTTCACTACGACCACACCTACGAACAAGACCCCACTGATATGACCCCCAAGAATGCCCTGAACCTCCTTAAAGATGTCTGCTGGTCTACAGAGAAGGAGATTGAGCCAGACACACCCAGTCAATTCTCCACGCTGGTGGCCACCATGAAGAGGATGGACTACCCTGGGCTCAAGCGGGTCTATAACCAAGTCCACAAAAGCTACTTCTGTAAGACAAATGGGGAAAGAGTCAAGTAAGTGGCTGAATGTGCATATTAAAGCATTTGAACAAAAGTATAGACTAGGGTTGTTTAACACATTCCCTTATAGGTTATTTCTAAACCCAACCACTTTGAATAAATCTATGGGAAAGGAGCATTTACTAGAAACAAGGAAAATTCTAGAATTGTCTAATTTTGAAACCATTGTGATAAAAAGAGCATTCATTTTTGTTCCATAGGAGCAATTGCTTTATTTATCACAATGGTTTCAAAGCGTGGCATCAATATGAGGGAATGGGTTATAATTGGTCATTCAGTATGAAAATGTATATTTTGTGAAAAAGAATATGGTGATTCTCTTTCGGCGCCAATGTCGCCTCTTGGCACTATTGAAAACAGTGCAGTCCCAGGTCAGATGCCGCCATTTCAAGGCAGCATCTGACCTGGGACTTCACTGTTTTCTGTTTTATTTTAGCCCAAGCATACAGGTTTTTAAAAACAATTGTTTTACTAATACATGTATACCTTTATTATTTAGTTTAGAATTATATTTAATATGAAATTATTATTGCAGATGACACTTTTAAATTTGGCGCCAAAAGAGTTAATCATTTTATATTCTGTGATGATCTTGTCAGAGACACACTTAATTATTTTATATCCTTTGGTGAACTGTCAGAGACAACAATATCATTTTATATTCTTTGGTGAACTGTCAGAGACAACAATATTATTTTATATTCTTTGGTGAACTGTCAGAGACAACAAGATCATTTTATATTCTTTGGTGAACTGTCAGAGACAACAATATCATTTTATATTCTTTGGTGAACTGTCAGAGACAACAAGATCATTTTATATTCTTTGGTGAACTGTCAGAGACAACAATATCATTTTATATTCTTTGGTGAACTGTCAGAGACAACAATATCATTTTATATTCTTCCTGTTCACAGGAAGTTTGCTCTTGATGCTTTCCCAATGGTTGGTACAGATGCCTCCATTGAACTTATGAAAACTCTCATCTCCAACGAGGACATCACAGGAAATACAGTGGACATGTGGCTGGCCTCCCTGGCCTTCATCCAGCGACCAACAATTAAAATGGTCCAGGAAATTGCTGTAAGTTCTCTTCTTCTTCGGTCACCTAAACAACGAAATCTATTTAGCTCTTTACCTGATAGAAATGCATTTCATGCTTTTACAAATAGAGTAGACCAAGATCAGACAGCTCCTGTAGGAGGTCTGATCAGTGTCTGCTCATTTTGCTTATTGAATTACATGTTTATAGGTCTGATCCTACTGTTTTTGTCAATGCAAAAAACTCCCTTGAAAATTTTACATTATAAAAGTAAAAATAAGTTAATGAATATTCATGAAATTACCAATTCATACATAAATGTTCATTAGAGAAAGGATTAAATTCGGCAAATGCTCAAGGTCAACTGTTATTAACTTTTGATTATGAAATACATGTACATGTACTGCCAATGCTTGTGAAAGTCAAACAATGAAGACCTTGGTCTGGATCTTCATTGTTTGCAAAAAGGCACCTTTCCTCATTTTGTATCTCAAATAATTATAACCCATTCCTCCATAGGCTATTTTTAGATCCAACCTCTTTGAATGGAATCTACCCAAAAGGAGCATTTACTAGAGAATAGGAAAATGTTAGAATTTTGTAGTATTGAAACCATTGTGATAAATAGAGCATTTGCTCCTATAGGAGCAAATTCTCTATTTATCACACTGGTTTCAACAGGTGACTTTTTACAGAGGCGTAGAAATGTGTATTTATGGAGGAAAGGGTTAATATTCATATGAGAGCCATGTAGCTGCTACAGTTTGTTTCCTTTCTTTTACTGTTGTCTGATGTCTATTGTAGCAACTAACAGGCCTACCGTTCTTGTCGACCAGAGTTCTTCTGCCCTTTTCTGCCCTTTTACACTCATACTGTCAGGTCAACCCTGAGTGTGAGTCGATCCCTGAGGTGAAGAATGTGATCAATGAGCTAGAGAGAAATATCCAGGGAGGTTGCAAAGTTACACAGGAAAACTTTAGAACAGTAAGTCTAAAGGCATCAGTTATTCACTGTAGATCAGTAAGCCAGTATTGATCACTTAGTTGCCATAGATTAGTCACCCACTATAGATTAATTAGTGACTATATATCAGTAAGCCAGTACTGATCACTTAGTTGCCATAGATTAGTCACCCACTATAGATTAATTAGTGACTATATATCAGTAAGCCAGTACTGATCACTTAGTTGCCATGGATTAGTCACCCACTATAGATTAATTAGTGACTCTATATCAGTAAGCCAGTACTGATCAATTAGTTGCCATAGATTAGTCACCCACTATAGATTAATTAGTGACTCTATATCAGTAAGCCAGTACTGATCAATTACGGGAAATATGTTGAAATCAAGGTTATAAAACTTCTGAGTTTGTGTCTTGAGTCCATTCTCAAAATATATGATTGATCAGATTTTGAGTTTACTGACCAGTCATATATTTGAGAATGTTCTCAGACACATCTTGGAAGGTTTGTAACTTCAAAGACATTCAGCCACTATATATCAATAAATTTCTATAGATCAATCAGCAATTAACGTTACTAAACATACATGACTTGATATAGATCAACCAGCCACTATAGATCAATAATTGTACATTATAGACCAGTCACTATGAAACTAATAGTCACTACAAATCCGTTAACCTATTACCTCATAGGCTATTTTTAGATACAACCGCTTTGAATAAATCTACCAAAAAGGAGCATTAACTAAAGAAAAGGAAAAATTTAGAATTTTGTAGTTTGAAACCATCGTAATAAATAGAGCATTTGCTCCTATAGGAGCAAATGTTCTATTTATCACAATGGTTTCACAAAGTGACTTTTACAGAGTCGTCAAAAGTTGTCAATATGAGGGAATGGGTTAAGGATTAGAGATAAGTATGCCACTAGATAAGTAACTAGTCCAACTGTTATGTCACTATATACATGTATAAGTAATTAGTTACATTGGTAAGGTATACCACTATAGATCAATAGCTAGTCCACCATTATGCCAATACACCTTTACAAACAGAGTAGACCAAGATCAGACAGCTCCTGTAGAAGCCATCTCATCAGTGTCTGCTTATGAAATAATATAGATATAATTTTACAGTTTCTATTATGGCCAAATTCCCATGGTGATGTGTCAGTATAAAAACAAATCTAATTAATATTCATGATGTCAATATTTCTTACATGATATTTCTGGAATATGCATAATATAATAGAATTATCAGTACCGTACATCAGCAATATACATATTGGTTGATTCATAATAAAAGAAAATCCGACTCTGTGATTGGAGACTTGTTGATATTTCTGTATTTTTGTTTATGAGTTAAAAAATAAATTGAATGTGTGAATGCTTAATTGTTATCAGATTTGATTATTATGCAATTCTCTTGTTTTCTTAACCCTTTCCTTCATATAAACATGTTTTTACGCATTTGCAAACAGAGTAGACCCAGATCAGACAGCTCCTATAGGAACCATCTGATCAGAGTCTATTCTGTTTGCTAGTGGAATTTGAAAGATCTGTTTCTATACTTTCTAAAATGACTAGAATGTCCCAAATTCTATAATTCATTATAACTATCTTGTCTGTGAATATTCAGTATTCAATAGGTATTGAAAGTTGAGATAACATAGAACAGGGAAAGGGTTACATTTCATTGTGAAAAGCTGGATTTTCCCCCCAGTCATTTGACTATACTGATGTACTTAATTGTGTTCCAGATCATGATGTCTTTGAGGGCCATTGGTAACACAGGTCACGCTGAGGCCTCAGTTCCAGCTCTGTATGACTGTATGAGTAACAGCAATAACCCCATGGACATCCGAGTGGCAGCTATCCAGGCCTTCAGACGCCTCTCTTGTGCAACAGATGTAAGCTAAATCTACAGTAAAAGCCCTCCAATGTGACCCTCAAAACGAGGTCTACTTTTGGGTCATAGAGGCAGGTGGTAGCTTAATGCAGGATGAAAGTTATACTTTTGTCCTGCATTAAGCAGCCGCCTGTTTTGAAAGACCCCCCTATGTTTATCCATTAACCCATTCCCTCATAGGCTGTTTTTAGATACAACCTCTTTGAATAAATCTGCCGAAAAGGAGCATTAACTAGAGAAAAGGAAAATTTTAGAATTTTTTAGTTTTAAACCATTGTGATAAATAGAGCATTTGCTCCTATCCTATAGGAGCAAATGCTCTATTTATCACAATGGTTTCATAAAGTGACTTTTACAGATTCGTCAAAAGTCGTCAATATCAGGGAATGGGTTAAATGGCCACTTTGAATATAGAGGGATTCTACTGTATTTTAACCATTTCCTCCACAAATACGCATTTCTACATGTTTGCAAACAAGGAAGACCCAGAGAGCCGTCTCATCAGGATCTGCTCTTCTCGCTTATGATCTAATTAAGATAGATTCTACAGTCTCTGCCATGACAAAAAATCTGGACCATGTCTTATCATAAAACTTGATTTAATTAATATTCATGATGTCATTATTTCTTACATAAATATTCATGGAGTAAAGAATTAATTTAATAACTGGCTGATGTACATGCTGTAATTGCTGTTTACCTAGTATCACTATTACTTTACCCGATGAACCATCCATCCGACAATTCTTGCTCATAGGCTATTTTGAGACCCAACCTCTTTGAATAAATCTACTGAGTCAATGAAGTCAACAATGTTTTGATCACATTATGAGTATTCATAAACTTGATATTTATAATGTAAAATTTTCAAGCGAAAAAGTGTTCAATCAGATCTATATAATTCCTTAACCCTTTCCCTGTTCTATATTTAGACCAATTTTCAATAAATATAACAGTTATAATGAAATATGGAAGATAGAACATTGTAGCCATTTTAGAAACTAAATAAATAGATATATTAAATTCCATTAGTAAACAGAGCAGACCCTGATCCTATAGGAGCTGTCTGATCTGGGTCTACTCTGTTTGCAAATGCGTGAAAACACGTTTATATGAGGGAAAGGGTTAAGCAGACCCTGGTCAGACAGCTCCTCCTACAGGAGCTGTCTGTCTGCCTGATCTAGGTCTATTCTGTTTAGAAAGGTGTCAAAAGTCATTTATATAAAGAAAAGGGTTAAATGAATATTCATCATGTAAAAGGATAGTGTCCATTTCTATTTTCCTATCTTTTCCTACAGAGAAACAACATGATGGCCTTTTTCCGAAATGTTGATGAGGACTCAGAACTGCGAATAAATGCTTACCTAGGTGCAATGCAGTGTCCCACATCTTACACTGTTGCCCAAGTTAAAGAGACCCTGGGCACTGAAGAAGTCAATCAGGTTAGTTATACCACAAACCCTCATTTAATTGTTCTTTTGGTTGGAAGTTGTTGTAGGCTCTGCTCAACCTAAATACCCTGAGAATTCAGACAGACACATTTTAGCAAATAGTGCAGACCCGGATCAAGCTGCTTCTGAAGGAGCAGTTTGAGTAAGGTCTATGCTATTGCTATTCTATTGGTCAGAATTTAAAGTTACGAAAATGTTGCCCAATTGATCTATTCCATGAAAATAGTGCACAATGGACCTGTTCCATGAAAATGGTGCCTGTTTGACTTTTTTTTATGAAAATAGTGCTTGATTGAATTATTCATGAACATTTTGCCCAATTGACCTAGTCATGAACATGGTGCCTGATTGACCTAATTAATAAAATGGTGCCTGATTGACCTATTCATGAAAATAGTTTCTGATCGACTCCTACATCCTTTGGCACTACAGTAAAACCTCTCTATAATGGCCACTCAATTGTATTAATTAGTTGGTATTTAGGGCAGGTGACTGCTTAAAGCAAGGTGAAAGTAAAACAGAACGCTCCTATAGCCACCTGCCTTTAACACAAAATACTTGATGTAATTTAGTGGACGTTATACAGAGGTTTTACTGTATATGACCTTTTTAGTGTCGCAGTGCCCTAAATTATGTTGGTGTGGAAAAGGCAAGGAACAGTTCTATGAAGGATGTGTGCGAGCTTGCATTTCATTTGTGCTTCTTGTGTTACTGCGCGCTGTTGTATGTCATTTTCAAATTTCCTACCCGACTTCTATTCCCTTTTTTATGCCCCCCCCCCCACACACACACACACCCACACACACACACATCAAGGGGGGGCATATTGTTTTTGCCCTGTCTGTCTGATAGTTTGAGGACAACTTTAACATTGGTGATAATTTTGTAGCCGTTGCACATACATACTTCAAACTTTGTATGCATGTGTAACTTATGGAGGCAAACATTTTTAGGGGTGCCTTATTAAGGTCATATATCAAGGTCAAAGGTCAAATTTATATTGGCGATAATCAGGGGAATAGTGTTTCACAAACACGTCTTGTTATTCATGAAAATGGTGTCTGATTGACCTATTCAGCTTCACTAAACCCTGGAGTGACTGGGTGTCTGAATCTTAGGTTTATTAGGGTATGCCTTTGTTTGTTGAATTTTTTTGCATGTGTTATGTTAGACCTATTTTACTGACAATAGTTTTCAATGGTAAACAGTGCAGACCCTGGCTGAGTGCCCTCTGACTGGCACTAAACTGTTAGCAAATGCCAGATAGTTCCTTTCCCACATTGAATGAACACTTTCCCTGTTCTATATTTAGTCCAAATTTCAGTACCTACTGAATATTCATGGACATAATAGTCAATATGATGAAAAATGGAAAGAGGAACATTGTAGCCATCTTAGAAATACAAGAAACATCAATCAAATTCCATTAGCAAACAGAGTAGATCCTGAGCAGACGGCTCCTCTAGAAGCCATCTGATCTGGGTCTTCTCTGTTTGTAAATGTGTGAAAAGGCATTTATATGAAGGAAAGGGTTAATATTTTAACATTTATAAGTTAGCCAAGTACCCTTGGAATTATTACAATATTTAGCACTTTAAAAACTTGCTTTCTAGTAGGTCTGATTATTTATAGCTGTAATGTTATTTGTATAGAGTTAATTGCCTTAACCCTTTACTCCATGAATATTCATGTAAGAAATGATGACATCATGGTTATTAATTAGACTAATTTTTAAAATACACTTTTTTGCCAAAGTAGAAACTATAGAATCAGATCTATATTATTCCATATGCACATTCTAGATCCTGATCAGATGGCTCCTTTCAGAGTAATCTGATCTGGTCTTCTCTGTTTACAATGGCATATTTATGGAGGAAAGAGTTAAATATTGGGCTAGACAAACTTAGGCAAAGAATGCCGACCCAGATTAAAATGCTCCTTCAGGATCAGGCTGATCTGGGTCTACACTGCTTGATACTAACTTAGTTTTACTAAACCTTTTACTCCATGAATATTCATGCAAGAAATAATGACATGAATAATGATTAGGACTAATTTTTTATAATTGCACATCGAGGGCTTGGTGCAAAACTATTCTAACTCCTTCACTTTGTGAAGGAGTTAGAATAGTTTTGCACCAAGCCCTCGACATGAACATAGGACTTTTTTGCCATGGCTGAAACTATAGAATCATATGTATTATTTCATAGGCAAACAGAGCACACCCTGATCAGATGGCACCTACAGGAGCCATCTGATCTGGGTCTACTCTGTCTGCAAATGCATAAAAAGGCGGGGTGGAGTAAAGGGTTAAATGACATGTTCAACCTTTCAAACCTTTGAGGTGAGAGAATTTAGGGTAAATATGATGTACATGTAATTTATTTGTGTGCACAGGTTGGGTCATTTGTCTGGTCTCATCTGACCAATCTGATGGAAAGTTCTGATCCTTCCAACAAACCTGTTCAGCAGCTGCTCAATGATGAGATTCTAGACAACAAGTTTGATCTAGACAGGACCAAGTACTCCCGCAATTATGAGGGCTCTGTGTTCATGGACAGCCTCAACTCAGGTGCCAAGGTGAGATGATAGTGTCCCATTCTGTACAAACTTTTATAGAGTCTTACTCCTTTAACTCGGTGAATCATTTGTGAAAAGCCTTTCCCTGTTCTATGTTTATTTCAAATTTCAATACCTACTGAACTTTCATGGACAAAATAGTTATAATGAAATAAGGAAGGTGGAACATTACATAATCCTTTTAGAAAGTAAAGACGTCCACAGATCTTTCAAATTCCATAAGCAAACAGAGCAGACCCTGATCAGACGGCTCCTATAGGAGCCGTCTGATTTGGGTCTTCTCTGTTTGCAAATGTTTATATGAAGGAAAGGGTTAACCTATGCAAACAGTTTGGATGAGATGTAACTCAACATCCCATTAGGATTAACCCTTTTCCTGTTGAATATTCATGTAATAATTAATTACCTCATGGATATTAATTTGATTAGTTTATAATGGCATATGAACACAGTCATGATATTTTAGCAATGATAGAATATGTAGAATCATATCTATATCATTTCATAAGCAAACAGCAGACTCTGATCGAACAGCTCCTACAGGAGCCATCTGAAATTAATCTGAAGAAAAATAAAAAATGAAAATTGTAGCAGACAAAAAAGTTTGCAGACAACAAAGTTTGGCAGCAATAATATACAGCAAAAGAGTTAAATTGATTTTTCAAAGGCCTGAACAAACTGGAAGTATTTTAAAGCTAATAAATTATAGACAAGACTAACCCTTAATGGCTCCTACATCTATCTGATTTTGGTGTACTCTGTTTGCAAAGGCATGAAAAGGCATTAATGTCAGGTAAAGGTTTAGCAAGATAAGGGTTAAAATGTAGAACTGTTATTTGTCTGAAGACTAAAATATCAGCTATGATTTATTTTTTCAGGTTGACAGTAACCTTATTTGGTCAACAAAGTCATTTGTCCCACGATCTGGCTATTTTAATCTGACCACAAACCTGTTCGGTGAATCTTTGAACCTGTTTGAGATAGGTGGACGTGTGGAGGGACTTGACAGCTTCCTCGAGTCCTACTTTGGTCCTTCCGGCTACTTCAACAAAGAGGACAAGGACAGCAATGATCTGCCAAAGCCAGACCCAAAGTTTGCCCGACTCAGTGGCAGCAAGATGGATGATATTAGAAAGAAGGTAGGTCAACACTGACTTTCAAATTTAGTAAAACCCCTCTAATGTGAACAGAAAAAAGGGGCATAATTCATAGCGCAGAGGCAGGTGGTAGCTTAATGCAGGATTAAAGTTATGCAGAAAGCTCATATAGGAGTTTTCTGCATAACTTTCGTCCTGCATTAAGCAACCACCTGCTAATAAAGACAGGTATGTTTATTCATTAAGTGGTTGCATTAGAGGGGTTCTAGATACTATAGATACTGTAACACCTGTTATAATCTTTTATTGGCAGACAGAGTAGACTCAGATCAGACAGCTACTGTAGGAGCCTTCTGATCAGGGTCTGCTCTGTTAGGTTATGAAATGATATACAGTAGAACCTCTCTATAGCATCAGCTACTTGAATAACTGTAGTGGTCTAAACAAGCAGGTGGTGGCGTAATGAAGGGTGAAAGTAATGCAAAAAGCTCCAATTGATACTTTTGTATAACATTCATCCCAAATTAAGCTACATATGTACAGTAAAACCCCGCTAATGCGGCCACCTAAAACAGGTATAATTCTGGGTGCTAGATGCAGGTGGTAGCTGAATGCAGGACAAAAGTAATGCAGAAAGCTCCTAGAGGAACTTTCTGCATTACTTTTGTCCTGCATTAAGCAACCACCTGCTTATAAAGACACCCATGTTCATTCATTGAGTGGTCGCATTAGAGGGGTTCTACTGTATATGCAAAAAATTATTTTGTAACGGGAATTAAACAATATAACTATACATGTATATTGATTTCATTAATTCTTTAAAGCCTTTTAGTGCCTTTGCAAATGAAGTAAACCCAGATCAGATGGCTCCTGTGTAGAATCGGTCTGATTAGGATCTGCTCTTATTGCTTATGAAATAATATACAGTAAAACCCCTCCAAACCGGACGTTAAATTTAGCATAAATATCGGTCTTGGATACAGGTGGCAGCTTAATGCAGGGTGAAAGTCATGCAGAAAGCTCCTGGAGGAGCTTTCTGCATGACTTTCACCCTGCATTAAGCTGCCACCTGCCTAAAAGTATCTAAATTCTTCTTCACTAGAATTCCGGTTTAGATGGGTTTTACTGTAGATCTGATTCCACAGTTTCTGCCATAGCCTTAATGTCCTGTGTTTAAGTACATCTTAGTTATATTCATCATGCTTTCATGAATATTTATGAAGTATCGGTAAATGGTTAAAACTCTCATTTGCATATTTGATGGTTAAATGTATAATCAATTATATTTATCAGGCCAAAACGAAGCAGGACGATCTCAGAGGAGCTGTGTTTATGAGAATGTTTGGCTCTGAAATGTCATATTCCATGTTTGGCTCTAACAATGGCATTGACAAGGAGGTCAAGTCAGACTCGGATATGCTGGCATTTTTGAAAAAATGGAAGAACAACGAACACCATGATGTCTCTCTTACAAGGAGCTTCATGTTCCTTGACAGTACATACACAGTGCCAACTCTGGGCGGCCTGCCACTCAACCTGATGGTCAATGGGACAGCCACTGTAGCCCTCACAGCTGGTGGGCAGCTGGATCTGAAAAACCCAGCCTCGAACATTCTGCTAGAGGGAAATATAGAGCCTAGGTAATATGCACCAACAAGCCTGTAAATTGTATGAAATAATGGTAATATGCATGTTTTATCAATATGTAAATGTTGAAAATCCAGATATTGCAAAATGAAAACTTTTATTGTTGAAAGTGGCCTTGAAAATCATATTTGTTTTTGAAATATTTTCTTAAAACTTATTATTCTTAATACATCGTTTAGAGAATTAAAAGAAATCTACTAACACAATATTCATAATCTGTTTTGTTACTTGTTACTTGTAAGTGACTGGTTTTCATGGCAATTTTCCAGTTATCAAGAGAAATAATTTCAGTTTCATGTATGAACAACTACTGATCAGGTTATACATTATTTGTCATGTTGGATAGAAATTTCTGTAGATGCTAATGAATGTGACTTGAACGGAGGCACCAAAATGCGTCAATATGAGGGAATGGTTTAACCTTTTTGCTTCATAGAGGGGCCTTTTTACACCTTTGCAAACAGAATGGACCAAGATCGTTTGGCTCATGTAAAATTATACTGTTAGTCATAACAATATATTCACTTGTTTTATATAGCAATATAAGATAAGAATACTGATAATGGATGGAGAGTCTGCCTTTAATAATCATTGGATAAAGGATTAACCCATTCCCTCATAGGCTATTTTTAGATCCAACCTCTTTGAATAAATCTACCGAAAAGGAGCATTTACAAGAGAAAGGGAAAATTTAGAATTTTGTAGTTCTGAAACCATTGTGATAAATAGAGCATTTGCTCCTTAGGAGCAAATGCTCTATTTATCACAATGGTTTCAAAAAGTGAATGGCGTATTTAAAAAAGTGAATGGCGTATTTAATTTTTAAAAAAAATGGATGGCGTATTTAATTTTATGGAGGAAAGGATTAAACATTTTATTTGCTTTTTGTGCTTTTGTAGTGGAGCTGTTAAGATAGATTCCACAATGAGCATTGATGCGTTTGTTACCAAAGGAGGTCTGAAAATGTCATCCACGCTACACACCAGCACTGGAGCAAAGGCCAAAGTCCAGGTCACCGACAGCAGTGTTCTGGATCTCACTTTTGATCTGACGAAAGACAAGCAGGAGATCGTGGATATTAAGTAAGGAGAGGGCAAGGCAGTATCAAGTCAGTGATCGCCTGATGTCCGTCTTCCGTCAGCATGTGTTTTCTGTTGTCCCGGTCAACAATTTAAACCTTTAAAAATCTTCTCCTCTGAATCTACAGGGTTTTCATCTTTCATCTTTGGCACATAGCATCATCTGTAGGTCTTCTACAAAAGTTGTATAAATTATGCCCCAGGGGTCAAAATTGGCCCAGCCCCAGGGGTGTCTTGTTTTCTGTAGAGACATATAGTATAACATTGAAAGTCTTCTCCTCTGAAACTGAAAGGTTCTCAGCTTTCATATTTGGCACATACAATCATGTTCAGGTCCTCTACAAAAGTTATATAAATTATTCCCCTGGAGTCAAAATTGGCACTGCCCCAGAGATGGCCAGTTTTCTATAGAAACATATAGTGAAAACTTTGAAAATTTCTCCTCTGATTGTCTGGTGAGTGATATCAGGGCCATCATGGCCCTCTTGTTTAGTTGTTTGTCATTTTGTAACAGTAACCAGCAGGACTCTCATATTTTATAATTATGTGATTGTGACCTTGACCTTTGAATTTTGACCTAATTTTTAAAACTTTAAACAAAAACTTTAACATGGTCTATTGTTTTAAAACTATTCAAGCATTCAGAGCTACATTCTGACCAAAGGCCATAACCATGTAAAGCTTTATACAAAATTATGCCACTTTATGTATAGGAAATAAAACCTTAAAATGTCACGACAGATGAGAGTTGACACCCGCATGGAATGCTCTTGTTTACTTACTTCTGATTCATAGAAATATTTGAGAAACTGTTGATCAGGGTCCATGCTTATAAAACTTTTAGTTGAGTCTGAGTTCGTTCTCAAGGTTTTGATTGGTCAGATTTGAGGCTTTGGCTCAAATCTGACCAATCAAAAGCTTGAGAACTCATATCTGACCAATCAAAAGCTTGAGAACGAACTCAGACTCAACTAAAAAGCTTTATAAGCATGGAACCAGGTGTGAAACAACTTTGATCCTGATGAGGTTCCAAGTTACATCAGGCGTCTCATCTGGATCCAAGATGCAGATGTGAGTCTCAGTCAGGTCGCACTAAGCATACGTGCGGGTTAAACTGCCACCTGTCTTGACCCTTTACCTCACGAATATTTATACAAGAATTCATGACTCCATGAGTATTTGTTATTTATTTATATTTATCAATAATATTTATTATTATGGCCAATTAACCCTTTCCCTGTTATTTCAAATTTCAATACCTACCGAATATTCATGGACAGAACAGTTACAATGAAATATTGAAGTTGGAATATTGTAGTCATTTTAGAAACTAAAGAAACAGATCTATCAAATGCCATTAGCAAATAGAGCAGACCCTGATCTTATAGGAGCCATCTGATCTGGGTCTTCTCTGTTTGCAGATGCGTGAAAATGCAGTTACATGAAGGAAAGGGTTAATAAAGGAATTTTCTGCCATGGCAGAAACTGTAGAATCAGATCTATATTATTTCGTATGCAAACCGAGCAGATCTTGATCAGATGGCCCCCAAAGAAGGGTTTTAACATACTTGTTTTTATTTCAGGAACTCCTTCTTTATTGTGTACAATGAAGTAGAGATGGAGCAACAGATGGTTGTCAAGAATAGAGTGGACAGAACCATGTGCTCTGGAGACAAAGTACAGAAGGCTACTGGTGAGTGTATCCTGTATATTATGTCATGGAGTCTTCTCTCTCTACTGAGCTGTGTAGTCAATTCTGTACTGTTTTGATATTAACCCTTCTCTTGCTGAATTTTAAAATACATTTCTCCTTCTTTACCCATGTCCTGTTGTATAATTACATATATATCTTCACTCTGTACACGTATTTCGCTGTTCTATCACTGCTGTGGAGTGCACTGGTTGCACAATCAACTTGTAAATAGTGCAGACCCTGATGAGACAGCTCCTGCAGGAGCTGTCTCATCTGGGTCTTCAGTATTTACAGGTAGGTATATTGACGCGAATAGCAAGCGAAGGGTTAAACTAAAATGCAACCAACAAAGAAGCAAATAGTAAAGACCCTGATTAATATGTTCCTTCACTTCAGGAGCAGTTTGATCTGAGTTTACATTATTTGACACAGTTTGCAGAGCAACAGATAAAAGTGCATATTCAAATACTAAAATCCTCATTCCTCCACCGAAGTCAAACTTGAAGAGACATTTCTACAGAGATGTCACAACATGGGCTTTGTAGAAAAGAGAAATAAAGGAGCTATTCTTTATAATGTTTTAATTTATGCATCTCATCCGGACCTGAGTTTGGTCAACTATTTGGGGACATATTGATTGAAATACAGTATATTGGCGATATTTCGAGCACCATCGGGAATCAGCAAAAACCTCGGATTATCGCGATGCTCGAAAGAACCGATCTCTAGCATTTTATGTCATTTCCAAGAGCATTGTTTGACGACAAGAGGAAGCATATTTCTTCACAGTAAACCTTTTTAACATTATCATAAACTTCAATGCATATATAATCCATCGATTCTTTCCTTATATAAGTGATAACAGAAAACACCATTCACATCGGCGACCAAAGTTTCAGTATAATTTGTATGGGTCCGTTCAACGGACCCTTCACAATAAACTCAAAACTTGTTTCAAACCATTTAGACATATACCTAGAACAGTCGTAGCGTATAACGCTATGTCGTTTATTTTGCATATTTTTCCATTTGTCGACATTAATTTAGTTGTTGGTGCTGAGTTGGGTGCAAAAACAAACATTTTCGTTTCGATCCCGTGCTGTTTCGTAGTAAGGAAATCAGGGCGATAGACCAAATTAATTAATAATCGGAACACTCGGCTTTTTTCGTCTGACATAGTTATTCTCGTTCGTCTCTCGTAGCAAGAGTCTGCATGAACGAGACTGTCTAAAAGTAACAAAAATATTGCGAATTTCAAAGCACTACACGAAGAGCTGTGTACTATTTCAAGATTTAAAGCAGAAAGACGTTATATGCGCACTTTCAGCGGTACCGAAAAATCACTACACGTTTGCGAACGTATCCAAATTATGATTGTGACTCTTTGTTTATTAAGACTTCAGTCTATTAAATTTTCATCATTATTTACACCAAAGTAAAGTCTGTATTCAATGAATGTGTTATTCACACATTTGGAAGATCTAATGTCCCATAGACGGATCTTTCAAAAGGTCAGGACAACGTATCGAGATGGTGTGAATAATTATCTCGGAGGTGGGAAAACATCGTGCTCGAATTAAACAATCAATAAAGGGAACCAGAATGATCCGCGGGACCAGCACACATGCTCGAATTTTCGGATTATCACTATTCGGATTAATGCAGGTATTTTCAATGAGATTTGATAGAATTTGAGCCGGGACCTCAACATTCCCTCGGATTAAGCGGGTATCTCGGAAAAACGAGAGTCGAAATAACGCCGTTATACTGTAATGCAATCGCCCATTCCCTCATAGGCTGTTTTTAGACCCAACCTCTTTGAATAAATCTACCAAAAAGGAACATTTTCTAGACAAAGGTCGTTCTCATACCCATAGAAATTTGGGGTGAATTTCAACTTGCTGGGGGAGTATGTCACTTTTATGGCAACGTGGTAGAGTGCATGACTGCGAACCTAGCGACCAGGGTTCGATCCTGGGTCTGAGAGGGTATGTTTCTTTATAAGAATACCTGCATGTGCAAACAGTGTTGACCCAAGTTTTGCAAATCATACCCTTTCATATTTAATGGGTTATATCATTAATTAATCATTTCTCTTTGAATATTCAGCATTCAGAGGACTAACCTATGACATTGTTTCAGGTCTGGAGTTTTGTACCAGCTTTTCTATACCAAATGCCACATTCAAGGCTGATGCTCCACATTTCCCATTCTCTGGCCCAATAACAGCCAGTGTAACTATGCACAAGAAGGACATGCCCAATGGATATAAATTTGAAGCCAAGACTATTAAGGTGAGTCAAGTTCACTAATTCTCACAAATCATTATTACAGTAAAACCTCTTTATAACGACCACTAAATTACATCAAGTATTTTTGTTAAAGGCATGTGGATTCTAAAAGCAAGGTGAAAGTAAAACAGAACGCTCCTATAGGAGCGTTCTGTTTTACTTTCACCTTGCTTTTAGCAACCACCTGGCCAAAATACCAACTAATTAACACAATTTAGTGGTCGTTATAGAGTGGTTTTACTGTATATGCAGAGTTAGAAGTACAACAATTGGTTCTTTTTGTTTAGAACAGTATTTCTGTAGACACATTTAACCCTGCTTTTTTACGCCTTTTCAAAGAACTGGGTCCATGATTATAAAGCTTTTTAGTTGAGTCTTGAGTTTGTTCTCAAGCTTTTGATTGGTCAGATTTGAGTTCTCAAGCTTTTGATTGGCCAAAGGCTCAAATCTGACCAAAATAAAAAACTTGAGAACAAACTCAGACTCATCTAAAAGTGTTATAAACATGGACCCAGTTGGCTCTTGTAGGAGCATTCTGATCAGGGTCTGCTCTTTTGCTTAATAATAAATTATATCTCCCTAAACAACTAAACAACCATCCAGTGTGCATATGCTTTTATGAAAAAATCAGCCTTTTATCAGGTGTGCTCTGGGTCCATGCTTATAAAGCTTTTAGTTGAGTCTGAGTTTTGTTCTCAAGCTTTTGATTGGTCAGATTTGAGTTCTCAAGCTTTTGATTGGTCAGATTTGAGCCATAGGCTCAAATCTGACCAATCAAAAACTTGAGAACGAAGGACTTGAGAACGAACTCAGACTCAACTAAAAGTTTTATAAGCATGGACCCTGTTTGCTTATGAAATAGTATAGATCTGATTATACAAGTTCTTCCATGACCAAGCTTTCCCTTGTTCATAATGCCATTATGAAAATTCAGCTAATTAATATTCATAAAGTCCATATTTAGTGAGTATTCATTAGATAAAAATGGATAAGGGCTCTGATGAAATACCTGGCTTATGTAGCTTTATGTTGACTTTCTCACAGACTCCAGTGATGACGCTGTTCAGAGTTTTGGCTGACACTCCTGGTTCCACGGAAAGCCGTGCTATCAACCTGGATATCAATGTACAGCATAAAGCGAAGCTACTGGATGTGCAGTTTGTGTCACCCTGGAAGAAAGCTATACTTACAGGTAATGCTTAAAATAGTCTTCCTTTATTAACCCTTTCCCTCATATAAATGCCTTTTCATGCCTTTACAAACAGAAAAGACCCAGATGAGATGACTCCTATAGGGTCTGCTCTGTTTGCTTATGAAATTATGATAGATCTGTTTCTACCAATACCAAAAACTCCTGTGTACATATGCAATTATAGAAATTTAGCTAATGAATATGATGTCAACAATCAGATATGTTACACCTGCTTATCAGGAAGGTCAGGGATGACATTGTTTGCAAAGTCCTGAAGGTACTCTTTTTAACTGTTAGATTGGTGTACAGAAAATCCTCCCCTAATGCAGCCATTTTGTGATTCGTATCTTTAACCCTTTCCTTCATATAAACACCTTTTTACACCTTTGCAAACAGATTAGACACAGGTGACAGCTCCTTAATACAGTAAATAGTAATAGACTTGACTCTACATTTTCTGAAATTGACAAAAAGTCCCTTGTTCATTGCTATAAAAATTCCATTAATGAATACACATAACGTCATGAATTCTTGTATAAATATTCATGCGTTAAAAGGTTAAAATGCCGTCAGAGTGTCAAACAGTGATTTACTTGGTATCTCATCTTGATCCAAACTGTTTGTGTAGATAATAAGAAAGTCACAGCTAGAATGCAAAGTGTTATATTCATGTGACTGCTTAATGCAGAAAGTTCCATTTGAGCTTTCTACATAAGCCTAGTCATGTAGTAAGCTGTTTATAGTTGATGAATATTCATAAAAGATTCCATCCATTATGAATATCTATGATTAATTATTTTAATTTCTGAAAAAAGAGAAAATAAGGACATTTATTGCATTTGTAAACAGTAGAGAATCTATAACCCAATCTCACTTGAACATTATTCAAGATTTCATGACCCTTATGAATTATTATTGACAGAACTGAATAATAAATTATGTACAGGTTACATTTGACTATTAAAGAAGGAACTTAAGAAACATTCATCAAATACCATTAGCAAAACCAAGTAGGCCCTGATCAGACAGCTATAGGAGCTACAGGAGCTGTCTGATCTGGGTCTACTCTGTTTGTAGAGGAGTCAAAAAATGTTTATAAATGGGAATAAACAGATCCTGTGTAACACACATAGCAGACCCAGATCAGACAGTACCAGCAGGAGTAGATCTAGGTCTACTCTGTTTGCTAATGTATAATTGGCAGTGGTATCAAGAATAGGTCTACTCTGTTTGCTAATGTATAATTGGCAGTGATATCAAGAATGAGTCTACTCTGACTGTTTGTGTATAATAGGCAGTGATATCAAGAAGGGGCTTTACGATCATGATCTAGAAGTTATAGTATCCACTGTTAGGAGCTTTCTGCATAATGTTTGACCTGCCTTAAGCTACCACCTGCCTTACAAGCTCATAATTAAACCTTTTTGGTGGCCATTAAGGCAGGTTCTACTGTATGTCTGTAACAAATGTTAATATTCCAGGTGAGCTGACAGACACAAAGGCTTTAAAAAGTTTGACTGGCAAGCTGGACGTTGATGATGGATCTCGCTTGTACAACTTGGATGCCAAGATCACAATTGATGAAAGTCCAGATAGAGTCACATACACGCCGACAATTGTGTTAGAGATCCCTGACTGGAAAAACCTGCAACTTACAGGCATGATGAAGTATGTTAAGAAGGAATCATTCAATGGTGACTTTACCTTGGCTGGAGCCACTGAACAACCTGTAACATTACAAGGTACAGTGAAACCGATATATTGATTGTTTAGTGCAAAACTGCAGTCTGAGGAAAACTTTAGATGACATTTGCAAACAGTTTACAGAGCTACAGTAAAACCTCTCTATAACGGCCACTAAATCACATCAAGTATTTTGTGTTAAATGCAGGTGGCTGCTTAAAGCAAGGTGAAAGTAAAACAGAACGCTCCTATTGGAGCGTTCTGTTTTACTTTCACCTTGCTTGATGCAGCTACCTGCCCTAAATACCAACTAATTAACACAATTTAGTGGCCGTTATAGAGAGGTTTTACTGTACAGATAAAGCTGCCTACCCAAATATTAAAATCGTCATTTTTCCACCAAACCCTATACTGTGACCCCTCTTTAGAATCCTCTCCTCTGGGGCCCTTATATAAGAAAGGTATCTGTATAATTAAGTCATTATGTCTGTATTGTAATACTCATCTTACTTTTACCAACTGAGCATTTGTACAGTTTGTCCATCAAAATAAAATGCATTTGTTAAATATTATAAGAGCCATATGTTGAAATTTTGACCATCTATGTAAACAGTTTCCATCCATTTGAACCACCAAGTAACTTGTCATCTGATTTCGTTCTCAAGTTTTTGATTGGTCAGATTTGAGCCTTTGGCTCAAATCTGACCAATCAAAAGCTTGAGAACTCATCTGGACACAACAAACTGTTTTAACATTCTGATCACAATCTCCCCCCCCCCCCGCCAAAAAAAAAAAAAAACAGAAAAAAAATTATGTGTTTTATAATGGACAGTAAAGTTTATGGATGTGAATTACTTAGTGTATTAGAGGTAAAGCCTTATTTTCTGATTAGTTAGATGTTAACCCATTGCCTCATATGCTATTTTTAGACCCAAACTCTTTTGAATTAATCTACCGAAAAATGGCGAAAATGAGCATTAACTAGAGAAAAGGAAAATTTTAGAATTATGTAGTTTAGATACCATTGTGATAAATAGAGTATTTCGAGGGCTTGGTGCAAAACTATTCTAACTCCTTCACTAAAGTAGAATAGTTTTCCACCAAGCCCTCGATTTGCTCCAAAGTGAATTTTTCAGAGGCTTCAAAAGGTGTCAATATGCGGGAATGGGGTAACATGTGGTGCTATTGCTTGAAAAGACAACATCTAATTTTCAGGAACTGTCATGAATACTGACTCAAAGGTTGGGGCAATGGTAAAATTCAACCACCAGAAAGGGGACGGATACACTTTTGAAGCCATGGCAGATAAAAAGATTGAGAAGAAAAAATTACGTTCTCGTCACACATATACTCCAAGGCTATATGTAAGAACACCGACAGAAGAAATTATCCAGGCTGATGCCAATGTGGTGTATATAGGAGACAAGTCCCTGAAAGTCGATGGGAAAATCTCAAAAATCCATAAGAACGATATCATATTCGATGGTATGATAGCTTTTTATTAGATTAGTACAAGTATATTTATATAGAGGATCTTACATGAGTGTTCTTGATTATTGGATTTATTAAATGAGTCTTTTTAAAACGATAAAAAACGAGCTTTAGCGAGTTTTTTATCGTTTTAAAAAGACGAATTTAATAAATCCAATAATCATGAACATGAATGCAAGATCCTATTTATAACATAACACACACAAATGTTATTTGCAGCCAATATTTCAGCAGTAACGTGGATTGTTATAAATTCTCCTTACATATAGAAATGATGAATGAAAGGTGTTATTAGGTTCGCTAGGTAACTGGGACAAAGTAGGTCCAAATTTTCCAACTTTATTTTTTACTTACTGTCATATCAACCAGGATCTAATTCAGACCTCTCTGGTATTCAATTAACTGTGATAGTTTATGATACAAAAACATACAGAAACACGTGAAAATAATTTTTGAGTTACAGTTTTGACATACATAGTTACAAACACGTCACATTATGACGTCATTGTACACAACATGTGTCTATGTTAAGCGCGCCATTTACATGAAGACCTACATACAGTCGCCAACACGTCCGACACTCACTGTCAATGGGATTCGAAATGCGCCTTCGTTTTGGTATATTAAGCCCTTCATTAGTGTTGTATGTATACACATGGACATGGACATTTCCACCGAGAAAAAAAAATCTCGATTCAAGTTCAGTGAAAATGTTTGAAATGGACAAAAGATTCAGTACGAACTGCTGCATAAAATGTGTTGGAACAGGAGGAAGATTTTCGCGATCAGCTGAGTTAGTGAGTATAGCATATTTGAAATATGTTTGTGCTGTGCTGGATTCAGATGACTATTGTTGTTGATTGATGAGATATTTGTATGAGTAGAAATCTGCATAAACAAAAGGACATGCGGTGAAGAAAATGCAAAGTTGAGGAGGCATTTTAATTTAAATGTAGAATTGATTGTATGGGTCAGAGTAGCTGGTAGGTCTTTTTTGGCATACATTTTGTATATGATTCCTGACAGCGATTACAATTTGTATTATTTTATCGAAATTAAGGCGCAAGTGCCAACAATCCTTTGCCATCTATCGTGACTCAATCGTGGACAGGTAGGTCGACCACCATCCGCCAGTTTGTTTGTTTTGACAGCGCGTATGAATCGTTCGAATGTCATTCGGTCGTTCGAATGTTATTCACTAGTGATTATATGCCCATGATTATCAAAAAATAAATGATAGTGTTACGTCACGCTGAAGCCACGTGTTATGTTATAAAGTCAAGTAAAGTGTGATACCAATATGATTTATTTAGGAGCCATCTGATTAGGATCTGCTTTTTTTGCTTTATATGAAATAATATAGGTATGATTCTACAGTTTCTACCATGACCAAAAATTCCTGTTTCCATGTGCCAATATAAAATATTGATCTAATTAATATTCATGATGTCATTATTTATTATTGATGGAGTAAAGAGTTAATTGTAATGACCACTATGTCTCAGTTACATATATACACAGTTTTTAGCTCACCAGAGCACTTTTGTGCTCAGGGTGAGCATTGTGATCGCCTGATGTCCGTCGTCGGTCAGCGTGCGTCGTGCAGTGTGCTGGTCGTGCAGTGTGCGTCGTCTGTAGTTGGGCATCAACAATTTCAACCTTTAAAAATCTTCTCCTCTGAATCAACAGAGTTCTCAGCTTTCATCTTTGGTACATAACATCATCATATTTAGCACATTATTAGTTACACGGTTATTTGGCAGGGTGTACGGGCTGGTATGACCGGGTTAGATCCCGTGGTATAACCCGGTCATACCAGCCCGTACACCCTGCCAAATTACCATGTAACGAATTTATTACCAGTCAGAGATCCGATTTACTTAATTAAGAAACAAACAACTCTTATTTTGCTGACATTAGATCTCTAATTGTATGACGACATGACAAAGAAAACATGACGTCATCACAGAGCAAATATGACGTCGTCTCAGAGCAAATTCGAAACAGGAATTGAAACTTCACTTGTAAACATTAACGGTAACACGTTGTACTGATAAGTTGATAGTGTTAAATTGAGGAACGTATTAGGTACAGTTTTTAGCTCACCAGAGCACAAAGTGCTCAGGGTGAGCTTTTGTGATCGCCAGATGTCTGTCGTCCTTCGGCGTGCGTCGTCTGTCGGGCGTCAACAATTTGAACCTTTAAAAATCTTCTCCTCTGAATCTACAGGGTTCTCAGCTTTCATCTTTGGTACATAGCATCACCTATAGGTCCTCTACAAAAGTTATATAAATTATGCCCCTGGGGTCAAAATTGGCCCCGCCCCAGGGGTGGGAAGTTTTCAATAGAAACATATAGTAAAACTTTGAAAATCTTCTCCTCTGAAACCAGAAGGTTATTAGCTTTCATATTTGGCACATAGCATCATGTTCAGGTCCTCTACAAAAGTTATATAAATTATGACCCTGGGGTCAAAATTGGCCCCGCCCCAGGGGTGGGCAGTTTTCAATAGAAACAAATAATGAAATCTTTGAAAATCTTCTCCTCTGAAACTGAAAGGCTCTCATCTTTCATATTTGGCACAGAGCAGCATATGCAGGTCCTCTACAAAAGTTACATAAATTAAGGCCCTGGGGTCAAAATTGGCCCCGCCCCAGGGGTGGGCAGTTTCCAATAGAAATATATAGTGAAAACTTTGAAAATCTTCTCCTCTGAAACTAGAAGGTTCTCAGCTTTCATATTTGGCACATAGCATCATGTTCAAGTCCTCTACAAAAGTTATATAAATTATGGCTCTGGGGTTAAAATTAGCCCCACCCCAGGGGTGGGCAGTTTTCAATGGAAACAAATAGTGAAATCTTTGAAAATCTTCTCCTCTGAAACTGGAAGGTGCTTAGCTTTCATATTTGGCACAGATCATCATGTTCAGGTCCTCTACAAAAGTTATATAAATTATGCCCCTGGGGTCAAAATTGGGGCCGCCACAGGGGTGGGAAGTTTTCAATAGAAACATATAGTAAACCTTTGAAAATCTTCTCCTTTGAAATCAGAAGTTTCTCAGCTTTCATATTTGGCACATAGCATCATGTTCAGGTCTTCTACAAAAGTTATATAAATTATGCCCCTGGGGTCAAAATTGTCCCCGCCCCAGGGATGGGCAGTTTTCAATAGAAACAAATAGTGAAATCTTTGAAAATCTTCTCCTCTGAAACTGGAAGGCGCTCAGCTTTCATATTTGGCACAGAGCATCATGTTCAGGTCCTCTACAAAAGTTATATTAATTATTGCCCTGGGGTCAAAATTGTTCCCGCCCCAGGGGTGGGCAGTTTTCAATGTAAACAAATAGTGAAAACTTTGAAAATCTTCTTCTCTGAATATGGAAAGTTCTCAGCTTTCATATTTGGCACATAGCATCATGTATAGGTCCTCTACAAAAGTTATATGAATTATGGCCCTGGGGTCAAAATTGGCCCCGCCCCAGGGGTGGGTAGTTTTCAGCAGAAACATATAGAGAAAACTTTGAAAATCTTCTCCTCTGAAACTGAAAGGTTCTCAGCTTTAATATTTGGCTCATAGCATCATGTTCAAGTCCTCTACAAAAGTTATATAAATTACGCCCCTGGGGTCAAAATTGGCCTGCCCCAGGGCCGGCTAGTTTTCTATAGAAACATATAGTGAAAACTTTGAAAATCTTCTCCTCTGATTGTCTGGTAAGCGCTTCAGGGCCATTCTGGCCCTCTTGTTTACTTTTATTATCAATTAATTGGTCGTAATCCATCCAGAATTATTGGAGTAAGGACGATATGAAATTTCAAATCGACGCTAAAAATAAAAAACAAAACCAATGACGTCACACGTCAAATTTGAATAATTCTGTATTCTGTATTCTCGCTGAATACGGTACTGTACACCCTGGCAGTTTTTGGCAAACTGACCGATCAAATTCCAAGGATTTACTCTGACTGGTAATACAGCATCATGTTCAGGTCCTCTACAAAAGTTGTACAAATTACGCCCCTTGGGTCAAAATTGGCCCTGTCCCAGGGTCGGCTAGTTTTCTATAGAAACATATAGTGAAAACTCTGATGAGTGATATCAGGGCCACTCTGGCTCTCTTGTTAAATATTTATTTCATCTTCTTGTTCCATTACAGCTGACTTGTCCAAGACAGAAAATACCAAGAAAAAGAGGATCAGATATAATGCAGTTATGAAGGTGGTCACTGATGGCAAATCCACAAAGTTCATGTTCATGGTGGAGGACAGACAAGGCAAGAACTACCAGAACAGGGTGCGCTTTGACTACAACTTTGGCAAGGGCATGAGGGATACACTTATCCTACAGAACAGACTGAAGCTGAATATGGCCAAAACCAAATCAGCTGTCAAACTAACAAGGTAAGCACAGAATTTCAGCTGCCAAACTAACAAGGTAAGGACAGATTTTCAGCTGTCAAACTATCAAGGTAAGTCAGCTGTCAAATTATCAAGGTAAGGTCAGACTTTCATATGACAGACTTTCAACTCTCAAACTATCAAGGTACAGACAGACTTTCAGCCCTCAAACTATCAAGGTATAGACAGACTTTCATCTCTCAAACTATCAAGGTAAGGGCAGACTTTCAGCTCTCAAACTATCAAGGTAAGGACAGACTTTCAGCCCTCAAACTATCAAGGTAAGAACAGACTTTCAGCCCTCAAACTATCAAGGTACAGACAGACTTTCATCTCTAAACTATCAAGGTAAGGACAGACTTTCAGCTCTCAAACTATCAAGGTAAGGACAGCCTTTCATCTCTCAAATTATTAAGGTAAGGACAGACTTTCAGCTCTCAAACTATCAAGGTAAGGACAGACTTTCATCTCTCAAATTATTAAGGTAAGGACAGACTTTCAGCCCTCAAACTATCAAGGTAAGTACAGAATTTCATCTCTCATAGTGTAAGGACAGACTTTTAGCTTTCAAACTATCAAGGTAAGGACAGATTTGCAGCTCTAAAATTGTCATAGTAAGGATAGACTTTCAGCTCTCAAACTACATGTATCAAAGTAAGGACATACTTACAGCTGTCAAACTATCAAGGTAAGGAGACTTACAGCTGTCAAACTATCAAGGTAAGGACAGACTTACAGCTGTCAAACTATCAAGAAAAGGAGACTTACAGCTGTCAAACTATCAAGGTAAGGACAGACTTTCATCTCTCAAATTATCAAGGTAAGGACAGACTTACAGCTGTCAAACTATCAAGGTAAGAACATACTTTGAAAGAACATAATTACCTCTCCGCATGCTAAATAATTAATGTCTGCTAAATTCGTTGTCTTCTATAGTTGTCTTTGCAAACAGAGCAGGTCTAGAGCACCTGGGTCCAAGCTTATAAAGCTTTTTAGTTGTGTCTGAGTTTGTTCTCAAGCTTTTGATTGGTCAGATTTGAGCTCTTTGGCTCAAATCTGACCAATCAAAAGCTTGAGAACAAACTCAGACACAACTAAAAAGCTTTATAAGCATGGATAATAACTGTAGGAGCCTTCTGATCATGGTCTTCTCAGATTGCTCTTGGTATATAAATATTTGATTCTACAGTTTCTGCCATGGCCAAAGAACCCTATTTTCATACACCATTACTAAAACTAATCC
This sequence comes from Azorinus chamasolen, assembly GCA_963576725.1. Classification (NCBI taxonomy): domain Eukaryota; kingdom Metazoa; phylum Mollusca; class Bivalvia; order Cardiida; family Solecurtidae; genus Azorinus; species Azorinus chamasolen. Next base: position 2,177,011 of record OY755243.1, on the reverse strand, counting down.
AATAAATATTAATGATGTCATTATTTTTTACCAAAATATTAATGTCGTGAAGAGTTAATTAGCCTCATATTAGGGACTTTAGGGATTTAAGCTTTTGCAAACAAAGTACACCCAGATTAGACAGCTCCTATAGCAAGCCTTGATCAGGGTCTGCACTGTTTGCTTTTGACATGACATAGGTCTGATTCTACAGTTTTTGTCAAAGTATGAAATTGCCGTGAAAAGTTTACATTATAAAAATTGTGCTCATAAATATTCATGTTGTCATTATTTTCTACATGAGTACTGAACATGGAATGGGTTTACCCTTTACTCCATAAATACAGTAGAACCCCGCTAATACGACCACTTAATGAATAAACATGACTGTCTTTATAAGCAGGTGGTTGCTTAATGCAGGACGAAAGTAATACAGAAAGCTCATATATGAGCTTTCTATATTACTTTCCTCCTGCATTAAGCTACCACATGCCTCTACCACTTGGAATTATACCTGTTTTTGTTGGTCGCATTAGAGGGGTTTTACTGTAGTTAAATACGCGTTTCTAAGCTTTGCGAACAGAGTAAACCCAGATTAAATGGCTCCTTGAGGAGCCATCTGATCAGGGTCTGCTCTGTTTGCTTATACTATAATTTAGATCTGATTCTACAGTTTCTGCCATGGCCAAAATATCATTTGTTCATCTGCTACTATAAAAATGAATCTAATTAATATTCATGATGTCATTATTTCTTGCATAAATATTCATGGAGTAAAGGGTTAATGTTGATACAACAGTGGTGTACTAAGCTCTTGATACATATTGTTATTTAAATATGAAACTTATCTAGACTTAGTGGCAGATGACACACTTCGAAACTATTTAACCTGTTTTAGATTATGTTCTCATTCTTTAGAAATTGAATTTGGGTGATATGCAGGTGTAAATAGAGAAAACAGATTGTGTAGAATGTGTAATACTATGGTTGTTGAATCTGTGTATCATTTCTTACTATGCTGTAACAAATATTCTCACATTCGTAATAACTATTTGGGTCATATTTCTTGGCCTTCAATAAACAAATTTGTGAGTATTATGTCTACTGAAAACAAAGCAAAATTGTTAAAGCTGTGTAAATATTTGAAATATGCTTTCCGTTCACGTAGCAATATCTTGCTAACTTTTGATACTGTTCCATAAAATCTTAAATTGTGAATTATATGTATGTGTACATATCTTGTATGTGTAGCCATTTTCACTATGAAATTGTATATTATGGCCGATTTGCTTGAAATAAAACTGAAACTGTTATTTCAGCAAGTTGAATGCCTTGAGAAACAATGACCTGGATGCTGCAATGTCAGTGAGCTATCAGAAGACAAAGTTCCTGACCAGCCTTGCAGCTGATCTGAAGTATGGTAAAAACTTGAAGAGTAAATCAACCAAGGAAACTGTTGTACTCAACTTTGAGGCCAAACACAAGCTGTCAAGTTCTAGGAAAATTATCAACTACACTTTGGACTTTGAATTCCCGGCCAAGGTTTGTCATCTCCAATTTGTCATGACCTATATTATTAACCCTTCTCTTGCTGAATTTTAAAATACACTTCTCCTTCTTTTCCCATGTCCTGTTGTATAATTACATATATCTTCACTGCCTACAATTATTTCTCTGTGCAATCACTGCTGTGGAGTGCACTGGTTGCACAATTAACTTGTAAATAGTGCAGACCCTGATGAGACAGCTCCTGCTGGAGCTGTCTCATCTGGGTCTTCACTATTTACAGGTAGGTATATTGACGTGAATAGCAAGTGAAGGGTTATCTCTTTCTTTCTATAATTGCCTTTTCACACCTGTGCTAACAGAGAAGACCTAGATAAGATCAGCCCATTACCTAAAAGGCTATTTTTAAACCCAACCCCTCTGAGTAAATCTGCTGAAAAAGAGCATTTATAAAGAAAAGGTAAAAGGAAAAGTTTTAGAATTGTGTAGTTTTGAAATCATTGTAATAAATAGAGCATTTGCTCCATAGAAGGAAGTACTCTTTTTATCACAATGGTTCCAAAAAGTGACTTTTATATAGGCGTCAAAAGGCTTCAATTTGAGGAAACAGGTTAAAGCTAACTTTGAAGAACAGAAATTATCATCAGCTCTATGTCTTCTAACATATGACAGCAGCAACTGGAATGTTGAAACTTATAATAATTTCAGTAGTATGATATGTCCTTTTTATCAGGTTGGATATAAAGATATTGCAACTATTTGCCTAAGTTTCTCTGTCCGATCATTATTGATAATTAAAGTAGTCTGCATTTTCACTGTTTACAAAGAAGTTAACCCTTTACTCCAAAAATATTAACCCATTCCTCCATAGGCTATTTTTAGATCCAATCTCTTTGAATAAATCTACCGAAAAGGAGCATTAACTAGAGAAAAGGAGAATTTTAGAGTTTTGTAGTTCTGAAATCATTGTGATAAATAGAGCATTTGCTCCTTAGGAGCAAATGATCTATTTATCACAATGGTTTAAAAAAGTGACTTTTACAGAGGCGTAGAAAGGCGTATTTATGGAGGAAAAGGTTAATGAAATAATGACATCATGAAAATTGATTAGATTAGATTTTATAAAGATACATAAACATAGAAAATGTTGGTATATGCAGAAATAAAGTACTAAAAGGCGTACATGTATTTATGGAATCAAGAGTTAAGTACCTTTTTCTCACAGTCCATTTACACTTGTATTTTTCCAGTCACTTGATGTGAAGGTCAAAGGTGGTCATATTCATGAGGACAAGCATTTAATGGAGGACATTGAGATACGGTATCATCCTCAGAGAACAGTTTCCATAGGACTGCAGCTACACAACAAGACTGGCAAGTTTCCTAAATATGCTGGATCAATTGACTTTGGATTGCCACAGGGACGTGCTATGTCTTTTGCAGGGGAATTTGGGCGAGAAAGTGAAGACAAGTATGTTAGCAGTGTAGAATTTGAAATAATCAAGGGCAGACGGTCAAAAATTGACACCATGTTAAAAATTGCAACTGAAAAAATGTATGAAGTTGAAATTGGAGTAAAATTGCCAGACTTGGAGCCAGTAAGGGTATATGGAGGTTATGTAAGGGAGAAAATGGGCAGTAAAGCACAGGCTTGGTTTAAGAGGGGAGAAAAATTGTACAGCGTCACCATCGAGGGTATGTTTGAAAGTCGAAAAGGTGCAATGTTTCAGGTAGATGTGATCGTACCAAGTCGGAGAGTCAAGCTGCTTCTAGAAGGCCTTATGGTGGGCACAGAGAGAACAATGGTAGTTGACATTCAGTGGGATGCAGATAATAATTTGGATGACAGGTTCCTAGTCAATATGACATCTGACCTCAAAGGAGCTGATGATTTTGAATTAGGCCTAATTTTCCATTACCCTTCACGAACAATTACATTCAACATGAAGCATTCCTCTAGTGCTCGCTATATCTCTAATATACAGCTTTCTTGGAGCCCCAATGATAAAATAGAACTGGACATTATTTTCAGAAATGACTCACTTGAGGATCAGAAGAGAACTGAGCTAGAGATCATGTTTAATAGTCCATTTGAATCATATGAAGAACTTGGTCTTTTTGTCTCTCTGTTCCGTGATCCCCACCAGTATCAAACCAAAAGTACTTTCACCTGGGCCAAGAACAAGAAAATCCTGGTTTCAGCAACAGCCAGAGTTCCCATGACGGTGAATAGTATAGATATAGTAGGTACTGTATCAACCCCTTTTAAAAGTGTCAAAAGTCTCACTGCTCAGATAAACCACAGATTTTCAAATGCTTTGCAGAGTTTTATAAAGTTTGGGTGGGGAAAAAATAGACTTTCAATTAAAACAAATGGCAAGGCTACCATTACAGATCTTGGATTTGAATTCTTTAATGGTGGTCTTGATATTCGAACACCCTGGGAGGGTCTCAGAATATTTCTGCTCTCTGCTGAATTTACCAACAACAAGCAAAACAAGATCACTTCTAGACTTGAACTGGATATGTCTCGATACTCTTCTCAGGAGAAAGTGGACAAGTACCTGCTTGCTGTTGATATGTCATATAACAGACTACCTGACACTCTTACCAATGTGGGAACACTTCAGATCTCATTTCCAACTGATGACATTGCAACCAGCTGGCAAGTCAACTTGCAGAGAAGCATGCAGCATGTTTCCTTGTCAGTAAATCCAAGAAGAGGAAATAACTTTAAGGTTGAATTGAAAAATAGCTGGGAAATATCAAAAATATACTACAAGTATGGTACATCATTCCAGCTTATCATTCCTGCTGAAAAATTTAAGGAATTGGACTTAACATTTGGCTTTGAGGCACGTGATCGTTATGTGGAGGCCACCACAGTTATAGTGAAGGATACGATAGAAGTATTTTCTCATGATTTCAAGTATCAGCTGAGAGCAGGGTCACTGCAGCTCACAACTGGAATCAAAAGTGTCACTGAACATGATGTCAGTCTGAAAATTGTTTCTACCCATAGCCTTATGCCATACAGAGGAAATCTGGAGTTGGCATGGGCACCATTCCGCAAAATAGTTGCCTCTTCAAGTGTCATCTATAATCAGTTTGGTATGTATGACATGAGCTTAAGTGTCAAGACACCATTCCCTAGATATCAAAGTCTTCTTCTGTCCTCCACCAGGAAGAGAATGGGACTGAATTGGGAAGCTACAACTGCATTTGAATTTGCTCCAAGACAGAAGGTAACCCTAGAGACTGTTTACCGATTTGATCATGTTAAATTAGGCTCTCTCACTCTCAAAACTCCTTTCCCCCAGTTCCAGGGCTTAGAGACAGCTTTTAAAGTTGATGGAAGCCCAACCAATTTCAAAGGAGATGCTTCCTTTGCTGCATCTCCTTATGTTGGGAAGATAACCTCAGATTTCAATTGGGCTTACTACCAGGGGACAAGCTTGACAGGCTTTTTCAACCTGAACACTCCATACAGACAGTGGCCATACTTGAAAGCCAAGGTCAACAGTAATATACTGGGCATGTCACGCGTTTCAAGTGCAGAGCTTGACACACTGCACACACAGGCAATTAAAGTGGAGACAGATTACAGATTTACCTCCATTGAAACTCTTGAAGGTAATGTGAAAGTTACAAGCATATACACAGACAACAAACAGGTGGTGGCAGGATTCAAGCATGTTGGAGACAGGGAAGAATTCAAGACTTCAGCAAAAATCACCAGCAAATATTTCAAACGAGATGTATTCACAGATGCTACTTTCTCTTCCAAAAATGGAATTACATCAACTTTTGAGATGGATAGCCCATTCAGAGGATATGAAACTGTTAAATGGAATTTTGACCATAGAGGAACAATCAAAGACTTCCACACTGTGGTAGAATATGAGACAAATGGTAATAAAATCAAATTAGAGAATGTGTTTGACATTAAGGATAATATCCACGCTCAGTCAACCCTACTTACACCCTTCCCAGATATGTCACGTGCTCACTTGAAATTTGTGCATGATGGGTTTTACCTGAATAGAAATGCAACTGTTGAAGCAGCCTTGAATGAAAAAATGATTAAAGCAGATTTAGATGTTTCTCATAGTCATTTAACGACTTCTGCAAATGCTCATATTACAACACCGTTTGAAAAGATGGAGAAACTTGATGTGAATCTCTTTAAAACAGGACAGCTAGATGATTTCAAGGCTGTTGCAGGTGTGGAATATGATCAGAAGTGGTATGCCTCAGTGACTCACAAAGCTGAAGAAGGACAGATTCTCAGCAAAGCTGACATTCAAACTCCAATTCATCGAGGTTTTGATATTGATGCCAGTTTTGGTCATGTAGGAACAGCAGATAACTTTGAAACTGTTACAAAACTTAATGTCGGGCCTGATTACAAAAGTACAACAAAAACTAAGTTCCTATATGCCCTGCCACATATCACTGCTAGCCATGAACAGTCTGTAGAGAATGGAGAAGAGGCCTGGAAAAATAGTTTCACCTTAGACCACAATCAAAATATTGAAAAACTTGACATTGACATTGCCACAAAAGTATTAGCACAGGTTTCTGACCAAAAGGCTAGTCTGGACTTTGGGTTCGATATTGAACCAAAATCTAGGGATATGAAATGTTTTGCAGTGCTTGAGTTGCCAGTAGAGGACTATGAAATCAGCAAATTCTTTTATGATATTAACACAACACAACACACTGAGCACACATTTACCAAGACAGTACATTGTGTATTAGAGATCTCAAACACTGTATTGTATGAAGGAAAGACTGAGTCCTATATGGATTTGATAAGCAAATATATTACTCAAAATACTACAGAAAGGTATGGAGAAATAAAACTGGAATCCTATTATGAACCATATAAGTATGACGTCTCTCTTACATCACCATATGAGGGTTTTGAATCCTTACACCTTAATCTTGAATACACTGGTAATATGCTAGATGAAATACAAAATGGTGAAAAAATCATGAACCTTAATGGTAAAGTGTCACAATCTAGTTTGCCCTCAGATATTATAACTGCCTTCAGTTACAAAGCTGAGGCAGATATGAAGAAGGCCAATGTGAACTGGAGAGTGAATTATGGTGATGATGAAAGCATAGTATTCACAGAGGAGTTTGAGCCAGGGCACTACAATGCAAAATTATCTACTCCATTTGAAGGGTATTCAGAGTCGGCATTAGATTTATCATATGATGGCTATAGCAGTGCTGATTTAATAATCAGTTCCAGTAAAACTGACACTCCAGTGAAAGCTGCATATAGAGCAAGTTATAAAGACGCCCAGGACTTTGAACTGTCTGCAACCTTTACAAGTGACTTCACCAATTTCACAAACATTAAGGTGGAAGTTAAAAACTCCGGATCAGGCTCAACATATAACCGCTACTTGCTTGTTAGTTGGGAGGATGAGACCAGACAGACACAAGAAATTGTAACAGATACAAAAATCAACTTCAATTATCCAGAATTCAAGGACATGACTGCTGGTTTTAGCATAGCAGTAAAAACACCTTTCCAGAGTGTGGAGGATATGAAGGTACAATATGACCACAAGCATTTTGTTGCCCCTATGAGAGCTAAGGAAGAAATATTTGTGCGATTCAACAACAAGGAATATCTAGATATGGAAGCTGAATTTGGAGCAGTTAGCAAGTTTACTGGCTCAGTCATCTTTAGAGCACCAAGAGAAATGGAATTTAGCTTCAGTGGATTAAATGAAGGAGAAAGCGTGGACTTTGACATCAATTTGAACTGGAATAAACAAGAAAGGAAGAGCATGTTTAGAATGCAGCTTGGACTTGCAGATGCCAGTAACATGCCTGTAAGCAAAAAAGTGTTCCATGTTAGAATCACGAATCCAAATAGGATCATTGCAGTGCACAACAGTTTTGAAATGAAACCATATGAATATGTTAAAGGTGATGGCAAACTCTCCTGGGATCTTGAAAATAAAAAGGATGCATCATATTCACTGCAATACGCCTCTAGTCCAGCAGATATCAGCTCTAAGCTTGTGATTACCGTACCAACAAGAACCATCGAAATGTCCACTTCCACATCAAACAGCAAGGATAGCATGATCTCATCTGTATCTGTCTACTGGGATGCTGATGCAGACAAAGATAAGATGGTTGCCATGACGATTACCGTGTCACCTAATGGACACAAGAAAGAAGCAGTTATAGATGTCAAAATACCAAGTATGAAGAAGGTATGTTAATACGTGTACATGTATTTACATTCTTTAATATTTACATTCCTTAACCCATTCCCTCATGACCTTTGACAACTCTGTAAAAGTCATTTTGTGAAACCATTGTGATAAATAGAGCATTTGCTCCCATAGGAGCAAATGTTCTATTTATCACAATGGTTTCTAACTGAAAAAATCTAAATTTTTCCTTTTCTCTAAGTAATGCTCCTTTTCGATAGATTTATTCAAAGATGTTGTATCTAAAAATAGCCTATGAGGTAATAGGTTAAACATTTCCTCCATGAATAGAGTAAAACTTTTTTAATCCGACCACCAGAAAGAAGTCTAATTCTTGGTCATATGAGGAGGTGGTACATTAATTCAGGTGTGAGACTTAGATCAGCTTTCTGCATTACTTGTGTCCTGCATTAAGAACCCGTCTGTGTTTAACCCTTTACTCGATGAATAATCATGTAAAAAATAATGATGTCATGAATATTAATTAAATTATTTGTTACAATAGCCCATTAGATGTCAGAATTTCTGACCATGACAGAAAACTGAAAATCATACTTATATCATAAGCAAACAGAGCAGACACAGATCCCTATAGGAACCCTCTGATCTTGGTCTACTCTGTTTGCAAAGGTGTAGAAAGGTGTCTTAATGGAGTAAAGGGTTAAAAGACATTTATATTAATAAAGATAACATCTTGTATATTAATCAGCTGATTTTTTATTATGGTTCTATGAACAAGGGATTTTTTATTATGTCAGAAACTGCAGAAATAGATATATGTTATTTCATATGCAAACAGAGCAGATCTTGACCAGATGGTTCCCATAGGAGCTGTCTGATCTTAGTCTACTCTGTTTGCAAAGATTAAAACAAAGGCTTTTTTAAATGTACTTATTTAATAACAAATATACAAGGGGAACTTTCTGTATTGCTTTTCTTTATCATTAATCATTTATAAGAATGGGGTGCCTACTCTATATTGTATAAAAGAAATAGAAGAATAATTGATTTGGATGAACTTTTTTCACATTGTTTAGCAAAGTGTGTTAACCCTCACTGTGTGGGTCACGAGTCACTAATGTCCTTTGCAAACAGTGTAGATCAAGATGAGAGGGCTCCTAGAGGAGCCCTCTCACCAGGGTCTGCACTGTTTGTCATGTTACACTTTTTTTTCGGAAAAATCCCTAAATATTCACTATAAGCTTGACCAATTTGAATTTTGGAATAGTCCATTCGAAAAGTCAGCATTGTAAGGGTAAAGAGTAACTTTGTATACATTTTGCAGGAGCTGACTTTCAAGTCCGATGTTGACATTGCAGTCACTGGGGTTGATTTGGTTGGAAACACAGAGTTTTCGTATGCCCCAGAGCCCCAGAAGACAATCTACCTTACATACAGTATTAAAAGAGAGGACATCTCGGAAACAAGCAGGTAACAAAATACAAAACAATCTACCTTACATACAGTATTAAAAGAGAGGCCATCTCGGAAACAAGCATGTAACAAAACACAAAACAATCTACCTTACATACAGTATTAAAAGAGAGGACTTCTCGGAAACAAGCAGGTAACTAAACACAAAACAATCTACCTTACATACAGTATTAAAAGAGAGGACATCTCTGAAACAAGCAGGTAACAAAACACAAAACAATCTACCTTACATACAGTATTAAAAGAGAGGACATCTCTGAAACAAGCAGGTAACAAAACACAAAACAATCTACCTTACATACAGTATTAAAAGAGAGGACATCTCTGAAACAAGCAGGTAACAAAACACAAAACAATCTACCTTACATACAGTATTAAAAGAGAGGACATCTCTGAAACAAGCAGGTAACAAAACACAAAACAATCTACCTTACATACAGTATTAAAAGAGAGGACATCTGTACTTTGTCAATGAATATTTAGTAGGTACTGAAATTTGGAATAATATAGTACAGGGAAAGGGTTCAAGCAGTTTTCTTCATTACATTTCAAAGACCATGATCATGTGAGGAAGCCTTCTAGCTGGCTTGCGGTCGGTCGCTGGTTCTACCTTTGATGTTCTTCTGTGCACAAAGCAATACAGTTTGTTCCGTACACAGAAGAATCTCTAGGGGTCTTCCTCCACTTGTAATTAGCTGGACGTTGTGATATGACTGAAATACTGTTAACCCTTTCCTCCATAAATACGCCTTTTTACGCCTCTGTAAAAACCACTTCTTGAAACCATTGTGATAAATAGAGCATTTGCTCCTATAGAAGCAAATGCTCTATTTATCACAATGGTTTCAAACTACAAAAATTTAAAATTTTACTTTTCTCTAGTAAATGCTCCTTTTGGGTAGATTCATTCAAAGAGGATGGGTCTAAAAATAGCCTATGGAGGAATGGGTTAAACATGATATAAAACCCGATAAAAAGCAAACCAAATCATGATCTGAGTGTTAAGCCATGTAGATCCATATAAGATGCTGTATACAAAATCATTGCAATGGTGTCCACATACATGTATTAGCTGCTAGCATACAAAGAATTATTTTTCTTTTCAGTTTGACAAAAGCTTCTTGGAGTTGGAAGCATGCAAAAACAGACACAGATGTTGAAATGACAAGTGTTTTAATGACATCTGAGAACAACTGTGAGTCTAACACAAACCTACGTTACACAGCTAGCAACAAGATGGTATCTTTGCTTGATGTCACTACTAACTTCGACAAAGAGGACCGACTGCTCACCGTAGAGGTAAAATCCTGTAGTTATAAGGGAATTTACATTTTCCCTGTTGAATATTCATGTAAGAAATTGTGAATATTTAGAGGCTGAAATTTATAATGGGATATGTACTCAACATTATGTATTTAGGCCAAATTTCAATACCTACTGATTATTAATTAACAAAATAGTTATAAAGAAATATGGAAGGTAGAACATTGTAGACATTTTAGAAAGCAAAGAAACAGATCTATCAAATGTTATTAGCAAACAGAGTAGACTCTGATCAGACGGCTCCTCTAGGAGCCGTCTGATCTGGGTCTACTCTGTTTGCAAATGCGTGAAAACACGTTTATATGAGGGAAAGGGTTAAGCAAACAGCAGACTCAGATCAGATGGCTGCTGCGGGAACATTTGAATAAGGGAAATGGTTAACCTTTAACCTCATCAATGATTAGGTAAAAATCACATCATGTATATTCATTGACTACGTTTTTATAATGGTACATAAAAAAGGGAACTTTTAGCCATACCAGAAACCTTAGACTTCTATATAATTCCATGAGCAAACAGCAAACACTGACTGCCTGAATGAGTAAAACCACTAAAATCCTGTATAATAACTATTAAATAAATAAAAATAGTTTTTCAAAATACAGATGGTAGCTTAATGTAGACTAAAGCAATGGAGAAAACTCTCAGAAGCTTTCTGTATTGCTCTTCTGTATTGCTTTCATTCTGTATTAAATGTGTGTACAAAAATGTAAGAAACTCCTTTAAAAAAGTTACACACCTGGCTCTTTCAATTAACCCATTACCTCATAGGCTATTTTTAGAATCAACCTCTTTGAATAAATCTTCCGAAAAGGAGCATTAACTAGAGAAAAAGGAAAATTTTGTAGTTTGAAACCATTGTGATAAATAGAGCATTTGCTCCTATAGGAGCAAATGCTCTATTTATCACAATGGATTCAGCAGGTGACTTTTGTAGAGGCGTCAAAAGGTGTCAATATGAGGGAATGGGTGAAGACGTTTTCAAGAATAACTCCTTTATTTCTCCATGAAACCCTATGTTGTGACTACTCTTTAGTCTACTATGTTGTGACTACTCTCAGAGAGGCAATTCTTAAGAGTGACACATCGTAGGTTTTCATGGAGAAATGATGGTTTTAGTAGTTTTAGTATTTGTTTTTATCTGTTGCTCTGCTCGGATACTACAAATCAGGTCTGGGACATTTATCAGAGATAATACATCAGAGATGATACTGTAACTGATTTTCTTCATGTTTTCTTGTCTCTCGCTGGTTGTGTAGATGAAGACTCCAGAAGACACTTCCCTTCTGACAGGCCAGTTGACTGCAGAGTCTCCCTATGAACTTACCATTGACCTTAAACAGAACACCAAGCCGAAATGGAATACCAAGTGGACAGTGGATACTGTGGACAGAACCCTGGATGCTACTATGACTTATGGTAAGGCTTGTACAAATTTAGAAATTGTCCATTGTTATTTTCATGTCCCAGTCAATGAAACATTTGGAATATGTTGACATAGTATTTACATGTAGTTTTGTTTCAAAATAGGTATTTACATGTAGTTTTGTTTCAAAATAGGTATTTATTTACACATAGTTTTGTTTCAAAATACCGTACCACTCCTTAAGCAACCACTTGACGAATAAATGTGGGTGTCTTTATGATTCTGCAGTTTCTGCCATAAATAATCTTATTAATATTCATATCACTCTTTCTAACACTAATATTCCTGGAGTAAAGGGATAATGGCATATAAACATTTTTAGGTTGTTGGCACTTAGGAATGTTATTTGTCATTTTTATACGCCCGAAGTTAACTTTGGTCGTATTATGGTATGGGGCTTATCCGTCCGGTAGCCACATCTTTGTCCGCTCAATAACTTGACAACTATTAGGTGTACAGTCCTAATACATAATAAGGAGGTAGATCATGGTCAGTAGATGACTCCTATTGACTTTGAGGTCAATGCAAAGGTCAAGGTCACAGTGACTTTCAATTTAAAAAGATCTTGTCCACTCAATAACTTGATAATTATTGAGTGTTCTGTCTTCATACATAGCAGGGAGGTTGGTCATGGTCAGTAGATGACCCCTATTCATTTTGAGGTCAGTCAGTAAAGGTTAAGATTACAGTGACCTTCACTAAAAAAACATGTCTGCTCAATAACTTGATAACTATTAGGTATGCTCTTTTCATACTTAGTAGGAAGGTTGGTCATGGCAAGTGGATGGCCCCTATTGATTTTGAGATCAGTCGGTAAAAGTCCAAGGTTACAGTGACCTTTAACTTAAAAAACATTGCTTGATAACTTAATGATATGAGCTCCCTCTCGTATTAGCATGGTGCATGTTACAACAGCACATACTTCGGGTGTACAATGCTCAGTCACATGGAGCTCTTGTTACAGTATGAAGAGATGTTGAAAATGATTTTCTATGCATATTAATAATTTGGAAACTACTTTTGGTCCAGACTGTTGGAAAAGGTTATCATCATTTCAACTATATTGAGCTAAGAGTTAATTTCTTAGCCCTTTTTATGCATATGATGACAGGAATCATGACAGAAATTGTAAAATCAAGTTTTTATTAATTTCTTTTATTATTTCACTAGCAAACAGAGCAGAATCTAAAGGAGCCATCTGAACTGGGTCTACTCTGTTTGTGAAGTGAGAAACTGTGCTTATATGAGGGATAGAGTTAACAGACTAACTTAACTTCAAACTCAGAACACCGAGATAAAGACAGTAGGAATAAACTACTGGTCAGTAAAATGGCATGTATTGGCATGTTTGCTTTTACAGGTGATCAACAGAGACAGATCAGCACAAATGCTTTCTTTCCCAATGACACATCTTTTGAGTCAGAGACAACTAGCAAGACAGCTGCGGGTGAGCAACAAGAAGGGTTTATGACGGCCAACTTGAACCATCGTGTTCTCCATGGCCACATGAAATGGCGACCAGAGATCTTCAAAGACGTCACGGTAAGCAATTTGAGAAAACTGTAAAGTTGCCTGAAGAAAAAGACCTCTAGGGCTAATGCAAACAGTGAATGTCTAGATCATCAGTGTATGTCTAGATTAGAAGTGTAGACTTAGATCGTCAGTGTATGTCTAGCTCAGTTATGTAGGTCTAGATCAGTAGAGTATGTCTAGATCAGTAGTGTAGGCCTAGATTAGCAGTGTAGACTTAGATCATCAGTGTAGGTCTAGATCAGTAGTGTAGGTCTAGATCCGTAGTGTAGGTCTAGATCAGTAGTGTAGGTCTAGATCAGTAGTGTAGGTCTAGATTAGTAGTGTAGGTCTAGATTAGTAGTGTAGGTCTAGATTAGTAGTGTAGGTCTAGATCAGTAGTGTAGGTCTAGATTTGTAGTGTAGGTCTAGATCAGTAGTGTATGTCTAGATCTAGATCAGTAGTGTATGTCTAGATCATCAGTGTAGGTCTAGATCATGTCTAGATCAGTAGTGTAGGTCTAGATTAGTAGTGTAGGTCTAGATTAGTAGTGTAGGTCTAGATCAGTAGTGTAGGCTTAAATAAGTAGTGTATGTCTAGATCATCAGTGTAGGTCTAGATCAGTAGTGTAGGTCTAGATTTGTAGTGTAGGTCTAGATCAGTAGTGTATGTCTAGATCTAGATCAGTAGTGTATGTCTAGATCATCAGTGTAGGTCTAGATCATGTCTAGATCAGTAGTGTAGGTCTAGATTTGTAGTGTAGGTCTAGATCAGTAGTGTATGTCTAGATCTAGATCAGTAGTGTATGTCTAGATCAGTAGTGTAGGCTTAGATCAGTAGTGTAGGTCTAGATCAGTAGTGTAGGCTTAGATCAGTAGTGTAGGTCTAGAGTGTAGGTCTAGATCAGTAGTGTAGGTCTAGATCAGTAGTGTAGGTCTAGAACAGTAGTGTAGGTCTAGATCAGTAGTGTAGGTCTAGATTAGTAGTGTAGGTCTAGATCTGTAGTGTAGGTCTAGAACAGTAGTGTAGGTCTAGATCAGTAGTGTAGGTCTAGAACAGTAGTGTAGGTCTAGATCAGTAGTGTACGTCTAGATCAGTAGGTCTAGATCTGTAGTGTAGGCCTAGACCAGTAGTGTAGGTCTAGATCAGTAGTGTAGGTCTAGATTAGTAGTGTAGGTCTAGATCAGTAGTGTAGGTCTATATCAGTAGTGTAGGTCTAGATCAGTAGTGTAGGTCTAGAGTGTAGGTCTAGATTAGCAGTGTAGACTTAGATCATCAGTGTAGGTCTAGATCAGTAGTGTAGGTCTAGATCAGTAGTGTAGGTCTATATCAGTAGTGTAGGTCTAGATCAGTAGTGTAGGTCTAGATCAGTAGTGTAGGCCTAGATTAGTAGTGTAGGTCTAGATTAGTAGTGTAGGTCTAGATCAGTAGTGTAGGTCTATATCAGTAGTGTAGGTCTAGATCAGTAGTGTAGGTCTAGAGTGTAGGTCTAGATCAGTAGTGTAGGTCTAGATCAGTAGTGTAGGTCTAGATTAGTAGTGTAGGTCTAGATCAGTAGTGTAGGTCTAGATCTGTAGTGTAGGTCTAGATTAGTAGTGTAGGTCTAGATTAGTAGTGTAGGTCTAGATTAGTAGTGTAGGTCTATATCAGTAGTGTAGGTCTAGATTAGTAGTGTAGGTCTAGATTAGCAGTGTAGGTCTAGATCAGTAGTGTAGGTCTAGATCAGTAGTGTAGGTCTAGATCAGTAGTGTAGGTCTAGATCAGTAGTGTAGGTCTAGATTAGTAGTGTAGGTCTAGATTAGTAGTGTAGGTCTAGATTAGTAGTGTAGGTCTAGATTAGTAGTGTAGGTCTAGATCATGTCTAGATCAGTAGTGTAGGTCTAGATCTGTAGTGTAGGTCTAGATTAGTAGTGTAGGTCTAGATTAGTAGTGTAGGTCTAGATCAGTAGTGTAGGTCTAGATTAGTAGTGTAGGTCTAGATTAGTAGTGTAGGTCTAGATTAGTAGTGTAGGTCTAGATTAGTAGTGTAGGTCTAGATTAGTAGTGTAGGTCTAGATTAGTAGTGTAGGTCTAGATTAGTAGTGTAGGTCTAAAGTGTAGGTCTAGATCAGTAGTGTAGGTCTAGATTAGTAGTGTAGGTCTAGATTAGTAGTGTAGGTCTAGATCAGTAGTGTAGGTCTAGATCAGTAGTGTAGGTCTAGATCAGTAGTGTAGGTCTAGATCAGTAGTGTAGGTCTAGATTAGTAGTGTAGGTCTAGATTAGTAGTGTAGGTCTAGATTAGTAGTGTAGGTCTAGATCAGTAGTGTAGGTCTAGATTAGTAGTGTAGGTCTAGATTAGTAGTGTAGGTCTAGATTAGTAGTGTAGGTCTAGATTAGTAGTGTAGGTCTAAAGTGTAGGTCTAGATCAGTAGTGTAGGTCTAGATTAGGTCTAGATCAGTAGTGTAGGTCTAGATTAGTAGTGTAGGTTTATACCAGTAGTGTAGGTCTAGATCTAACATAGGCGTAGATCAGTAGTGTAGGTCTAGATCAGTAGTGTATGTCTAGATCAGTAGTGTAGGTCTATACCAGTAGTGTAGGTCTAGATCTAACATAGGCGTAGATCAGTAGTGTAGGTCTAGATCAGTAGTGTAGGCTTAGATCAGTAGTGTAGGTCTAGAGTGTAGGTCTAGATCATCATTGTAGGTCTAGATCAGTAGTGTAGGTCTAGATTAGCAGTGTAAACTTAGATCATGAGTATAGGTCTAGATCAGTAGTATATGTCTAGATCAGTAGGTCTAGATCAGTAGTGTAGATCTAGATCAGTAGTGTAGGTCTAGATCATCAGTGTATGTCTAGATTAGTAGTGTATGTCTAGATCAGTAGTTTAGGCATACATGTAGATCAGTAGTGTAGGTCTAGATCAGTAGTTTAGGCCTAGATCATCAGTGGAGATGTAGATCAACAGAGATCAACAGTGTTAGCCTAGATCAGCAGTGTAGGGTTAAAATGACTTAGTTATCGTTCAATCTTTAGGCAGACCGTTTGTTTATTTTTGTTTGATAGGTAGACAAGTAACTACATAATTATATAGGAAATATGTAGGGTTAAAGTCATGTAGAAAGGAGCTTTCTGCTTGAATTTGACCCTGCATTAGGCTGTCACCTGTATTGCAGATTTATTTCACCCTGCATTAAGCTGTCAGCTATATTGCATATTTATTTCACCCTGTATTAAGCTGTCACCTGTATTGCAGATTTATTTCACCCTGTATTAAGCTGTCACCTATATTGCAGATTTATTTCACCCTGTATTAAGCTGTCACCTATATTGCAGATTTATTTCACCCTGTATTAAGCTGTCACCTATACTGCAGATTTGTTTCACCCTGCATTAAGCTGTCACCTGTATTGCAGATTTATTTCACCCTACATTAAGCTGTCACCTGTACTGCAGATTTATTTCACCCTGCATTAAGCTGTCACCTGTACTGCAGATTTATTTCACCCTGCATTAAGCTGTCACCTGTATTGCAGATTTATTTGACCCTGTATTGGGCTGTCAGCTATATTGCAGATTTATTTCACCCTGTATTAAGATGTCAGCTATATTGCAGATTTATTTCACCCTGTATTAAGCTGTTACCTGTATTGCAGATTTATTTCACCCTGTATTAAGCTGTCACCTGTATTGCAGATTGACATTGATACTATTATTTACTGTATGCCCCCATTGCTTTGAAAGGTAGATTGTTGTATACTTGTATATTAAGTTCTATTATTTACTGTATGCCCCCATTGCTTTGAAAGGTAGATTGTTGTATACTTGTATATTAAGTTCTAATTCACTGGCAAGTTCATGAAAGTATCACAGAACATCATCAAGATAAGCTTTCAAGAAGATAACCTTTAATATAGACAATTAGACATTATTTTTAAATCTGTATTACTTTATTAGCTTTATGCAATTTTTTTATTTAGAGCTTTGGTGGTGACTGCCTGTTAGAACTCGGCAATGAGATCAACATAGTGGTTCAGGATGGAACAAATGGAGTGGCTGCAGAGATGTTCAACAAGTATCGCAGCATCAGCAATAACTTTGTGGAGGAGATGGCCCCTCTAAGCGACTCTTTTACAGAGGAGGTTCGTATGATCCAGAGAGATCTGCGAGACATGAGACGAACACTGAAGAAGATGCACAAGGAAAATGAGTTGTACCTAGGCACACTGGAAAAGGTCTACTCTGGAACAGTCAAGCAAATGCTGTAAGTGCTTCTGTTCACAAAGACAGGAACCTATGAACATATACATGTGTATAGTATCACACACCCTTTTAATGCAAAACATTCAACGTTGAATGATCCATCAGTGTTTAACCCTTTCCTCCATAGGCTATTTTTAGTAAGACCCAACCTCTTTGAATGAATCTACTGAAAAGGAGTATTTACTAGAGAAAAGGAAAATGTTAGAATTGTGTAGTGCTGAAACCATTGTGATAAATAGAGCATTTGCTCCTATAGGAGCAAATGCTCTATTGATCACAATGGTGTCAAGAAGTGACTATTATAGAGGTGTAGAAAGGCGTATTTATGGAGGAAAGGGTTAACCCTTTCCTTCATATATATAAACACCTTTTCAGGCATTTGCAAACAAGAGTAGACCCAGATCAGACGGCTCCTACGGGTGCCAATTGATCTGGTGTTTACTCTGGTTGCAAGGGTGTTAAAATGCATATCTGTGGCGTAATGGCACTCTTTATTGGTTTGGGCATTAAATAAACAAATAACAGCTATTACACACATCTATCATAACGCCAAACAAGGGAGACTCACCGTATTTATTGTTATGACAGCATGGAAATAGATGTAAGTGTTACACATGTTAAACATCAATTCCAGGGCCAAATCAAATTGCAAGCCAACAAAATAAAAAAATTAGGAAATGATGGCATCATGTAGATTTATGTCTCCCCCCTTTAGGGGAGGGAGACATATTGATGTTGTGCAGAAAGTCTGTCTGTCTGTCTGTCTGTGCAGCTAACTCCTCCTACATCATTAGAGGGATTTCCTTCAAACTTTTACATATGAATCAGCTATATGTGAGGATGGTCATGTGGTTTGGAATTTTGGCTGCAACAATTTTGACAGAAGTTATGGCCCTTTGTATTTTTTCCTTATATAGAATATATAGCGAAAAAATCTTGTGCAGCTAACTCCTCCTACACTATTTGAGGGATTTACTTCAAACTTTTACATATGAACCAGCTATATGTGAGGATGGTCATGTGGTTTGGAATTTTGGCTGCAACAATTTTGACAGAAGTTATGGCCCTTTGTATTTTTAGCTCACCAGAGCACAAAGTGCTCAAGGTGAGCTATTGTGATACCCCTGTGTCCGGCGTCCGTCTGTCCGTCTGTCCGTCTGTCTGTCTGTCCGTCTGTCCGCACTCACCAAAGAGTAGTTGTGTGACTTTTTCTAACTAGTCCCACAAGTAAAATCATTAACCTGGCCATCTCTTGTGACATTAACCTGGCCATTTCTTGTGACATTAACCTGGCCAGTTGTGGGACATAGGGTTAGGGTTAGGGTTAGCTTCCAGATCATTCTTTTCCAAAGTTAGAGCCAAAAATAGTTTTTCTTGTGGGACTAGTCACACAAGAAAAGATCAAAGGAAAAAGTCACACAACTACCCATTCGTCTGTCAGTCTGTCCGTCTGTCTGTCCGTCAACAATTTCAAACGACTTCTTCTCTGAAACCGACTGCCCAATTGTAACCAAACTTGGTCAGATACATACTGTGGGTGGGTGCTTCAAAAGTTGTTAAAAGATAGTGGGTGGGGCCATCGGTCTTGTTGCCATGGCAACTGTACACAATATCTAGAAAAATCTTCTTCTCCAGAATGACTTGTCCGATTTGAATATAGTTTTCACCAAAATGTTTCTCAGTTGATAGACTTTTAAAGTTGTTAAAAGAATTTTGATCCGGCAAAAAACATGGCCGCCAGAGGGCGTGGTCTTTTTTTCCATATATGGTAATATTGGAAAATCTTTAAAAATCTTCTTCTCTGAAACTGTAAAGCCTAGACCTTTGATATTTGGTATGTAGCATGATCTTATGGTCCTCTACAAAGATTGTTCAAATTATGACCGCCGGGCCAAAAATGGCCCCGCCCAAGGGCTTATCAGTTTTTCATAGGAAAATCTTTAAAAATCTTCTTCTCTCAAACTGTAAGGCCTAGACCTTTGATATTTGGTATGTAGCATGATCTTATGGTCCTCTACAAATGTTGTTCAAAGTATGACCCCCGGGCCAAAAATGGCCCCGCCCAATGACTTATCAGTTTTTCATAGGAAAATCTTTAAAAATCTTCTTCTCTCAAACTGTAAGGCCTAGACCTTTGATATTTGGTATGTAGCATGATCTATTGGTCCTCTACAAACGTTGTTCGAATTATGACCCCCGGGCCAAAAATGGCCCCGCCCATGGGCTTATTAGTTTTTCAAAGGAAAATCTTTAAAAATCTTCTTCTCTCAAACTGTAAGGCCTAGACCTTTGATATTTGGTATGTAGCATGATCTTATGGTCCTCTACAAATAGTGTTCAAATTATGACCGCCGGGCCAAAAATGGCCCCGCCCAAGGGCTTATCAGTTTTTCATTGGAAAATCTTTAAAAATCTACTGAAACTGTAAGGCCTAGACCATTGATATTTGGTATGTAACATGATCTAATGGTCCTCTACAAATATGTAGCTGTGGCTTGTGGTCCTCTGCCAAAAATGTTTAACTTACGACCCTGACCACTGGGCGAAACTTGGCCCTGCCTCAGGGCTTATCAGTTTTTCATGGGTAAAATATAAAATATTATTTTTCTCTGAAACCATAAGGCTTAGACCTTTAATTAATGGCATACTGCTTTGCCTAGTGGTTCTCTACCAGGGTTGTACACATGATTTCTTGTGGTCAAAAATGGCCCCACTCCTGGGGTTATCTCAGGTGAGCGCTTCAG
The DNA here is from genome assembly GCA_963576725.1 of Azorinus chamasolen. NCBI lineage: Eukaryota > Metazoa > Mollusca > Bivalvia > Cardiida > Solecurtidae > Azorinus > Azorinus chamasolen. Next base: position 2,156,603 of record OY755243.1, on the reverse strand, counting down.
GGCCTCATGGCCCTCTTGTTTCCTTATATAGAATATATAGCGAAAAAATCTTGTGCAGCTAACTCCTCCTACACTATTTGAGGGATTTACTTCAAACTTTTACATATGAACCAGCTATATGTGAGGATGGTCATGTGGTTTGGAATTTTGGTTGCAACAATTTTGACAGAAGTTATGGCCCTTTGTAGTTTTTCCTTATAGCGAAAAAATCTTGTGCGCCAACTCGATTTTCATTGTATAGAATATATAGCGAAAAAATCTTGTGCAGTTAACTCCTACATTATTTGAGGGATTTACTTCAAACTTTTACATATGAACCAGCTATATGTGCATTTGAGGGATTTACTTCAAACTTTTACATATGAACAAGCTATATGTAAGGATGGTCATGTGGTTTGGAATTTTGGCTGCAACAATTTTGACAGAAGTTATGACCCTTTGGAGTTTTTCCTTATATAGAGTAATAGCGAAAAAGTCTTGTGCAGCTAACTCCTCCTATACTATGTAAGAGTTTTCATTCAAACTTTTACATATGAAACAGCTATATGTGAGGATGGTCATGTGGATTGGAATATGGGCTGCAACAATTTTGACAGAAGTTTGGATTTTTTTCAATTATGAAATTTATAGGGAAAACTAGTGTTTATAGATGTCTACAAAAGTTTACAGATAACCAATCTGTATGTGATGCACAACCAATCTATATGTATCTATGTATCTCTTGGTTACAACGTTAATTCCTCTTATGGGTGCGGGGGCGGGGTACCGGGGGGAGACATGTGTTTTTCTCAAAAACAAACTCTAGTTCCTTGATGATTTTAAATAACAAACAGTAGAGAGCCCTCTGATTCGGGTCTACACAGTTTGCAAATGCCAGTAAACATTTTAACTGATTGAAATGCTTTTTCATATACATGTATATGTACAAATGTATTTGTAAACATAGAAGACCCAGATCAGACAGTTCCTTTAGTAGCCATGTGATCAGGGTCTGCCCTGTTTGTTTATGTAAATGTGTAGGTCTGATCCAACAGTTTCTGCCATTGCCAAAATTGAGTGTGTTTTTATACGCCCACCTAATAAAGGTGGTCGTATATTGTCGTGGCCCTGTCCGTCCGTCCGTTCGTTCGTTCGTTCGTTCTTTTGTTCGTTCGTTCGTCCGTCAACATTTTGTTTGTCCGCTGTTTTCTGGGAAAACTATTTGAGAGATATTAATGAAACTTCACACAAATGTTAAATGCATCAAGATCTGAAGCTGAGTTGATTCTGAGGTTCATTTGATTTTTCATTTCAGAGTTATGGCCCTTGTCCTTAAAAAATATGCAAATAGTTTGTCCGCTGTTTTCTGGGAAAACTATTTGAGAGATATTAATGAAACTTCACACAAATGTTTAATGCATCAAGATCTGATGCTGAGTCGATTCTGAGGTTCATTTGATTTGTCGTTTCGGAGTTATGGTCCTTTTACTTAAAAAATAATGCAAATACATGCAAATAGTTTGTCCGCTGTTTTCTGGGAAAACTATTTGAGAGATATTAATGAAACTTCACACAAATGTTAAATGCATCAAGATCTGAAGCTGAGTTGATTCTGAGGTTCATTTGATTTTTCATTTCAGAGTTATGGCCCTTGTCCTTAAAAAATATGCAAATAGTTTGTCCGCTGTTTTCTGGGAAAACTATTTGAGAGATATTAATGAAACTTCACACAAATGTTTAATGCATCAAGATCTGAAGCTGAGTTGATTCCGAGGTTCATTTGATTTGTCGTTTCGGAGTTATGGCCCTTTTCCTTAAAAAATATGCAAATAATTTGTCTGCTGTTTTCTGGGAAAACTATTTGAGAGATATTAATGAAACTTCACACAAATGTTTAATGCATCAAGATCTGAAGCTGAGTTGATTCCGAGGTTCATTTGATTTTTATGCCCCCAACGGTGGGCATATAGTAGTCGCATTGTCCGTCTTTCTGTCTGTCCGTCCTTCCGTCTGTCCGTCTGTCCGTCTGTCCATCTGTCCGTCTGTCCGTCCGTCTGTCCTTCCTTCCGTCCCAAATTCGTGTCCGGTCTGTAACTTCTTCATCAATCAATCGATTTCAATATAACTTGCCACAAATGTTCACCAGACAGAGACGATGTGTCGCATTCAACTCCCTGGTCCATGGGTCAAAGGTCAAGGTCACAGGGTACAATTACTTTGTCACAAATTTCGTGTCCGGTCTGTAACTTCTTCATCTATCGATGGATTTCAATATAACTTCACACAAATGTTCAACACACAGAGACAATGTGTCGCGTTCCACTCCCAGGTCCATGGGTCAAAGGTCAAGGTCACAGGGTACAATTACTTTGTTACAAATTTCGTGTCCGGTCTGTAACTTCTTCATCTATCGATGGATTTCAATATAACTTGCCACAAATGTTCAACACACAGAGTCGATGTGTCGCGTTCAACTCCCAGGTCCATGGGTCAACGGTCAAGGTCACAGGGTACAATTACTTTGTCACAAATTTCGTGTCCGGTCTGTAACTTCTTCATCTGTCAATGGATTTCAATATAACTTGGCACAAATGTTCACCAGGCAGAGACGATGTGTCACGTTCAACTCCCAGGTCCATGGGTCAAAGGTCAAGGTCACAGGGTACAATTACTTTGTCACAAATTTCGTGTCCAGTCTGTAACTTCTTTATATATCAATGGATTTCAATATGATTTGGCACAAATGTTCACCAGACAAAGATGATGTGTCGCTTTCAACTCCTTGGTCCATGGGTCAAAGGTCAAGGTCACAGGGTACAATTACTTTGTCACAAATTTGGTGTCCGGTCTGTAACATCTTTATCTATCAATGGATTTCAATATAACTTGGCACAGAGTTTCACCAGACAAAGACGATGTGTCGCGTTCAGCTCCCCGGTCCATATGTCAAAGGTCAAGGTCTCAGGGTACAATTACTTGTTTATCTGTGAATGGATTTCAAAGGAACCTGGCACAAATGTTCACCACACAAAGACGATGTGTCAACTCCCTGGTCCATGGGTCAAAGGTCAAGGTCACAGGGTACAATTTTTGGGGGCATTTGTCACATGACTGCGACATCTCTTGTTCATTTCAGAGTTATGGCCCTTGTCCTTAAAAAATATGCAAATAGTTTGTCCGCTGTTTTCTGGGAAAACTATTTGAGAGATATTAATGAAACTTCACACAAATGTTTAATGCATCAAGATCTGAAACTGAATTGATTCTGAGGATCATTTGGTCTGCTGTTTTCTGGGAAAACTATTTGAGAGATATTAATGAAACTTCACACAAATGTTTAATGCATCAAGATCTGAAGCTGAGTTGATTCCGAGGTTCATTTGATTTTTCATTTCAGAGTTATGGCCCTTGTCCTTAAAAAATATGCAAATAGTTTGTCCGCTGTTTTCTGGGAAAACTATTTGAGAGATATTAATGAAACTTCACACAAATGTTTAATGCATCAAGATCTGAAACTAAATTGATTCTGAGGATCATTTGATATTTCGTTTCAGAGTTATGGCCCTTGTCCTTAAAAAATAATGCAAATAGTTTGTCCGCTGTTTTCTGGGAAAACTATTTGAGAGATATTAATGAAACTTCACAAAAATGTTTAATGCATCAAGATCTGATGCTGAGTCGATTTTGATGTTTATATGATTTTTCGTTTCGGAGTTATTGCTCTTTTCCTTAAAAAAAATTGCAAATATATGCAAATAGTTTGTCTGCTGTTTTCTGGCAAAACTGTTTGACAGATATTAATGAAACTTCATACACATGTTTAATGCATCAATACCTGGAGCTAAGTCGATTCTGAGGATCATTTGATTTGTTGTTTCGGAGTTATGGCCCTTGCACTTAAAAAAATAATGCAAATCTATGCAAATATGAGGATGGCCATAACTTTTTCATTTGAAATGATATTTACTTCAATTTTTTTACATGGTTAAACCTTAATGTGAATTTTCACATATATTGCGGGGGTTTTGATATGTCATTTTATTCTAAAGTTATGGTCCTTGAACTTCGTGTGTTTGTTGCTTTGTTTGTCGGTCAACTTTTAGTTGTCTGTTGTTTTCTGGGAAAACTATTAAAATGATATAAATGAAACTTAACACAAATGTTTTAAGCAACAAAATTTGGAGCTGAGTTTATTTTGAGGTTCATTCAGTTTGTCTTTACAGAGTTATGGCCGTTGCACTTTACAAAAACCTGCAAAAATGAGGATTAACTTTTTTATTTAATAAGATAGTCCCTTCATTTTTTTAAAAAATAGTATAACCTTAATATGGAAATCAAGATCTGAAGCACAGATTAGAAAATGTCAACACTTATAAGGCATGTTGAATCAGAGAAAGTTTGCAAGTGGGCGTATTATGTACCGTATGCGGTACTCTTGTTATACCATAATATCAATTCATCTCATTAACCCTTTCCTTCATATAAACGCATTTTCACACATTTGCAAACAGAGAAGTCCCAGATCAGAGGACTCCTAAAGGAGCTGTCTGATCAGGATCAGCTCTGTTTGTTTTTGATATGATACAGATCTGATTCTATAGCTTTTGTCAAAGCAAAACATTTCCTTGAAAAGTTTATATCATAAAAGTTCTTCTAATAAATATTCATGATATCATTATTTCTTACATGAATATTGAACAAAGAAAGGGTTAACATTTATGATGTCATCATTTCTTACATGAATGTTCCTAAGGTTACAGGTTGACTTAGTACCAGCATACAGAGGACTAATAACTGAGTTTGTTCTTTCAGGGCTGGGTACAGTATTGCCGTACAACGTGTTGGAAGTGCCTATAACAAGATTCAGGAAACCATGGAGGAAATGTCCAACCAGTTGGACCAGTATCCCCTCAAAGAGAAATACAGTGCCATGAAAACTCGAGTCTTAAACTTCATAGAGGTGTGGACAAAACATCATTGTCTATTGGTTACACACTTTAACCCTTTCCTTTGTATAAATGCTTTTTCACACCTTTGGAAACAGAGAAGACCAAGACCAGATGGCTACTAGATCTATATCAATGCATAAGCAAACAGAGCAGACCCTGATCAGACTGAATAAAAAAACACGGGTATAAAATGTTGACTGCCATATTTCATTTTTCAAAGGTGTCATTTCCTGTGTTTCTTTTCATGGGCAAACAGCTTGGATCCTACTGACATACATATGAGGTTACTTGGCATCTCATCTGGATCCAAACTATTTGGAAAGGTTTTCAAAGATTTGTCCTTAACCCATTCCCTCATATTGACGACTTTTGACGACTCTGTAAAAGTCACTTTGTGAAACCATTGTGATAAATAGAGCATTTGCTCATATAGGAGCAAATGCTCTATTTATCACAATGGTTTCAAACTAAAAAATTCTAAGATTTTCCTTTTCTCTAGTAAATGCTCCTTTTGGGTAGATTCATTCAAAGAGGTTGGGTCTAAAAATAGCATATGGAGGAAAGTGTTAATTGTTATAATAACACATGAACACAGGAAGTTATTTTCCTGCCCAGAAACTGTAGAATCATTATCTATATTATGTCAGAGCAGACCCTGGTCACACAGCTCCTAAGTTTGATCTGTATCTTTTCTGATTGTAAAGGCATATTCTATTTAACCCTTTCCCTGTTCTATGTTTATTCCAAATTTCAATACCTACTGAATATTCATTCACAAAAGAGTAATAGAGAAATATTGAAGGTGGAGCATTGTAGACATTTTAGAAAGCAAAGAACCAGGTCTATTAAATTATATTAGCAAACAGAGCAGACCCTGATCAGACGGCTCCTCTAGGAGCCGTCTGATCTGGGTCTACTCTGTTTGCAAATGCGTGAAAACACGTTTATATGAGGGAAAGGGTTAACTGTAAAGTCAAGGTGTCAAACAATCTGGATTCTGATTAGATGCTGAGGTGCTTGACATCTTATTTGGATCCAAACTGTTTACAAAACAGAGTGTGCAAAGAGTTGATTAAATAAGTGAAATGTATCACATCATGACAATATATTTAACTTCATTTCCAGGAAAGCCAAGCCGTTATTGAGGAGGAGATCAAGCTCATTCTGAAACAGATCACAGAGAGGGTCCAGATGCTGACAGAACTGTATGACAAAACAATGGACAACATGTCAGGGGATGTCCAGGAATACCTCATGGGTGAGTTATCAAACATGTCCCTCAGGGGAAACTTGAGCTACTTTGAATATAGTGTCATTCTCAAAACAGAAATAAAGAAGGAATTACTTGTATTATCTCCCTTTAGCATTGGTCAGTCGTCTGCTTTTTACCCTTTACTCCATACTGCAAACAGAGTAGTCCAAGATCAGATGACTCCTGTAGGAGCCATCTGATCCAGGTCTACTTTGTTTGCATATGATATAATATAGATATAGTTCTACAGTTTCTGTTATAGCCAAAAGTTCCGGTGTCTATGTGCTATTATAAAAATTAATATTCATGATGTCATTATTTCTTACATGAATATTTATGGAGTAAAGGGTTAAGCAACAAACTTATTTTTAAAATCACTATCTTTAAAAATCTATTGGGCATATTTATTCATTTTTTTCACCCTAAAATTCTTCCATGTGAATTTATGAATCGCCTTCAATGATAGGGCTAGCACATTTGTTAATTGGATCATTATACTTCTGTTACTGTTTATTTAAGCTATGGTTGACGAGTTTGCTCTCAAGCCATACCTGGAAGATCTTCAGTCATTCTATGAACAACTTCTGAAGTTACAGCCTACTATGAGTGCCTCTATGAGACGCAAGGTGCTTAAACTCATCGAGGAAGTCAAACAGGTAATATACAAGGTTTCTGTCCTTTGAACAATTAGATTAGATTATCCCATTCCCATGTAGGCTACTTTTAGACCGTAACCCTTTCCTCCATAAATATGCCTTTCTAAGCCTCTGTAATAATCACTTCTTGAAGCCATTGTGATAAATAGAGCATATTCATGATGTGGTTATTTTTTACATGAATATTCATGGAGTAGAGAGTTAAAAGTGTCTCTATTGGGTAAAGGGATAATTGACTGCTTGCCAAACAGATTTTAAAAAGTAGTGATTTTAAAAAGCAGATTGTTGCTTAACCCTTTACTCCATGAATAATCATGTTAGAAATAATGACATCATGAATATTAATTAGATTAATTGTTATTGTAGATATGGACACAGAAATGTTTGGTCACGGCAGAAAAAGTAGAATCATATCTGTATTATATCATAAGCAAATAGAGCACACCCTGGTCTGTTTGTAAAGGCATAAAAAGGTGCATATATGGAGTAATGGGTCAATGTTATCCAAAAGTAGTGTAGAAAGCTCCTTTTCTGTATAGTTGTTGTCATGCATTAACCCTTTCCTTCATATAAACACCTTTTCACACATCTGTTTGCTAATTGAATCTGATACACATGTATCTGTTTCTTTACTTTCTGAAATGGCTGCAATGATCCACCTTCCATATTTCATTATAACTATTTTGTCCATGAATATTCAGTAGGTATTGAAATTTGGAATAAACATAGGGCCGGGAAATGGTTAAATATCACTTTACATTACTGAGTTATATATATTTCACACAGTTGCTGCTGGATAGTATGGAGCAGTCTAGTCTGCCAGAGAAGTACCGCAAGATTTCAGAGAAGGCTCGCGAGATTCTCGGAGAAGAGTTTGGAGACTTGCTGCAAAACGAGGACATCAGAGACATCTATGAGCTGGTGCAGGAGATCTATGACACAGTCAGTGGTCATTATGGAATTTAATTTTATCCTACCTCCTACAAGCTTCTAGCTATCCGATTTGTTAAATGGCGTCACAATAAAGCCATGTATTTTCATCCACTGCCGTCAGTAACCTAATATAAACAATTTGGTGGTAAACATGACGTAGTTAGCGGTAAACATATCGTCACACATTGATTTTCAGATAATGATGATGTCATGTTATCATCTTCAACGACAGCGGTCGCCTTAAATCAATTAAGAATTTCATCAATAATGATGATGTTCGTCCATCATTTAGAGAAGATGACCATGACCTCAAGTTGTTTTGTGAGTCCATCAAAAATAAAAGGTAGTCGTTAGGATAAAAACGTTACATAGTGTTCAGGTTACCTAATATGGAATATACACTGCCAGTAAATTCCATATGGGACTCCAGCTTCCAACTTTTAATGCCCCCACAAACTTGTTTTTATACCCGCAAACTTGTTTGAGAAGGTATACAGGTTGTCAGTTGGTCAGTCGGTGAGTCGGTCCGTCCGCATTTGAACATGGGTAGTTGGTATCGAGAACTCCCCCCAGGTTTAAGTATGGATTTTGATGAAATTTTGTACACATGTCACATATATGATCTTGTGTCTCTGCGAAAACCATTCCGTTTCATCAATTTTAAGGGACCCCCAGGCATTTATATTATAATTGGGTCAGGCCAAACCCATAGGAACCTGTTTCCTCATTAGTCACTTGTGTATTGCACTGAAATGCTTAAGCATTGTTTTGCTATAGATGAATCAATGATTGCATTTAAATCAGTTTGAATCCAGATGAATCCCTATTTCTTTCAACTGTTGACTTTTTGCATAGACATATGCATTTGAAAGTTGTAGGGACTGAACCAGAGATTATTTTGGACTTGTAAATTTTTTGGTTCTCCATACCCAAGGGCATTATAGGCAGGACCAAACCACAGAAAAGCAATATAATCCCCATTTCCTCAAAATCCATAGACTTTTTGTATAGGTATCAAATAATTTTAGGGACTTGAGCAAAAATCCTAATTTGTTGGTCCCCACTCCCGGGGGCACTGCAGAACTATCTGCTCTTGAACTTTGAGTTTTTTGTCATTTTGGCATGAAAAATTGGGAGTTGGTGTCGCAAACTCCTCCTTTAGTTTTAAAGTTCCTGAGTTTAAATTTGGTATACATAATAACCATGAATTGTAGATGTGCAAGACGCAATTTTCATGTGTTTACTGGTCGGCATTGCAGAATTATCTCCCTTGAACTAAATATTTTGTTTTGTCTTTTCTTTTTCTTTTTTGTCTTTTCTTTGAGATGATTCTAAAGAGTGGTCACAGTATAGGTTTGGTGGAGAAATGATGATGTTATGATGTTAGAATTTGAGTATGCACCTTTATATCTGTAGCTCTGGTTCATTCAATACTTTAACCCTTTCCCTCATAGTGACGACTTTTGACGACTCTGTAAAAGTCACTTTGTGAAACCATTGTGATAAATAGAGCATTTGCTCCAATAGGAGCAAATGCTCTATTTATCACAATGGTTTCAAACTACGGAATTCCAAAGTTTTCCTTTTCTCTAGTTCTTGCTCCTTTTCGGTAGATTCATTCAAAGAGGTTGTATCTAAAAATAACGTATGAGGTAAAGGGTTAACCTTTACCATTCTGTTATATTTCCAGGTTATCTGGTTATACAAGTTCACTGACATTGACACAACCAATCTTCGAGCTCTTTTTGATAAAATCCTGATCAACACACGTGAGCGAATGATGGCAGATTTCAACCAGCTTCCACTGGGTATTCTAGACATGTACAAGTCAAAGTTCACAACTTTTGATCTTGAGAATGGTGAGATTGAATTTGACCTTTACCTCCCAATACCAATGAAGAACTTTGAGCAGCTTATGCGATTTACAGTCAACAAATACATAGCTCAGCTGAAAAGCCTGTCGGACAAGTATTTCCCAAGAAGGGACATTTGCCTTTGGGACTTGTACTACCGCTTCCCCTTGGTACAGTGGAGCATAAGAAACGACTGGGTACCACCATTTGATGGTAAGCATATTTTTTTTAACCCATTCCCTCATAGTAACACCTTTTGATGCCTTTGTAAATGTCACTTTTTGAAACCATTGTGATAAACAGAGTATTTGCTCCATAGGATTTATCACAATGGTTTCAAAACAACAAAAGTCTCCCTATAAACAAATTGATAAACATTCAAGAGTAGGGTTAAGTCTCCTTTTAAACCGATTTAAACTGATTGAAAAACCTTCAACTATCGTCTCTGAAACTGAAAAAGCTGCTTTGTGTCATTATTTACCCTACATTAACCCTTCCATTCATATAAACGTCTGTTTTATGCCTTTCCAAACAGAGCAGACCCAGATAAGACAGTTCCTATAGGAGCTGTCTGATTAGTCACCTCTGCTGCCTATAACATTATAATAGATCTGGGTCCCTGCTTATAAAACTTTTAGTTGAGTCTGAGTTCATTCTCAAGTTTTTGATTGGTCAGATTTGAGCCTTTGGCTCAAATCTGACCAATCAAAAGCTTGAGAACTCAAATCTGACCAATCAAAAGCTTGAGAATGAACTCAGACTCAACTAAAAGTTTTATAAGCAGGGACCCTGACTGTATAGTTTCTACCTATTCCAAAATATCCTGTGCACATGTACATGTATATATGAATATAAAAATTCAGTCAATATTCATGATGTCATTATTTTTTGCATGAATATTCACGGAGCAAAATGCGACTTCAGGTTTTACTGTACGATTTGACTATTTCAGCATATGCAACCGTATCTGGGAAGCAGCACTACAGGACATTTGACGGCCGCCACTTTGACCTGGCCGGCATGTGCAGCTATGTGTTGGTGGAGGATCTGGCTGATGGCAACTTCTCAGTGATCCAGAAGTATGATGGAGGGCCAAAAACCCTACGCAGAGAATCTCTAGCGATCATGGTCAAAGGAAAAACTATTGAAATCTACAAGAGCTACTTGGTAAGAAATAGTACCAGTAACTTTTGCCTGTCTGGTGTGAAATAATGTGTATTTTGGCTGTAATAAGCAACTGGGATTACTAAATTTGTTCAAACAATAGCAGAATAAGATTCCCAGGAACATACAGTACAGGAAATATCGGCATTTGAACCATGCTCTTAACCCATTCCCTCATAGGCTATTTTTAGACCCAACCTCTTTGAATAAATCTACCGAAAAGGAGCATTTACTAGAGAAAAGGGAAATGTTAAAATTGTGTAGTATTGAAACCATTGTGATAAATAGAGCATTTGCTCCTATAAGAGCAAATGCTCTATTTATCACAATGGTTTCAACAGATGACGTTTGCAGAGGCGTCAAAAGGCGTCAATATTAGGGAATGGGTTAATAAAAAGGAAAAAGAGGTCAAATGCAAATAGTGAAAACCCAGGTCAGCTACTATGTTTCCAATCTGTGGGGTTTAATCATCTGGATCTGTAGATATTATTCTTTATCTGATCATATACCTCTTCATAGATGTAATGTTTGGTCTCGGTCTACACTTTCCTGAGAGAGCAGCTTACTTGTATGCTTAGCCATGTATCCGAAAGAGATGCTTTTTGAGGTGCATTTGCATGCAATATACAGTAAAACCTCTCTATGACGACCACTAAAGTGTGTTAAGTAGTTGATATTTAGGGCAGGTGGCTGCTTAAAACAAGGTGAAAGTAAAACAAAACGCTCCTATAGGAGCGTTCTATTTTACTTTCACCTTGCTTTAAGCAGTCACCTGCTTTTAACACAAAATACTTGATGTAATTTAGTGGTCATTATAGAGAGGTTTTACTGTACCCAGATCAAAGAGCTCTTGGGTCTGCTCTGTTTGCTTATGGAATTATGTTATGGTTATGGGTCTGAATATACAGTTTCTGCCTTAGGCAAAACATCCTGTATAAAAATTCAGCTGAAAATATTCATGATATCACTATTTCTTAACTCATTCCGTCCTAGTGGCGCCATTTGATGCCTTTGTAAAAGACATTTTTTTTAAACCATGTGTGATAAATAGAGCATTTGCTCCATAGGAGTAAACATGTCAATGCTTTATTAATCACAATGGTTTAACAAGTACACAATTCTAAAATTTTCCCTTTCTTTAGTTAATGCACCTTTTCAGTAGATTTATTCAAATAGGTTGGATCTTAAAATATCCTAGGAGGGAATGAGTTAACCCTTTATTCCATAGGCTATTTTTAGACCCAACCTCTTTGAATGAATCTACCCAAAAGTAGCATTTACTAGAGAAAAGTAAAATTTTAGAATTTTGTAGTTTGAAACCATTGTGATAAATAGAGCATTTGCTCCTATATGAGCAAATGCTCTATTTATCACAATGGTTTCAAGAAGTGATTTTTACAGAGGCATAGAAAGGCGTATTTATGGAGGAAAGGGTTAAATGAATATTCATCAGGTATAGGGTTAATTAATTCAGTTTCTTTGCAAGTATCAAATGTAAGGACTTTCTATTCCAGATCAAGATTGATGGCAAGCCAAGGGAGCTTCCATATGAGGCTGATGGTATTAGTATTATCAGGAAGGGTTTCAGGGTGTTCTTGACGGCTGATATTGGTCTTGATATCGTATCTGACTTTAACAGTGACTTCCACATTATTGGGCTCAGTGGTTGGTACCATGGAAAAGTGGGTGGCCTGCTTGGCTTCTATGACAATGAACCATACAATGACATGATGCTACCTGAGGGAGATGTGGAAGTCAGAGAGCAGAAATTCCTCAATGCCTGGGAGGTGGACAATAGGTGTAGATCTAAAAGGATTTATACTGACAATAAAGTCACACAGAAGTCTGCAGAGTGCTCGGCTATGTTTAAGCAGTCAGGCTCCTCCCTCAGACCGTGCTTTTTGCAGGTAAACACATCAGAATACAGTAAAACCTCTCTATAAGGACCACTAAATTGTGTTAATTAGTAGGTATTTTGGGCAGGTGGCTGCTTAAAGCAAGGTGAAAGTAAACCAGAACGCTCCTATAGGAGTGTTCTGTTTTACTTTCACCTTGCTTTAAGCAACCACCTGCCTTTAACACAAAATACTTGATGTAATCTAGTGGTCGTTATAGAGAGGTTTTACTGTACACTCTTGTCTTGTGTAACCCTTGATCTGGTGCAGATATCTTTAGATGCCATTGTAAACAGAGTAGACCTAGATCATATGACTCTTTTATGAGTCTCCTAATCGGGGTCTGCTCAGCTTGCATATGGATTACTGGCAATATACATCTGATTTTACAGTTACTGCCATTGCCCAAAATTTTTGTCGTCATTTACCTTTTTAACCCATTCCATCATATTGACGCCTTTTGACACCTCTGTAAAAGTCATTTTATGAAACCATTATTATAAATAGAGCATTTGCTCCATCTGTATTTATCAGAATGGTTTCAAAACTACATAATTCTAAAGTTTTCCTTTTGTCTAGTATATGCTCCTTTTCAGTTGATTTATTCAAAGAGGTTGGGTCTAAAAATAGCATATGAGGTAATGGGATAAAAATTAGCTAAATTTATATACATGATGTCATTACTACACACATGAATATTCATCCATTCATGATGGATTCTTTTGCGGCTGTTGTCATTGAAAGTTCTTTTCTATTCTTATGATTCTTGTCCCAAGTATGTGATGAGAAAGAGATTATGTCAGATAATTATTAATTATAAAAATGCATTTGCAAACAGAGTAGACCCAGATCAGATGGCTCAAAGCTGTCTGATCAGGGTCTGTTCTGTTTGCTTATGAAATAATAAAGATATGATTCTACAGTTTCTACTTTGGCCAAAATTCCCAATATCCATGTGCCTTTATAAAAATTAATTTAATTGTTATTTTATTATTTTTTACATGAATATTCATGGAATAAAGTGTTAATTGTTAATTTTGCATGGAACAAAGCTACTGATACATGTTTTGAAATTAAATAATGATTGCAATGGTCTCACAGGTTGCTCCAGAAGAGTACCAGCAACGTTGTGACTCGAAGCCATCCAGAGCATGTGATATTGCTGCCCTCTACATAAAGACATGTCAGAAAATTGGCATTACTGTCACGCTGCCAGAGTCATGTGGTAAATATAGTACCCCTGTCTTAGAACTACACTAGAGCCTCTGCTAAGCAGCCATTCATTTATTGAACATAGGGGTGTTAAAATGCAGGTGGTTGCTTAATGCAGGGCTCCTATAGGAGCTTTCTGCATTACTCATGACCTGTATTAAGCTACCATCTGCCTTACAGATCAATACTTAGACTTCTGGCCATTTAAGACTGGTTCTACTGTATATAAGTAAACAAGGTTCTGCTGCAACGCTCTTGTTTTAACCCGTTCCCTCCTACTGACGCTCTCTCATCAGGGTCTGCCCTGTTTGTCATGTTTTTTAAAACATTCCTGAATATTCACAATAAGCTTGACTTGTTCGAAATTTGGGAATATTCATTTGAAAATTCATTGTTTATATCCAACAGCCATAACCCAATTTGATGTTCAAGAATTTTTTTTTAACTTGTTTTCAGTGAAATGTGAAGCTAGTGACAAGTCTGTGTTCAAGGCTGATGAACCATTGAAGTTTGAGCGTGAATCGTCTAGCAGCAGCCTCCAGCAGTCCATGGATGTCGTGTTTGTGGTGGAAGAGAGGCAATGCAATAGAGACATGCCTGCCAAACTTAAGACCATTATCTATGAGATGGAACAGGCTATGGCTAGTACAGGTACAGATGCTCTAATGCTCAGTATATATCTTAGCATCCTGAACAAACGTTTGTTTGATTAACCCTTTGCCTGTTCTATGTTAATTTCAAATGTCACTACCAACTGAATTTATGGTAAAAAAAGATACATTTGTATAACAAAATATGGAAGGTGGAACACTGTAGCCATTTTAGAAAGTAAAGACACATATCTTTCAAATTATATTAGCAAACAGAGTAGACCCTGATCAGACAGCTTCTATAGGAAATGCTTGAAAGTGTGTTTATATGCATGTAAAGTATGCTGATACTGTTGAACAGCTACAATTTCCAAGTATTATTTTTCCTCTATTTCTCTTAAAAACTGCAGATATTTGATAAATGTGTTTAGGTTTGACATAGTTTTTAGATTTTGTGGGAGGGGGTATAAACAGTCCCAACATTTTTAACCCTTTGCTCCATAAATGCACCTTTCTCCTATAGGAGCTGTCTAATCAGGGTCTGCTCTGTTTGCTTATGATATTATATAGATCTGATTCTGGAGTTTCTGCCATGGCTAAAATTTCCTGTGTTCATGGACCAATATAAAAAATAATCTAACCAACATTCTTACATAAATGTTCATGGAGTAAAGGGTTAACCCTTTCCTCTATAAATACACCTTTCTTTGCCTCTGTAAAAGTCACGTTATGAAGCCATTGTGATAAATAGAGCATTTGCTCCTATAGGAGCAAATGCTCTATTTATCACAATGGTTTCAAACTACAAAATTCTAAAGTTTTCCTTTTCTCTAGTTAATGCTCCTTTTCGGTAGATTTATTCAAAGAGGTTGGATCTAAAAATAGCCTATGGAGGAAAGGGTTAAAGCAGCTATTTTATGCTAAGTGCCACCAGAATTGCATTTGCAAACAGCTTGGATCCAGATAAGTTTATGTCTCACCAGGTTTCAAACTATTTGAAATTCAGTTGTTTCCAAAAAGTTTGAATAAATTGAATTAAATTAAATACAGTTGAACTTCAATATCTGGAACTCAGATAACTCAAACTTCGGGATAACTCAAACTAATAGTTCAGTTGTTCCTAAACTTACAACACAGAATTGCTCTAAAATGTATAACTACCCATATCTAGAAACACATGTGACAGCTTAATGTAGGTCTGAAGTAATGATGAAAGCTCCTAATGGAGCTTTCAGCACTTTAGGGCTGCATTAAGCTGTGAACTTAAGAAATTGTCCAGATCTGAAATTGGATAACTCGAACGTCTGTTATCTCAAACTAATTCGTATGGTCCCTTGATGTTCGAGATATCAAAATTCAACCCCTGACTTTCAGGTGTGTCTGACAACCGCTACAGTCTTGTTGGATATGAAGGCACAGAGATCAGCTCACATACTATGGAAGGCAAACTTTTTAATAAGGCAACCAAATTTGCTAAAGGCATTGAGAATCTGAAGTTTATCAACCTTGGACCTTATACAGACCCACAAGGAGCTTTGTCATACGCAACTGAGCTTCCTTTTAGACCCGGAGTGACCAAAACAATTATTCTACTCAGGTATGGTCTATTGGTTTTTCACAGAAAACTTTTAAACCATTCCCTTATAATGACACCTTTTGACACCTCTGTAAATGTCAATGTTTAAAACTATTGTGATAAATAGAGCAATGGTTTTATTGGAGCAAAACTATATAATTCTAAAAACATCTTTTCTTATAGTAAATGCTCCTTTTTTGCAGTAGATTTATTGTAAGAGATTGGATCTAGAAATAGCCTATAAAGGAATGGATTAACCATTTCCCTGTTTAAAGTTCATGTAAAAATTAATGACATCATGAATATTAATTAAAAAATTTAATGGCACATTGACACAAGAATTTTTAGCCATAGTAGAAATGGTAGAATCATATCTATATTATTTCATAAGCAAGTTGAGAAGACCATCATCAGATGGCTCCTATAGGAGTCGTCTGATCTGGGTCTACTCTGTTTGCAAAGGCATGAAAAGGCATTTATATGAGGGAAAGGGTTAACCCTTTACTTGTTAACCCATTACCTCATAGGCTATTTTTAGATACCTCTTTGAAAAAATCAACCGAAAAGGAGCATTAACTAGAGAAAAGGAAAATTTTAGAATTTTGTAATTTGAAACCATTGTGATAAATAGAGCATTTGCTCCTATAGGAGCAAATGCTCTATTTATCACAATGGTTTCATAAAGTGACTTTTACAGAGTCATCAAAAGTGGTCAATATGAGGGAATGGGTTAATCCTGCCTTTTGTCACCTTGGAAACGTGAGCTATCTGATTAGGCTCTACAGTATGTTCTGTTTACTTACATATTCCTTTACTCTTTCAGGATTTTTTTAAATCAGTAATTAATTTTTTAAATTGACAGTCTTTAATGAATGCTCACCAAGTAGTGGTATAATAAGATAAAATATGAAGAAAAAAAAACATGTGAGCAGAGTGTTATATAAACCTTCAACATACCTGAAGTCCTTTGAGATGTAAATATACAGTGAGCCCTCATTATACCGGCATTTGTTACACTGGCACCCTCGTTATACCGGCAGTATGCATTGAAACAATATTACCGTTAAGTCTTTGAAACAACCACTGAATAAATAAGTACAATGCCAATAAAACAGGGGATCGCTTAATGCAGAACACACCAATTGCAAAAAAGCACCCTTTGGGAGCTTTTTGCACTTGCTGTGTTCTGCATTAAGCGTTTACCTGTTGGTACTAGTTTAAAACTGGCCATATGGTTGCTTTCATATTTGAATTCGTTATAACGGCAACCTCATTATACCAGCAAAATGTGTGGAAACAAACACCTCCGTTGTAACGAGGGTTCACTTTATATGATTTTAGGGCAAATTTCTGAATGACAGTTAACCCTTTTCTCCATAGATACATCTTTTAATGGTTTGACAAACAGAATAGACTCGGATCAGATGGCTTCTGTAGGAGCCGTCTGATCAGGGTCTGCTCTGTTCGCTAATGGAATAGAATGTATTTGATTTCTATGGTTTCTGCCATGGCGAAAAACTTCCAGTGTTGATATACCGTTTTGAAAAGTCAGCTAATTAATATTCATGAGGTCACTTTTTCTTGCATGAATATTTATGGAGTATAGGGTGAAAGGGAAAGGGCTGAGTTGTATAACTCTTTGGACGCTAGCGGCAAAACTGTGATTACCTATGCAAACAGTTTGGATCCAGATGAGACGCCGCATAATGCGGCATTTTAAAATTTTTAAAGTTTATTTTAAAAATTGAAGCAGACGACAATTGTTGCAGACGAAAAATTACTTAGCGTGCAAAGAGTTAATAAAAATTTGAGCTGAAATGAACAGAACTCTCTACATATGTTTCGTTTATCTTATTTTACCGTTACAACTTCTCTACATTTTAAGTCCGTATATCTCTACAGATAATCTTTATTCTCATTCTACCTATCATTACAACTTCTCTACATTTTAATTTCCTATATCTCAACAGTTGCTCTCCATGTCAAGTCTCAAGCACCTATGCCTACACTCAATTGGAAGCCCAGCTGAAACAAAGAGACATAACTCTTCATATACTAAGAGAGAAGGATTTCTTGCTGAATAACAACAAAATACCAAAATCAGAAATCTATGGTAAGATGATTGTTTTTATTGTCACTCATTTGATCACATAGATCAGGACTATGATTGTGTTTTAACCCTTTTCTTTATAAGAAATAAATTCATGTAGTTAACCTTTTAGCTCAAAGAGACAGATTCCTTTTGATACCTTTGCAAACAGAGTAGACCCAGATCAGATTGTTTCTGTAGAAGCCATCTGATCAAGATCTGGCATTGTTTGCTTATTCAGTTTCTGCCACAGCCAAAAGGAATCCTGTATTTATTAGCCATTATAAAAATTGAGATATTGAATATTCATGAAGTCATGAATTCTTGTATTAACACATTGCCCCTAGAGACGCATTTTTGCGCCTCTATAAAATTCACATTGTGAAACCATTGTGATAAATAGAGCATTTGCTCCTATAGGAGCAAATGCTCTATTTATCACAACGGTTTCAAATTACAAAATTTTAAAAAATTCCTTTTCTCTAGTTAATTCTCCTTTTAGGTAGATTAATTCAAAAAGGTTGGATCTAAAAATAGCCTATGAGGTAATGAGTTAATATTCTTGATATAAAGGGTTAATCCATTTCCACTTAAGACTCCTTTTTGATGCCTTTGCAAATAGACAAGATCCGGACGAGACAGCTCCTGTAGGAACTGTCTGATCAGGGTCTGCTCTGTTTGCTGGTAGTGTTTGATGGATGTGTTTTAACTGTTCCTTCTTTGGCAAAAGAAAATTAAAATCTCCTATCCATATTTCATCATAAAGTTCTGTCATTGGTTACTCATAAGGTCATAGAATCTTGAATAATGTTCTTGAATTGGTTAATATTGTTGCACTGCTTGTATGATTCAGGAATGGATCAAGAGAAGGCATATCTCGGCCACACCAGCAGGGATGAAACGGACCTTTTCTCTCAGATCTCTGTCCCATCTGACTACTGTGCCACCCTAGCCCTTCAGTCCAATGGTTCTGTGTTTGATGCTTCCTATGCCGGTCGAGGAAGCCTTCGTGAAAAGAAAGCATTCCTAGGAGATTTTGGTAGCCGCATTGCTGCAGCAGAGGCAGGGTCAGAATGTCAGCTCTGTAGCTGTGAACTGGATGACATGGGTGTTCCCCGCTCAGTGTGCAGGAGATGTGATCTACAGGAGGGAAATGTCGCGGTACTGTACTCTAAAACACACTCAATTTTCCTACTTGTGTACAATCAACTCTCGATACATTGATCATATTCATTGCCTGGGAAAATGTTGTATTGAATATGTAGTTATAATGAATTTTATTATGTTCAGTTAATCCTTCTTTTTGTATGTATGGAAACAATTTATTTTGAATACAAACATATACAGATATGTTTTTCCGTTGGTTTTTTTCTGATGAAGTTGTAGATGTTGCTAAGAGTTGATTTTAACTCTTTACCTGCAAGAGATGCCTTCTGGTGCATATGCACACCGAATAGACCCAGATCTGGGTCTACTCTCTTTGCTTATAGAATGATCTAGATCTGATTCTACAGTTTCTGCCATGGTTAGAGATTTCTGTGTTCATAAGCCACTATATAAATTATAATGCATCTTGTAGATATTCATGATGTCATTATTTCCTGCATCAATATTCATATATTTAACCCTTTCCTTAATATAAACACCTTTTCACGCATTTGCAAACAGAGAAGACCCCGATCAGATGGCTCCTATAGGAGCCATCTGATCAGGGTCTGCTCTGTTTGCTGATGGAATTTTATAGATGTGTTTCTTTACTTTCTAAAAAGGCTACAATGTTCCACCTTCCATGTTTTTCCATGATAAATATTTTGTCCATGAATATTCTGTAGGTTTTGAAATTTGGAATTAACATAGAACAGGGAAAGGGGTTAAGAGATAAGAGAACAATTTACAAAATTTAGAGATAAAATTTTAATGCTAATTAATCTTGATATAATGAAATCTGATGGTGTTACTTTTCTGGTTAGATTTTGATGACATATATTCTTGTCTTTTCCAGGTTGTCAAGGAGATGATGAAATATGTAGTCGAGTACAAAAATGACTTGACCAATAAAATTCAGGTAAATTTCAAATTGTATCACTATCAATTGAAACTGCCTGTTGATTTTAGCTCTATACCTGACAGAGGCTCCTGCTCTTTTTGTTTGAATTACATGAATCTGATTCTTCATTTACTGTTAAGATGAATTATTCTGGTTGGCACCATTTTGATAACTTTAACTTATCCCTTTCCCTGTTCTTTGTTTACTCAACATTGCTATACGTACTGAATATTCATGGACATAATAGTTATAAAGAAATATGGAAAGTAAAACAATGTAAACATTTTAGAAAGCAAAGAAACTGATCTATCAAATTCCATTAGCAAACAGAGCAGACCCTGATCAGACAGCTCCTCTAGGAGCCGTCTGATCTGGGTCTACTCTATTTGCAAATGCGTGAAAACACGTTTTTATGAGGGAAAGGGTTATACTGTCATAGTAGCAAATAATGTACTACAGTAAAACCTCTCTATATCGGCCACTAAATTGTGTTAATTGGTATATAGGGCAGGTGGCTGCTTAAAGCAAGGTGAAAGTAAAACAGAACGCTCCTATAGGAGTGTTCTGTTTTATTTTCACCTTGCTTTAACCCTTTCCCTGTTCTATGTTTATTACAAAATTCAACACCTACTGAGTTATCATGGACAAAATAGTTACAATGAAATATGAAAGGTTGAACATTGTAGCTGTTTTAGAAAGTAAAGGAACAGATATATCAATTCCATTAGTAAACAGAGCAGACCCTGATCAGACGGCTCCTATGGGAGCCGTCTGATCTGGGTCTACTCTGTTTGCAAATGCGTGAAAACACGTTTATATGAGGGAGAGGGTTAAGCAGCCACCTGCTTTTAACAAAAAATACTTGATGTAATTTAGTGGCCGTTATAGAGAGGTTTTACTATATAATATTGTATCTGAGTTTGTATGTTTTGTCTTTGCAGGCCATTTTGTACTAACTGGATGACCCACCATGACTGGCTGAATACATTCATCAATGAAGCTGTTATTTTAAACTTTGAGAGACTAAATGCATTCGAATTTTCACTGTTAGATGATGTCTGATATTACTGGAGTGTTGGAAATATTGAAAGAGACAACGTGATATGAAGTGACATATTTTTATGTGTTTTTTATTTGTTCATTTGTAATGTTTTCAAAAGGGAAAGCTTCTGGAAAAGCTTTTCCAAATTAATTGTGGTACAGTTGCCATCAGCAGAGGATATATAGAGATACAGTAAAACCTCTCTATAACGACCACTAAATTACATCAAGTATTTTGTGTTAAAGGCAGGTGGTTGATTAAAGCAAGGTGAAAGTAAAACAGAATGCTCCTATAGGAGCGTTCTGTTTTACTTTCACCTTGCTTTAACCTGCCCAAAATACCAACTAAATAGCACAATTTAGTGGCCGTTATAGAGAGGTTTTACTGTACATACCAGCCGTGGACTGATTGGGTGAAATCAGATTGCTGAAGCCTTTGAATGTGGGTAACAAGTTACCTGGCATTTGCAAATACATGTATTGTGGAATTTTCAAAAGTTATTCATACTGTTCATATTATTTCAGCTTTTCAATATTGTGGGGTCTTAATCTTGTGAGATAAAAAGTATAGAATTTCATTTTCTGCAAGATTTCATCTTTAGAATTACATGTACATGCGGTTACCTCACCCTACACTCCATGGCCCAAATCTGCTTGAAAATCATGGCTTGCTACCAATTTTAAATGTTATGTTTTCTGTTTTACTTCATTCCAATATAGATAATACTCTTTAGAATTGTAGACTTAGCTGCCTTAATTAGTATGTTTGTGTTCTGAAGTTGTGTACCTATATGTAGGTTTGATTTTTTATTTTAAAATATATTTGATTTATAGTTTAACTGTTTACTCCATAGATACACCTTTTTAATGCCTTTAAACAGAGTAGATCCAGATCAGATGGCTCCTGTAGGAACCACCTGATCAGGGGCTGCTCTGTTTGTTTATGGAATACATGTATCTTTGATCTGATTCTAGCAATGTGTTTTTATATTACAGTACAATGTATAAGAAAACTGACAAATGTAAGTGGGTATTCTGCCTTTAAGATTAATTACTTAAAGGTTTAATATTTTACCTCGTACAAATGTGTTTGCAAACAGAGTAGACCCAGATGAGACGGCCCTGAGCCATTAGATCAGGATATGCTCTGTTTGCTGATGAAATTATATACGGTAGGTCTAATTTTACACTTTCTGCCCTGTGTTAATATGCTATTATAAAAATTCAGTTAAAAATGTTCATGATGTCACACTCCATAAATATGAAAACAGAGTAGACCCTGATCAGATGTCTGATCTGAGTCTGCTCTGTTTGCTTATGATATAATATAGATATGATTCTATGGTCTACCTTTGTCAGACATTGCTGTGTCCATGACTCCCATGTGCTATTTTAACAGTTAATGTAATTAATATTCATGATGTCATTTCTTACATGAGTATTTATGGAGTAATAGGTTAATGAACAAGCATGAGGTGAATGGACTGGTAATTTTGTTTTTAATTTTTTCACTCAGAACTATCCATCAAATTTACCTCTGTCTAATTAGTTTTGCATCTTGCTCATTAGAGTATTCAAACTTATTTATTTTTTTCATTCCATTTTCTTGATAATTTGGATTTCTAAAAATTCAGTGATTCAAAATGTGCCAAAATGTGTTTAATACTCAAGTGCAATGGATGGACAGGTTAGTAGTGGATTTGATTGTTTGATTTTTTAAGTGTTCTTGTGTAAGGTGGACTATCAGGGAATAAAAGTTTTTATTCAAGTTGAGTTGTTTGTTTATTCAAATGTTCCCCTTTGATAATGGTTGTAGATTGTTTTGTAGTACAATAAAACCCCTCTAATGCAACCACTTAATGAATAAACATACCTATCTTTATAAGCAGGTGGTTGCTTAATGCAGTACAAAAGTAATGCAGAAAGCTCCTCTATGAGCTTTCTGCATTACTTTTGTCCAGCATTAAGCTACCACCTGCATCTAGCACCAAGAAATGTACCTCTTTTAGGTGGTCGCATTAGTGGGGTTTACTGCAGTATGTATCCATGTGTTGTTTCACATTAACCCTTACAGTGTAGGACATAAGTCACTAATGTCCTTTGCAAACAGTGTAGACCTAGATGAGAGGGATCCTAGAGTAACTTGGTGTCTCATCAGGGACACTTGGCACTCTGACACTTGCTGGCAAAGAAATGGAAGAAAGGTGTATCGGGTACTTTTAAGAATTGAAGAAGACAACAGTTTCTGCAGATGACAATTTGCTCCGAGTGCAGGAGATTAATACTTCACAGACCAAACAATCCTTAATGAACATTTTTGCATGAATTGATCACATCATGAATATTCATTAGCTTAAAATTTTCAAGACAATGTTCAGCTTTGACAATAAATGTAGGATCAGATCTATATAGTTCATAAACCTTTCCCTGTACTATGTTTATTTCAAATTTCGATAACAACTGAATATTCATGAACAAAAAGGTTATTATGAAATATGGAAGGTGGAGCATTGTAGCCATTTTAGAAAGTAAAGACACAGATCTTTGAAATTCTATTAGCAAACAGAGTAGACCCTGATCAGACGGCTCCTCTAAGAGCCGTCTGATCTGGGTCTACTTTGTTTGCAGATGGGTGAAAACACGTTTGAGGGAAAGGGATTAGCAAAGAGCAGAGCCTGATCAAGGGACTCCTGTAGAAGCTTATGCTTATAAAATTATAAAGGTCTGATTCTACAGTGTATGCCATGTGCAATCATTTCTGTGTTTGTAAAACATCATAAAACTCTTCTATCCATGAGTTAACCCATTACCTCATATGCTATTTTTAGATACAACCTATTTGAATAAATCTGCCGAAAAGGACCATTAACTAGAGAAAAGGAAAATTTGAGAATTTTGTAGTTTGAAACCATTGTGATAGAGCATTTGTTCCTATAGGAGCAAAATTTTAATGCTCTATTTATCACAATGGTTTCACAAAGTGACTTTTACAGAGTCGTCGTAAGTGGTCAATATGAGGGAATGGGTTAAAGAGTAAAGCCGTTACTCCATGTGATTACATAAGCCTCCCATTTCTTCGAATAGGCGAGCTAAAAAGGAATTGTTAACCCTTTCCCTCATGTAAACATGTTTTCATGCATTTGCAAACAGAGTAGACCCAGATCAGACGGCTCCTATAGGAGCCGTCTGATCAGGGTCTGCTCTGTTTGCTAGTGAAATTTGAAATATCTGTTCCTTTACTTCCTAAAATGGCTACAATGTTCTACCTTCCATATTTCATTTTTACTGTTTTGTCCATAAATATTCAGTAGCTATTGAAACTTGGAATAGGCACAGAACAGGGAAAGGGTTAACTTAAGAGTTGACAGATACAAAACACAGGTTGGTCAAAGAGGTATGAAAATGATAAGAAAGTACAGAGTCAAGTTATCATTCTTTTATTCTTTAAAAAAAACTGTAACACAAATATAATGACTGCATGAAAAGTCTGAACAACAATTATCAAAACATTATCATTCTGTCTTGTCCATAACCATTTGTATTAACATCTCATCTAACATACTATTACACTCAAAACTATTGCAAATTCTTATCAATGACATGACACACACAGCAATTGATGACAGATGAGAGAGATGACATGTTATAAAAACCTGATCCCCTTTCTATGAAAGACTTCAACAGAAATGATGGAAAATGGAAAAGTTGAAAAAAAGGAAAGTACATTACATGTATGTATGAAAGTACATGTAATGCGACGTTTAAAACTGGTCATTAATTTTCTGAATGCTAGCAGTACATTTGTGAAAACCTATATAGTAAACCCCACTAATGCGACCACCTAAAAGAGGTGCTAGATGCAGGTAATAGCTTAATTAACCACCTGCTTATAAAGACTGCCATGTTAGTTCATTAAGTGGTCACATTAGAGGGGTTCTACTATACATGTATAAACAGGTTGGATCAAAATGAGCTACAAGTAATTGAGCGTCTTCTCTGGATTCAAGCGTCTCATCTGGATCCAAGCTCTCTTTATTTAGCTGTCTCTTTATTTAGCAGACAATCTTTTTACAGATGATAGTTGCATTGTACTCAATGTGCAAACTACGGCTAATGACAAACCTAACTAGAAAATAATGGCACTTTTGTTCCCATGATAACCAAACGGTCGAGGCTGAGATATAGACATGTAAGAGACCTAACAACAGACTGCACTTTTGTTTTGTAAAATTTAATGCATTGTAACACGGAACCAACTCTGTAATTTTAACATTCATCAGCTTTTATCTAACCCTTTACTCCATGAATATTTATGTAAGAAATAATGAGTGAGTGAGTAAGTTGGGTTTTACGGCACTGCGACACTAAATAGGTCATATAGCGCCGATGAATAATGAGGGATAACTAGTCAAAACCTTTACCCCATATATACCCCTTTCTACGACTTTGCAAACTGAGTAGATCCAGATCAAAAGGCTCAAGTAGGAGCCATCTGATCAGGGTCAGCTCTGTTTGCTTATGATATGATTCTACAGTTTCTGTCATGGCCAAAAATTCCTGTGTCCATAAGCTACTATAAAAATCTAATTAATATTCACAATGTCATTAATTCTTGCATAAATATTCATGGAGTAAATGGTTAAACGTGCATGATAGAGTAATGGTCCCCTACCAAATTGTACCCATTGTGATGATATACAACTGTATGAAGTAGGGATGGCTGTATTTATGTTGAAACCGTGACATTTGCACAGCTATGACAAGGACCACAACAGCCACAACACTAACACTATGGCGATATCTCTAATTTCTTCTTCAGTAAACAGATGAGTTTAAAACAATCTAAATCTTTAATGAAGACTAAGCAGAATGTGAAGAGATAAATGAAAGACTATGATCATGAGTCTGAGTTTTAAGATATAAAAAAATCAAGGCCAGATATTACAGAAGCTGATTATGGAAGAGGAAAATTAAACAGAATGGCAAATGTAGAGCTGGTTGATGGATTCACAGACATGATATGATCATCTCGGTATTTCATCTGAATCAAAGCTGCTGTTCAAGTTATCAAGCAAACTGCAACAATAAATGTATACCCATCCCTTAGAAAGTTTCATTGGGTAAAAAAATAAAAGGTGGAAAATAGTGGAACAATAGTGCATGGTTTGTTTATCCCTTTCCCTTACATGTACGGTAAATGCTTTTTCACGCCTTTGCAAATGGTATAGGCCCAGATCAGATGGTTCCCTTAGGAGTCTGTATCTGTTTACTTATGAAATTACAGTATAACCTCTCTATAATGACCACTAAATGGTGTTAATTAGTTGGTATTTAGGGCAGGTGGCTGCTTAAAGCAAGGTGAAAGTAAAACAGAACGCTCCTATAGGAGCGTTCTGTTTTACTTTTACCTTGCTTTAAGCAGCCACCTGCCTTTAACACAAAATACTTGATGTAATTTAGTGGCCGTTATAGAGAGGTTTTACTGTTTTTTAGATCTGACTCTACCGATTCTATCAATAACAAAACATCCAGTGTACAAATCTTATAGAATTCAGCCAATAACTATTCATGACATCATTATTTCTTACATGAATATTCAACATGGAGAGGGTTAGTACAACATAATAATAAATGCTAATAGGACATCATGAATATTTATTAGCTGAAACTGTATAATGTTAACTTTACAAGGGAAATTTTATTGCTTTGACAAAAACTGTAGAATCAGATCTATGTCATGTCAAAAGCAAACAGAGTAGACCCTGGTCAGATGGCTCCTATAGGAGTCATCTGATCTGGGTCTATACTGGTTGCAAATGCATTAAATGGCATTTATATGAAGGAAAGGGTTAACCCAGGCCCTCATAGGCTTTTTTTGGATCCAACCACTTTGAATAAATCTACCCAAAAGGAGCATTAACTAGAGAAAAGGATTTTTTTTAGCATTTTGTAGTTTGAAACCATTGTAATAGAGCATTTGCTCCTATAGGAGCAAATGCTCTATTTATCACAATGGTTTCAACAGGTGACTTATACAGAGGCGCAGAAAGACGTATTTATGGAGGAAAGGGTTAAACAACAGTACTAGGTGCACAATACAGATTGCCAGAATTACACAAAACTGCGCAAGCACACACTTACACACTAAACAAGTGGTGCTATGAGAGAAGGATCTATAAGACAAGTGGTAAACCATCTCATGCTTTTACTACTAGGCTTAATCATTAGGTGGTCACTTAACCTGTTCCCTGTTCAGTATTCATGTAAGAAATAATTACAATATGAATATTTATTAGCTCAATTTTTATAATGTAAATTTTTCAAGTTTTTTTGCTTTGACAAAAACCGCAAAATCAGATCTATAGTATGTCAAAAGCAAACAGAGCATATCCTGATCAGATGACTCCTAAGGAGCCATCTGATCTTGATCTACTCTGTTAGCAAATGTGTGAAAAGACATTTATATGAAGGAAAGGGTTAACCCTTTATTCAATAAAAATGCCCTTTAACTCTTATGCAAAAAGACAAACCAAGATCAGACAGCTCCTACATGGAGTCATATCATCTGATCAGGGTCTACTCTGTTTGCTTATGGCATTATACAGATATCATTTTTCTGCCATGGCCAACCATCTCTGTGCTCATATGACATACAATTGGTAATATTCATGATGCTATTCATGGAGTAAAGGGATAAATCAGACTTTGCTGCATATGGAAGCCTGGACTAAATCTTCACTTTTATCATAGGTCAGTAGACACCTATTTTTGTGGTGCCACAAAAATACAACTTGGAAATGTTGTCTTCTTTACTACAATGGCAAAATGTAGATCCAGATCAGACTAATCCTGCAGGATTCATCTGATCAGGACCTGCTCTGTTTGCTTTTGAAATTACCATAGATCTGACTCTACAGTTTCTTCCTGTACCAAAACATCCTAGGTACATATGCCATTATAAATATTCAGCTAATAAATATTCATGATGTCATTTACATGAATACTCAACAGGGAAAGGGTAACTTCACAAGGGACACTCTTTTTGCTTTCAACATGTACTGACAATGGAACCAAGAATTCTACTAGGAACTACAAGCATAAAAACAAGATGTGTTTGTGAAACACTATGTCCCAGCCAAATTTGACCTTTGACCCTGAAGGATGACCTGGACATGTCAAAATGTGCAGCTTCATGAGATACACATAATTCAAATGCATGCCAAATATCAAGTCTCTATCTGTACTGGTTCCAAAGTCAAGGCCAGTGTTAAAGTTGGTGATGTTACCTATATATTTGACCTCTGACCTTGAAGGATGACCTTGACCTGTCACCCCTCAAAATATTGGATACATATGCATGCCAAATATCAAGTCTCTATCTGTACTGGCTCAAAAGTTATGACCAAGTTAAAGTTTTCCACAAACAGACAAACGGACAAACAGACAGAGCAAAAACAATATGCCCCCCAGATCTGATCTGGGGGCATAAAAACAAAACCATTTATGCAACAACATCAAATAAACTCTTAAATAAAAATGTCTAGATGGCCAGCCATACAATATTATGTCTATACATGTAGTATAATAGTACATATAAACTCTAGATACTTTGACAACTAACTTAAACTTAAGTACTCTTCAAGTTAACGCATGATAACCTTTGCAAACAGTATGGATCCAGATCAGATGCCATTGGTAACTCTCTCCAGGATTCAAACTGTTTTGACTTAAGGCGGTACCATAATGCAGAAATATTCTTTTTTAACCCTTTCCTCATAAATACGCCTTTCTACGCCTCTGTAATAACCACTTCTTGAAACCATTGTGATAAATAGAGCATTTGCTCCTATAGGAGCAAATGCTCTATTTATCACAATGCTTTCAAACTACAAAATTCTAAAATTTTACTTTTCTCTTGTAGTTGGGTCTAAAAATAGCCTACGGAGGAATGGGTTAATATTTATTTTTATACTAACAGTGAATTAATCATTAACGAAAAATTCGGAACCAAATCGAAACCAGGGTAACTTGGCATCTCATCTGGATCCAACCAACTTCACACTCAGTAACGCATTTTGTTTTGTCTGGTATGCAGAGGCCCAGATAAGATGCGCAAATTTAAACATTTTCTATAATAACTCCTTTCTTTCTCCATCAAACCCTATACTGTGACCACTCTTAAGAATTGTCTCTTATGGTAGAATATAGATCTGGGTCCATGCTTATAAAACTTTGAGTTGAGTCTGAGTTCGTTCTAAAGTTTTTGATTGGTCAGATTTGAGCTCATTTTCGTTTGCTCTGAACTGAGCTTTTTTTATATTTCTTTTCAACACAACAAGCAGAGAGTAAATCATTTGAATGCAGAAGAGAACTGAACTTATGCCATGTCTCATCTGCATTTCTCCACCTAAAATGTTTCCAAAACGCTGTTACAAAGTTGTCCATATAGAATACATGTACAGTAAAACCTCTCTATAACGGCCACTAAAGTGTGTTAATTAGTTGGTATTTAGGACAGGTGGATGCTTAAAGCGAGGTGTAAGTAAAACAGAACGCTCCTATAGGAGCGTTTTGTTTTACTTTCACCTTGCTTTAAGCAGCCACCTGTCTTTAACACAAAATACTTGATGTAATTTAGTGGTCATTATAGAGAGGTTTTACTGTATTACAAAAGTTTTGCCCTACACAGTCTTGTGATGGTATATAGATCTCTAGATGTTTGGAATCTCTCAACCTTATTCAATACATATTTAAATTATATTTCTATTGCGAAAACAAACCCCAAAAGCACAATATAATAAATATAATAGGCACAACTTAATGAATACATACAAAACAAAATATCTATAACATCATAAAGCATTCTATTCAGAGCTGTACATGAGAGGTGTATTTACCGGTAGCTAGCCAACTCTCTGCTGTCTCAGTCAAACCCTGTCTTGTTGGTAATTGTTAGAATTACCTCGAAGGGTTTGGTGAAGAAATATAGAGAACAGATTTTATCTAGATTCCCTAAATACACCTATTGCTTACAGCCCTGTTTATATCAATTCAAAATAATTATAAATCAGCATAATTCTATAAATAACTAATTGAAGGGTATATTTGATTTGTTCATTTTGGATTTAGTTAATCCTCCTCCTCATATTAACGCTTATTCATGCATTTGAAAACAGAGTAGACCCAGATCAGACAGCTCCTATAGAAGCCATCTGAGCAAGGGTCAGTTCTGTTTGATTGTGAAATTATAACAGGCCTTTCACTACAGTTTCTACCAATACAAAAAATCCTGTAAACATATGCTATTATAAAAATTCAGCTAATAATATTCATGATGATACTTTTTTACATGAATATTAACCCTTTACCTGTTCTGTATTTAGACTAAATTTTAATACCTACTGAATATTCATTAACAAAATAGTTTTAAAGAAATATGGAAGGTAGAACATTGTAGACATTTTAGAAAGCAAAGAAACAGATCTATCAAATTCTATTAGCAAACAGAGCAGACCCTGATCAGACGGCTCCTATAGGAGCCGTCTGATCTGGGTCTACTCTGTTTGCAAATGCATGAAAACACGTTTATATGAGGGAAAGGGTTAAACAGGGATTATTCACAAACCAGTAACTAAATCCAAAAAAATTTGTCATCAAATCCTTATATAATGTACTCTAACATTGTAAAAATGAATCGTAGATTTGTCATGTACAATAAATAAAATACAGCAAAACAAAGAGTAACAATAAGGGCTCATTAGTTAAAAGCTAATAAAGCGTGACTACATTTTCAATATTTCTTCCATTTCATCAGAGCCTGTGTGTGTACCATATAACAGCATGCATTTACTCATTGTCAATGTACATACGATAACCACAACAAGTGATTCTTGTAAAGCAATGTAAAAGTAACACTTGTAACTAAATGTGTGATATTTAACCGTTTACTCCACAGAAATACCTTTTGACAACTTTGCAAACACAGAAGACCCAGATCAGAAAGTTAGGAGCCATCTGATCAGGGTCTACTCTGTCTGCTTATAGAGTACATTTTACTTTAAAATCTGATTCAATAGTATCTGGCATAGCTATAGTTTCACTTGTTTTATATAACAATGTTAAATAATTAGTTATCAAAGTTCATATTGGGTGGAGACTGCCATGAATATCCATGAAGTAAAGGGTTAAATAAGATAAGTACAGTTTCATACAAGTCCTGGGTCCATGCTTATAAAACTTTTAGTTGAGTCTGAGTACGTTCTCAAGCTTTTGATTGGTCAGATTTGAGCCTCTGGCTCAAATCTGACCAATCAAAAGCTTGAGAACTCAAATCTGACCAATCAAAAGCTTGAGAACGAAACTCAGACTCAACTAAAAGCTTTATAAGCATGGACCCTGGTGAGAACGTTATAAGCCATTATGTATCCTAAGTGATGAAATGTATCTATAGATTGGTACAGTGTAGACCCAGACTATATCTCATCAGGATCTACACAAGTCTGACACTTATTCTAAAGTAATGTTCCCAAACACAATACAATACACAGTGTCCAATGATACAGCAGTGTTCCCAAACATTGTGATATGTCAGAAACCATCATTGTGTGATATATATATCAGTTGTATATCAGTGTTGTTCCCTACTCATTACAATACACAGTGTCAAATGATACAGCAGACAGCAGTGTTCCTTAATACAGAAAAAAAACTTCAAAGTCTTAGTTTTTATGTGACCAGGAACACACTGAATATAGGAGTCTTATAAAAAAAAGCATGTGGTTGCTTAATGCAGGACTAAAGTAATGTAGAAAGCTCCTACATTACTTTAGTCCTGCATTAAGCTACCACCTGCCTTTTAATGGTCAAATGAGACTGGTTTAACTGTACAATAAAACCTATATATAGAAGTTAACCCATTACCTCATAGGCTATTTTTAGATCCAACCTCTTTGAATGAATCTACCCATAAGTAGCATTAACTAGAGAAAAGGAAACATTTTAGAATTTTGTAGTTTTAAACCATTGTGATAAATAGAGCATTTGCTCGAATAGGAGCAAATGCTCTATTTATCACAATGGTTTCAAGAAGTGACTACTACAGAGGCGTAGAAAGGCGTATTTATGGAGGAAAGGGTTAATAAAAGAAATCTAGTCATCTGTCCATCAGACAGGTAGCAGCTTAATCCATTAACTGATGAATATTCATGCAAGAAATAATGATACCATGAATATTCATCAGCTGAATGGCATACACTGTAGAATCAGATCTATATAAATGCCATAAGCAAACAGAAACTGTCTCACTTGGGTCTGCTCAGTTTGCAAAGACGTGAAAAGGCAGCTCTATCAGGTGAGGGGTTAAAATAGGATAAAAGTAATGCAGGAAGTTCCTAAAGTTGCTCTCAGGAGCAGTTTGATCTGAGTCTGCACTATTTGCCAGAGTTTGTCTGTCCTATACTTAGGATGATAAGGGTAATTAAATTACTTTAGTGAGCAAGCTCACATACCCCACGCCGCCACATAGTCAGAGATAAAAAGTGGTACCCCAGGACAGATTCCTCTGGATGGGTCAAAAACTATATAATATACCCCGTGCAACTGCATAGTGTGGGGTATTATAATCCTGGAACAAAGTGTTGATGAACAAAGCCATAATGCTGTGCCGATACCAATGCCTCATCATTTCCACTTAACCCATTACCTCATAGGCTATTTTTAGATCCAACCTTTTTGAATAAATCTACCAAAAAAGGGGGCATTTACTAGGAAAATTTTAGAAATGTGTTGTTTTGATACCATTGTGACAAATAGAGCATTTGCTCTATAGGAGCAAATGCTCTATTTATCACCATGGTTTCAAAAAGTGACTTTTACAGACACGTCAAAAAGTGTCGATATAAAAAAAAACCGAGTTAACAGCGATAATTATGTATCAAGTTATTTGCAGGGATATGATATACAGTAAAACCTCTCTATAATGGCCACTAAATTACATCAAGTATTTTGTGTTAAAGACAGGTGGATGCTTAAAGCAAGGTGAAACTAAAACAGAACGCTCCTATAGGAGCGTTCTGTTTTAGTTTCACATTGCTTTAAGCAACCACCTGCCTGAAATACCAACTAATTAACATAATTTAGTGGTCATTATAGAGAGGTTTTACTGTATATGTAACCATGCATACTGAACCTAAGAAAGCAATTCTTAAGAATTATGTTCTAATAACTTGTCACACTCTTTAATCCTTCAACACATTTTTATATGTATATATTATAAATGATAAATATCTCGAAGGCATTACTTGCATATATATTCTACAATAACCAAACATATACAGCAAAACCCCTCTAAACCGGAATTCTAGTAGAGAAGAATTTAGATACTTTTAGGCAGGTGGCTGCTTCATGCAGGGTGAAAGTCATGCAGAAAGCTCCTCTAGGAGCTTTCTGCATGACTTTCACCCTGCATGAAGCTGCCACCTGTCTCCAAGACCGATATTTATACCGAATTTAACGTCCGGTTTAGAGGGGTTTTACTGTAGCTACAATTAACCCACTGTAAAGCAACCCCCAAACAGGTCTAGTTATGGCTTTTCAAGTCAAGTGGCAGCTTAACCCATTCCCTCATATTGAGGCCTTTTGATGCCTCTGCAAAATTAACTTCATGAAAACATTGTGATAAATAGAGCATCTTGCTCCATAGGAGCAAAATTTAATGCTCTATTTATCACAATGTTTTCAAAACTACACAATTCTAAAAAATTATCTTGTAAATTTTCCTTTTTGGTAGATTTATTCAAAGAGGTTGGGTCTAAATATAACCTATGAGGTTATATAAATATAACCTATGCTTATTCATTTAGCAGTCACTTTTGAGGAGTTCTACTGTATTTTAAAAAAATTAGAAGAAGCGTTCTCCCTGTTTGGAGAGATCATTCCATTAACAGTATCAAATGAACAAGAGGGTAAACTAAGGCCTATTTTGGAAACTAAAGGGCACACTCTAGACATACTGATGGAATTGTACCCAACACCATATCTTATTACCATTCGACCAAACTAAAAGTACTATCAGCAAAGAAATGAAGACATTACTTCAGTGATATCTTTCCCATTTACTTGATTTTACTCCACTGAATCTTTTACTCAGAGGTCCAGATAAGATGCGTAAATTTAAATATTTTGGAGAATATCTCCTTTATTTCTCCACCAAACCCTATACTGTGACCACTCTTCAGAATTGTCTCGAAGAGACAATTCTAAAGAGTGGTCACATTATAGGGTTTAGTGGAGAAATGACGATTTCAGTATTTGGGTACGCACCTTTATCTGTAGCTTTGTTTACTCCATCAATAGCCCTTTCAACTCTTTTGTAAACAGAGTAGGCCAAGATCAGCATTGTATTTGAAATTGTGTACTCAGATCAAAGGGCTCTAGTAGGAGCCTTAACCCTTTCACTGTTCTATATTTATTCCAAATTTATATACCTACTGAATATTCGTGGGCAAAATAATTATAATGAAATACGGAAGATGGAACATTGTAGCCATTATAGAAAGTAAAGAAACCAACATTTCAAATTCACTAGCAAACACAGCAGACCCTGATCAGAAGGCTCCTATAGGAGCCGTCTGATCTGGGTCTACTCTGTTTCCAAATGCATTGAAAACACATTCATATGAAGGAAAGTGTTAAAATCAAGGCCATTTTGAATTTATTACAGTAAACCATATCTTTTCAGGATGAATGGACTAAACTTGTAAACAATTACAGAAGAGTTAAGCTTTCAAAGGTTTAAAGCTGCTTCAGCATGAAAGATATCACTGTGGTAAATGGAATAAAACATGTCGTGGAAATGACATAATGTGAACAATGCAGAAAATGAACTGAACATGTATCACTATATATTTTTAACCCTTTACTCCATGAATATTCATGCAAGAAATAATGAAATCATGAATATTAATTACATGGAATGTTTTAAAGCAGAAAAGTCTGGCCATGGTAGAAAATGAAGAATAAGATCTATATCACTCCATAAACATGCAGAGCAGACCCTGATCAGCCAGCTCCTACTGGGGCCATCTAATCTGGGTCAACTCTCTTGCCAAGGTGTTGAAAAGTGGAGTAAAGGGTTAATTGGAATAAAAATCAGAGGAAAATACCTTGTACTTTGTTCAAGTTAACTCAATACTTAGAGAGTTTGAAGTTTAACCCTTTACTTATTATATATGTCTTTGTAAACAGAGAAGACCGAGATCAGACAGCTCTTGTAGGAGCCATCTGATCAGGGTCTGCTCTATTTGCTTATAATGGAATAATACAGATATGATTCTACTGTTTCTTAACCCTTTCCTCCATAAATACGTCTTTCTACACCTCTGTAAAAATCACCTATTGAAACCATTGTGGTAAATAGAGCATTTGCTCCTATAGGAGCAAACGCTCTATTTATCACAATGGTTTCAAACTACAAAATTCTTTAAAAAAAAAAATCCTTTTCTCTAGTTAATGCTCCTTTTCGGTAGATTTATTCAAAGAGGTTGGGTCTATAAATAGCTTATGGAGGAATGGGTTAAATAGCCAAAAACTACTGTGTTCCAGTGCCATTATAAAACTTTACTTTTACTTATGTCACGATTTGTTACATAAATATTACTTGAGTAAAGGGTTAAATAACTTTTATAAGCGTTGTTTCTAGGCATTATATCAAATTAAATTTTACTGAATACCAGTAGTAGTAACTTTCAATAACAACATAGTAAGACCAATACTACACATTCCTAGTACATGTATTATTCCCCTTCTTCATACAATAAGATCAGAGTGAAGTAAATTATAGCAAACCTCCTCTTTTTGGACATGGTAATGAGACTGGACGTGATTTGAGGTACTACTTTCAGACTGAGCATATCCATCATTCTTTCTCATTTGCATTCCTGAATTATCCAATGCACCTTGGCCAGTATCAGTACAGAGCTGTAGACAAGATACTATTAACCCTGTACACACCTTTTAACGCCTTTGCAAACAGAGAAGATCCAGACCAGATGACTCCTGTAGGAGAAGTCTGATCAAGGTCTGCTGTTTCCTCATATATCATTCCTATAATCACTATATAGATCTGATTCTTCAGTTTCTGCAAAGGCCATCAATTAGATATTATATCATAAGCAAACAGAGCAGACCCTGATCAGATGGCTCATACAGTAAGTGTCTGATCGGGTCTACTCTGTTTGCAAATGCAAATAGAGTTTAGGGTTTAGACGTAGATTTATGCTGCTGTTAGGTGGTCCCATAAGAGATGTTTTACAGTGCACTGCTTGTCTACAGCTGTGTTAATGTCAGCCTCAGTGCCCATGGCCTCTATCTCTACCCGCTCCCCTGTTCCTCTTTCATGCATCTGCTCCAATCAGATTTTCTTACAACTAGAGCAGAACAATTACTAGCGACCTCTTCATCTTCTTGAGATTCATGACTTACCCTTATTACTGTATGTATTCGGACATCCAATCTCCCCTCTATAATGGGTTCATAATGCTGAATAATTCAATTAACGGCCATTTTGAATACTTTAACCCTTTCCCTCATAGAAACGTGTTTTCACACATTTGCAAACAGAGTAGGCCCAGATCAAACGGCTCCTATAGGAGCCGTCTGATCAGGGTCTGCTCTGTTTGCTTATAGTGTAATATACATCTGATTCTACAGCTTCTGCCTGAGCCAAAATGTCCTGTGTGCATATGCCATTATAAAAAATAATCTAATTAATATTCATGACATCATTATTTCTTACATGAATATTCAACAGGGAAAGGGTTAACCCTTACAATTCAAGACACACATCACTTATGTCCTTTGCAAACAAATGAGACCCATATCAGAGTCTGCATTGTCTGTCATGTTACACATTTCTTTTAAAAAATCCCTAAATATTTACCATAAGCTTGACCAGTTTGAATTTTGGAATAGTCCATTTGAAAATACAGCATTGTAAGGGTTAGATGTTATTGGTATAGTAGCTAAAAGTGTTGACCTTGATTAACCCATTCCCTCATAGGCTATTTTTAGATCCAACCTCTATGAATAAATCTACCGAAAAGGAAAATTGACTTGAGAACTTTTTTTTTAGGATTTTGTAGTAAGAAATAATTGTGATAGAGCATTTGCTCCTATAGGAGCAAATGCTCTATTTATCAAAATGGTTTCAACAGTTGACTTTTGAAGAGGCATCAATATGAGGAAATGGGTTAAAGGCTCCTGTAGGAACTGTTTGATATGGGTCTGCATCATTTGCCTAAGTTTGTCTGTCCGAATACATAGAGTAATTAAGGTAGATCCTATCTAGCTTCAGCCTGCTGACTGCTCACTGTAACGTTTTTTTATGTCCTCAAAGATCAGTATGAGGTTTTTCAGTCCAAACAGGTAGCCCTGGTCCACGCCGCTGTGTAGCTCATCATTCTGGAATCCTTTGTGAGTGGAATGTGCAAAGTCAATCATACGCACATCAACCAAACTTTGATTATCACACACATTCTCTGCCCCCTCTGTCTGACTTCCAGATGAACATTTACACATAGAATCTTGGTCCACATTCATTTCAACATTTTCTGTTCCCGATATGTCTGATTTTGTTTTATCTTCACTCTTGTCTCCTTCTGGAAGAGAGCCATCTATACCGCCATACATGATCAGCAATGAGCTGGAATAAAACCTGAACGATTCCTGCTGTTGAATCACTTTGTACAACTCTCTTAAACGCATTAGTATTGGATCCAGAAGTTCAAATCGTATTTTCTCCCCATTAAAAAGAAATACTTCAATGCCTTCCTTAAAGCCATCTACTGTTAACTTGCGTCCATAGTACTTATTCTGACACAGAAATTGTCCTGAGTTAGTTTGATATACCTGAAACAGATAAACTACAAATGTCACCAAAGAAAAGGTAATTCTTTCATCAGTTACTCAGCTTAAAAACTCAATCTCTCTTTTTTCTTGAAGGATTGGATCTAAATTTGTCAAATATTACCAAAACATAGATGATCAAGATTTATACAGAAATTGATTCAAAACTTCTTCAAATATGAATTGGTTTGGTATATGAGATTCAAATACACCCGAGAAATACCATATCAAAGTCTCTATTATTTAATCCTTAACCCTTTCCCTCATGTAAACGTGTTTTCACGCATTTGCAAACAGAGCAGACCCAGATCAGACGGATCCTAGAGGAGCCGTCTGATCAGGGTCTGCTCTCTTTGCTAATAGAATTTGACAGATCTGTTTCCTTACTTTCTAAAATGGCTGCAATGTATCACCTTCTATTTTTCATTATAACTGTTTTGTCCATGAATATTCAGTAGGTAATGAAATTTGTAATAAACATAGAACAGGGAAAGGGTTCAGACCTAAGATCAGCCTGCTTATGCCTTTGCAAACACAGAAGACCCAGATCAAACAGCTCATGTAGGAGCTGTCTGATCAGGTTATGCTCTGTTTGCTAACATAATAACACAAATCTGATTCTACAGTTTTTGCTGGGTCAAATTTTCCCCCAACTGCATCAGTACTATGATATAAAAATTCTTCTAATTCATATTCATGATTTCACTATTTCTCACAGAAATTTTCATGAAAGAAAGATAAATATTCAGGCAAGAAATAACGACATAAAGAATATTAACTAGAGGTTTTTGTCACAAAAACGGATGTCTCCCCTCTAATAAAAACAATATGTAACGGGAAATCACTAAAAATGTTATGGACTTGATGATTGATACTTCCCCTCATTATGCGCTTTCCACACCACATTTTTCAAGAAGAAAATGATAACAGCTAATAACTTCAAAAATATTGATACCAGAGTTATGGCCCTTGTGCATGACGCTTACTTTCATCATGCTCTTTCCATAAATGAAATGTCATTCCAATAGCATCAGTCGAAGAGGAGTTATTGATCTGACAAAAAATGTAACAAAGGGCAATAACTCCAAAAGTATTGAAGCCAGAGTCATGGCCTTTGTTCATGACACTTTCTCTCATCATGCTCTTTCCATGTATAAAGTTTCAATACAATGGCAAGAGCCATGTAGGAGTTATCGTCCAGACAAGAAAGCGTTAAACAAATGTACAAGGGGCAATAACTCTCAATTTATTGAAGCCAGAGTTAAGGACCTTATGCACGACACTTTCTCTTATCATGATCAATCCATGTATGAAGTTTCACTCCAATGGCATGTGCCATATAGGAGTTATCATCCTGACAAAAAATTGTGTGTTTTTTACAAAGGGCAATAACTCCAATATTAGTGAAGGCAGAGTTATGGACCTTGAGCGTGACACTTTCTCTTATCATGATCTTTCCATGTATGAAGTTTCAATCCAATGGCATGAGCCATATATGAGTTATCGTCCGGACAAAAAAAAAATTGAAAAAATTACAAGGGCAATAACTCCATTATTAATGAAGCCAGAGTTATGGACCTTGTGCATGACACTTCCTCTCGCCATGATCTTTCCATATATGAAGTTTCAATCCAATGGCATGAGCCATATAGGAGTTATCGTCCGGACAAAAAAGTGTGCATTTTTTTTACAAGGGGCAATAACTCCTATATTAGTAAAGCCAGAGTTATGGACCTTGTGCATGACACTTCCTCTGATTATGCTCTTTCCTTATATGAAGTTTCAATCAACTGGCATCAGCCATATTGAAGTTATCGTCCGGACAAAAAAGTGTGAATTTGTTTTACAAGGGGCAATAACTCCAATATTAGTGAAGCCAGAGTTATGGACCTTGTGCATGACACTTCCTCTCATTATGCTCTTTCCATATATGAAGTTTCAATCAACTGGCATCAGGCATATTGAAGTTATCGTCCGGACAAAAAGTGTGATGGACAGACAGACGGACGGACAGACGGACAGACAGACAGACAACTCTCACGAAAACAATATGTAAATATATATAAATATGGGGGGAGACATAATTAGATTAACTGTTGTGATAGCTCACGGATGCAGGAATGTTTGGCCAAGTCAGAAACTGTATGATTATATCTATATTATACCATAAGCATACAGATACAGAGCTCATGTAGGAGCCATCTGATCTGGGTCTACTCTGTTTGCTTTACTCTACTCTGTAGAGAGGCATATTTATGAAGTAAAGAGTTAACTCTTATATTAATACAGTAAAACCTCTCTATAACGGCCACTGAATTGTGTTAATTAGTTGGTATTTAGGACAGGCGGCTGCTTAAAGCAAGGTGAAAGTAAAACAGAATGCTCCTACAGGAGCGTTCTGTTTTACTTTCACTTTGTTTTAAGCAGCCACCTGCCTTTAACACAAATACTTGATGTAATTTAGTGGCCATTATAGAGAGGTTTTACTGTATACATGCGGTAATATGATAGCTTGCCAGAAAGCTTACGAGTAATTCATTACCTGCATTCCAATTAGGCGTAATCCTACAGCACTTGAGGTCGTGTTGGCACATTTCCTCATTTGACTGGTTTTCTTAGCCTCTGGTGCATCGTCCCCATGTTGTCTTGTGCCCATCTTGAGGTCCAAGATACAAGGATACTTAAATTTGGCTGCCACATTCTCCAGCAAGATAAATTCTTCACAAGTAGTTAAGGAAGACATTTTTTCATTACGAGGTACTCTCAGTGAGGCAGCTTCAATATATCTACTTAGTTTCTAAAACTGACATTTTTATTGACATCATTTTTAAATAATCCCCTGACCTATTTTCTCAATGATCATTTGATCTACTTTCTAAATAATCACCCGACCTATTTTCTCAATGATCATTTGATCTACTATCTAAACAATCACCTAACCACCTTACCTACTTTCTCAATGATAATCTGAATGTTCCAGCTACATAATTTATTGGGCTATTCATGGCTATGTCAGAACAGAACCAGATCACTATGAGCCATCTCACAAGGTCTGCTCTGTTTGCTTTTGTGTTACAAATCCAATTCTCTACTGTTTGAAAGGGCAACAAATTTCCGTATTTTATCTTTTGATTTAACCCTTCACTTGATAAATACCCCTTTCTATGCCTTTGCAAACAGAGTAGACCCAGATCAGATGGCTCCTAGAGGAACCATCTGATCAGGGTATGCTCTGTTTGCTTATGATATACTATAGATATGATTCTACAGTTTCTGCCATGGCCAAAATATGTCTTCACATTCCATAATAAATCTGAATCTAATTAATTTTCATGATGTCACTATTTCTTGCATAAATATTCACGGAGTAAATGGTTAAGAATTAAATTAAGTAATGTCCATGGTGGGCAGAGTCTTACATGAACACTCATCTAGTAAAGAGTTAATCTATTCTCTCATAGGCAGCTTTTAGATCACACCTCTTTGAATAAGAAGCATTTACTTGAAAAAAGGGGAAAAAACATTTATAATTGTGTAGGTTTGAAACCATTGTAATCAATAGGTCAAATGCTCTATTTATCCCAATAGTTTCAGAACAGTAGTACTTTTACCGAGGTGTCAAATGAGGGTAAGGGTCGAACATAATCCATAGTTTCTCTAATTACCTGATGAATATTCATGTAAGAAATAATGACTATGAAAAATTCTGAATATTGTTTAGCTTAACTGTAAAATGGCATCATGATGATGAACAATGTATTCTTTTACTACGACAGAAAGTGTGGAATCTATATTATTCCAAACACAAACAGACTAGATCCAGTAGGAGCCATCTGGGTCCATGCTTATAAAACTTTTTAGGCGAGTCTGTGTTCGTTCTCAAGTTTTTGAATGGTCAGATTTGAGCCAAAGGCTCAAATCTGACCAATCAAAAGCTTGAGAACAAACTCAGACTCAACTAAGAAGCTTTATAAGCATGGACCCTGATCTGGGTCTTCTTTGTTTGAAATGGTGTCAAAAGTTGTCTCTATCCAGTGAAGGGTCACCCTTTACTTCATGAATATTATGTAAGAAATAATGATATCATGAATATTTATTATCTGAAGATTTGTAATGGTATATTAACACATGGCTTTTTGGCCATAGCAGAACACTGTAGAATCAGATCTATACTGCCTCATAAGCAAACAAAGCAAACACAGATCTAGATGGATTTTATAGAATCCCTCTGATATGGGTCTACACTGTCTGCTGAGGCATCAAAAGGTGTCTCATTCAGGTACAGGGTTCAGGTGATCAATGAGTTTAAGGCAACTGAAATGTCTAAAGAAAATGGAGTTGACAAGGAGGACACCCTATACCGGCTTCTTTTAGAAAGAACATCTTTTCTAGCCTAATTGAAAATGTCTTCTCTTTTTCCAAATCAATTTTCAAACTCAAATTGGACTGTCTAAAAGAGTCTCATGTTATTAAGACTAGTGATATTTTGATGTAAATCCTATTTTCCACATCTCGTGTTTGTGGATGTATGATGACGGCAAAACAAAATAATATTAACCCTTATAATGCTGAAAAAATTATTTCTGCCAAAACTCTGATTTATTGCAATTTTTACTTACATCTGATTTGTACAAATATTTGATACACTATTGACCGAGTGTCAAACAGCCTGGATCCTAATGAATCACTGAGTTACTGGGCATCTCATCTGGGTCCAAGCTTGTTTGCAAACTATGTCAGTCAGGTCGTGCTTATCATGAGGGTTATCTTAAAATGTCTCAAGTTAAACATAAACAGACAGATGCTTTCAGACTGTCTGAAGCAATTTGGCTTTCATGACAGATTCTAAGACGTCATCCTGTTCACTGTAATTCTATTCTTAGTATTAGGTACAAATCAAAATCATAACCATGGCAACCAATACTGTCAAAAGCACTTAGTCAATTAATGCTGGGCCTTGAGAGCTTTTGGTAAAAATTACAACAGGAACATGTCTAAATGCCCCTATTCTATTAATCTTTGGCCATATTGTATAATTTAACCCTTTCCCTGTTCTATGTTTATTCCAAATTTCAATACCTACTGAGTAGTCATTTACAAAATAGTTATAAAGAAATATGGAAATATAGAAGGTGGAACATTGTAGAGGAGCCGTCTGATCTGGGTCTACTCTGTTTGAAAATGTGTGAAAACACGTTTATATGAGGGAAAGGGTTAACCCTTTACCTGACAGAGACACAAATTAATGCAATTCAAAACAGAGTTCACCCAGATCAGACTGCTCTTGTTGGAGTCGACTGATCAGGGTCTGCCAGGTGTTTGCTTAACCCTTTCCCTGTCCTGTGTTTATTTCAAACTTCAGTACCTACTGAATATTCATGAACAATGGAAGGTGGGACATTGTAGCCATTTTATAAAGTAAAGAAACATATCTTTCAAATTCCATTAGCATACAGAGAAGAACCTGATCAGACGGCTACTATAGGAGTCATCTGATCTGGGTCTACTCTGGTTGCAAATGCATGAAAAGGCATTATATGAAGGAAAGGATTTATAGAGTTTTATAGGTCTGATCTATAGGTCATAGTCAAACCTTCCTGTGTTCATAGGTCTTCATAAACATTTCATCTAATATTAATATTAACCCTTTCCTCCATAAATATGCCTTCCTACGCATCTGTTAAAGTCACATTTTGAAACCATTGTGATAAATAGAGCATTTGCTCCTAAGGAGCAAATGCTCTATTTATCACAATGGTTTCAGAACTACAAAATTCTAAAAATTTCCTTTTCTCTAGTTAATGCTTCTTTTTGGTAGATTTATTCAAAGAGGGTGGATCTAAAACTAGCCTATGAGGTAATGG
This sequence comes from Azorinus chamasolen, assembly GCA_963576725.1. NCBI lineage: Eukaryota > Metazoa > Mollusca > Bivalvia > Cardiida > Solecurtidae > Azorinus > Azorinus chamasolen. The sequence continues at coordinate 2,112,601 of OY755243.1, read as the reverse complement.
GCTAATGATGTGTTATTTCTTGCATAAACAGTCATCTGACAAGTAAAGAGTTAAAAAAATCAACACATCAGATTTCAGAATGACAGTTCATTATTCTCTGTGTAATTACTTTACATTGTAGTTAATTTGCTTTTAAAAAATATAATTTAAGATGTGACAGTGAAATTGCCCTAAAGCATTGGATTTGCTTATGACTTGATATGATATTACAGTTGTCGTCAAAGCAAAAAAATCTTGTAAAGTTTACATTATAACAAATTCAGCTAATAAATATTCATGATATCATTATTTCTTACATGAATATTGAACAGGTAAAGGGTTAAGCCAACAGTGTAGACCCACATCAAAGGGATCCTGAACAAGTATCAACACTTAATTCACTTGTTAATTGTTACCTGCAAACATTACTGTCTGCTTAAAATTAACCCTTACTCCATGAATATTCAGGGGGAAAATGACATCATGAATACTGATTAGATTAATTGTTATAATAGCACCTGAACACTGGAATTTTTAGTCATGACAGAAACAGTACATTCATGTCTGTATCATATCATGATTTGGGTCTTCTCTGTTTAAAAAGGCATATTCATGGAATAAAGGGTTTAAACAAGAGCTGTCCGCAGACAGCGCGCTCCACTTTCTTTAGTGCAGGATAGTGTAGTGGAAGTCTAAGTCAGAAAGGGGTGATAACTATAGCAAAATTAATTTTAGGGTTACCTGCCCTTGTGAAATGGGTCCCCCTTGTAATAGTTAACATGAATACCAAAGTTTAACCATATATCTTGGACAGTTTCTGAGACATAGACCTGAACATAAAACTTAACCAACAATGAAAAATCTAAGTCGAAAAAGGGGCATAACTATGGCAAAATTAATTTTAGGGTTACCTACCCTTGTGAAATGGGTTCCCCTTGTGATAGTAAACATACATACCAAGTATGAACCAAATATCTTAGATGGTTTCTGAGAAAAGAGACCTTAACAAAAAGGTTAACCAACACGGACGCCGTCATGACAATAGCTCCACTTTTTGAAAAAGTGGAGCTAAAAAGGATCTTTCTTCCATTAGTCCTAACAATATCCTACAATCAAAATATGATCATAAGACATACCACAATCAATATGACTGCAGTTATGGTAAGGCCTATGACATGGGCCATAACTCTTGTATTACTGGGTGCAGGTCAGCATTGTTCTCAACCAAATATGGATCCAAACTGTGTGTAATGTTTATGTTAACCCTTTCACTGTTCAATATTCATGTAAGAAATTAAAACATCATGAATATTTATAAGCTGAATTTTTATAATGTAAACTTTTCAAAGACATTCTTTGCCTTGACCATAACTGTAGAATCAGACATCTTTATCATGTCAAAAGCACACAGAGAAAACCTTGATCAGGTGACTCCTATAGGAGCCGTCTGATCTGGGTCTACTCTGTTTGCAATGTGTGAAAACATGTTTATATGAAGGAAAGGGTTAGTGAATGAATATGCCAGATTGCAAATTGAAGGATACTTCTAAGATTGGAGTCCTGGTTGTCGTTCCTCATTTTGGCTAGCTGCCTCTTGTGACATTTCAAGCTCCATGGGTTAAGCCCAGCTGATTTTGGGCCAGCTTTAGGGTCTGGTGAATGGAATAGCGTATCTGTCTGAGTACTGACCTCGATGCTGCCACTCCGTAGCAATCGGATACTACAAGGGAAAGAGTTCATTTCCAAACAATATTTTCTACCACACAATTACTACTGAAGTAAGAATGCTTACCGGCATGCTATCCCTTTCTTTTCATCTTATTAATATTCAACCCTTACTATATAATTATATGATGAATATTCATATAATAAAAGAAAATGTGTCCATGGGACACGGAAGCCCCCGCCAGGTTATTTTTCTGTATCGAAAATATTCTAAGTTCCGTCAAACAGGAAGTGGACATGTGGCAGATTCATTTATGCTCAATACAAGACTGATTTGTCATTGAAACAAGATGTGTTTGTGAAACACTATGCCCCTGATATGACCTCTGACCTTGATGAATGACCTTGACCATAATAAGTCACCCCTAAAAATGTGTGCCTCCATAATTTGCACATGCATGCCATGTTTGAAGCAAGTATGTTGAATGACGACAAAATTATCGCCAATCTAAATTTGACCTGTATTTTGACCTTTGACCTTGATATATGACCTGGACCTTAACAAGTCACCCCTAAAATTGTTCGCCTCCATAAGTTGCACAAGCATCCCAAGTTTGAAGTATGTATGTGCAATGGCTACAAAGTTATCGCCAATATTAAAGTTGGGGACAAACCAACAAACAAACCAACATCAGGCAGAGCAAAAACAATATGCCCCCCATGGTGGCATAAAAATCATTCTTTCTTTTCTTTGCTATTCAGCTTCGAAATGAAAGAGTAACAAAATGTCTTAGTGACAAACCTTGATCTTAGAGTCTGTAACAAGTGTTGATTTCACCAAAACTCTAAGCTGAGAATACATTATCAACAAACCTGTATAAATTGTTTGACCTGGCATGCTGACTTCTTGATTTCATCAATGGACTGTTGGAGGCCTCATTTTCACTGCCACTTGATGTTGGCGATGTTCCTCGCTCGAAGCCCTTAGGAGATGACCTTGAACTTCCTGGCCGCTGACTCTCTTGGTTTGGGTAGCCAATCAAGGTCATGTGACCATCGTCATCCTCATGGAGCTCCACCTCTATAATTCCTGAAATGTACAGAAGAAATATCACTGATGGTAGATATATGCAGCAACGCTACTCTCAACCATTTACTCCATGAATTAATAGGATCATGAATACAGTAAAACCCCTTTAAACCGGAATTCTAGTAAAGTAGAATTAAGATACTTTTAGGCAGGTGGCTGCTTAATGCGGGGTGAAAGTCATGCAGAAAGCTCCTAGAGGAGCTTTCTGCATGACTTTCACCCCACATTAAACTGCCACCTGTCTCCAAGACCGATATTTACACTAAATTTAATGTCCGGTTTAGAGGGGTTTTACTGTATAATGTTGATTTTATTACAGTAAATGAACACAAGAAATTATAACCATGGCAGACATTGCAGAATCATACCTATACCATCCCATAACCCTTTACCTGATGAATATTTATAAGAAATAATGACAGCATGAATATTCATTGGCTGATTTTTTGATGAACTACGTACAGAGGAATGTTTGATATTGGTAGAAACATATGGGTCAGATCTTTTATAATTTCATAAGCAAACAGAGAAAACCCGGATCAGATGGCTCCTACTACATGAGCCATCTGATCTAGATCTACTCTGTTTGAAAAGACATGAACAAGCAGACACTAGAATCAGATCTTTATCACATCAAAAGAAAACAGAGCACATCCTGATCAGATGGCTCCTATAGGAGCCGTCTGATCTGGGTCTTCTCTGTTTACAAATGCATGAAAAGGAATTTATAAGATAGAAAGGGTACACTATTCAGGCTATTTACCTTACAACTATAGCGGCATTTTCAGAGACTCTTGCGTGATCAGCAATGAATCACCACATAAACCCATTCAACCCTTAAGATTTGAGTTCTGGAAATAATCCACTGGCACTAGTAAATAGTGTAGATTCAGATTAAGACAGCTGTCTTATCAGGGTCTGCACTATTTGTCATTCCAAAGCCTCTAACAAATTTAAGCCTTTTAAGCTGAATGGACTCTACACTTAAACAATGATGGGCAATTCCAGTTTGAAAATTCAGCCTTCAAAGGGTTCATGTTTTTGTCATCCATACATAGATATGGTTAGTTCAGAACATATCCATAAACATAAGACATACTGCATACTACCACACGTCTTATGACAGTAGACAAAGTTTAGCCCTTTCAACACTATGGACCATTTTGTGATGACACGAGCAAACTGTTTGGATGCAGCTGAGTAACTGGGCGTCTCGTCAGGATCAAAACTCATATACGTCAAGGTCAAGGTCAAGGGAAAAAATATGTACTTTTAGAATTGAAGCAGATGACAAATTTTTAATTACCCTAAGAATTAGGCCACCAGTGCAGACCCAGTTTAAACTGCTTCTGAAGGAGACGTTTGATCAGTTTACATTATCTGTTACAATATGAGTCCAATCCAATGTTACAAAAATGGTGCCAAATTGATTTAGTCAGCTTTACAAGTTGGTGGAGAGGAGAGATTGGGTGTGCTAATATAATAGCCCTCTACCTTATAGAGATGACTTGGCAACTGCACAAACAGAGTAGACCCAGATCAGACGGCTCCAATTAGGAGCCGTCAGTCAGAGTCTGCTCTGTTTGCTTATTAACCCCTTCCTCCATAAATATGCCTTTCTACGCCTCTGTAATAGTCACTTCTTGAAACCATTGTGATAAATAGAGCATTTGCTCCAATGGAGCAAATGCTCTATTTATCACAATGGTTTCTATACTACACAATCATAACATTTTCCTTTTTTCTAGTAAATGCTCCTTTTCGGTAGATTCATTCAAAGAGTTGGGTCTAAAAATAGTCTATGGAGAAAAGAGTTAATATCTATCAAGCAATGAATTCTTATATAAATATTCATGAATTAAAGTGTTGGGACAATGATAAGGTTCAACTAGCTGTGCAGTAGCTTTGTTTTATCATTGTGCGTTTAGTTCATCAGCCCATTATGATGTTTATCTCAGTCCCAGTGAGAATAAGTCACCAAGGAGAACTACATCAATACTCTATTATTATTATTCTACAAAGGCCTTTTATTATTCCAAATCCACCATTATTTCCCTGCTGACCTTAGAATATTACTCTGATCTTATCACTTCCCTTTATTACCAAATGGCATATTCATAAACTGGAAAGAGGGAAATAATTGGACCTTCCTATGATCATTGTCGGGCCGACAGGAGACAGCTCGTCTCTTATACGGGTTTGAGAAATGCACATGTGTTTCATCGTGCATATTTTTGTAACATGTAAACCGATATCTAAATATTAAGAATGCTGGAAGTTATCATAATTCTGAGAGATACGCTCATTTTCTCCATAAGAATTAATAAAGAACAGATCTACATGTGTACAATTATCTGCAGAATGACAGTGCTGTAGTCTCGATCAATCAGACGCTCAACTCAGGTTTAATCAAGCATCCGAGGAGAAGCTAAGGGTCCCGGGTCATTTCGGACCCAATCCCTTTCGGCTTTTGTCGTTTCGGCCTTGGTTATTTCGGTCACCATTGGGAATAAATCAGCAATGAGGGTTGATAAAAGGCATTTTTAAGCAAAATTCATAAGAAACGAAAAATAATGTTTTAATGAGGTTCAGACCTTGACAAAGTAGATCCAGATTCGACACTCCTGTAGGATCAGTCTGATCAGGGTCTGCTCTGTTTGCTTATGAAATAAAAAAACAAGATGTGTTTGTGAAACACTGTCCCCGACCTTTGACCCTGAAGGATGACCTTGACCTTTGACCCATGGACCAGGGAGTTGAACGCGACACATCGTCTTTGTGTGGTGAACATAAAATTCTGTGCTAGGTTATTTTGAAATCCATTCACAGATAAAAAAAAGTTACAGAAAGGACACGAAATTTGGGACAGACGGATGGATGGAAGGACAGACGGATGGACAGACAATGCGAAATATTATGCCCGCCGTTGGGGGGCATAAAATTCAGATATACTTTTTAATATATCGCTCAATTATTGTTATTTGTTCCCTACCTATTCTCCACATGTATATTTAGCTTGATAAGTGTGTTTTCTCATTTGTTTCTTATCGCAATAAAATTCAAATTTCATTATTTGTAGTATCATGTTTTATGCGAGTGCAAGATGTGCACTGACACTAGTCATGTATGTAACAACTAGTCATGTATGTTAAGGAATGTTACAACCGTAAATAGTTTTAAATGTCTCTTTTTTTGTCAGCTTATTTACTTGATAAGATCACACTACAGATTTCCAAATATCTATAATTGACCAGTGTCAGTTGTTTGTTCATTAACACATAACCCCCTAGTGACGCATTTTTGCGCCCCTATAAAATTCATATTGTGAAACCATTGTGATAAATAGAGCATTTGCTCCTATTGGAGCAAATGCTCTATTTATCACAATGGTTTCAAACTACAAAATTCTAAAATTTTCCTTTTCTCTAGTTAATGCTCCTTTTCGGTAGATTAATACAAAAAGGTTGGGTCTAAAAACAGCCTAGGAGAGAATGAGTTAATATAGCCCTACCTTAAATTGTTATACTTCCTACAAAAAAGTTTTTGTTACTTTTTTTAAATAAAACTACCCATGTTGAATTTTTTCTTGGAAACATTTGTAAATACCTGAGAACTTTTTGTTTAACACTTTCCCTCATACAGACATATTTTCCTGCATTGGCAAACAGAGAAGACCAAGATTACTGGATCTACCTAATCTGGGTGTGCTCTGTTTGCTTTTGGAATCTGATATATCTAATTTTTGTGTCACCTGCCGAGAGGCAGTGTGTCACATAGGGATCACTTTTCCATTGTATGTCTGTCCGTTTTTGGCCGTCATTTAAATTTCTTAAGTGATTATTACAGATCTTTCAAATATCATGTCTTCCTCTGAATGAGGAGTATTAAAGTAACTAAGGTCCGATATTCTACATGCAATACTTTTTTAGTTATTCCCCTTTGTTTATTTTTCAGTTTTTGGCTGTCACCTCTAAAGTAATCATTATAGAGCTTTCAAATTTCCTATGTGTCTTCCTCTCAATCAGTCGCATCGATGTAACTAAGGCTCATCTAAGCAATGCTGAGTTATCCCCCTGTGTTTACGCCTCCCCCTCCACCCCCCTCCACCCCGTTACTTATTTGTGATCAATCAGCGTAGAACCAGATCAGACAGCTCCTCCAGGAGTTCTCTGATTGGGGTCAGTTTTGTTTGCTAATATGTTACAGATCAGATTCCCTATATTTAACAACAATTCTGTCATACATTAAACCCTTTCAACACTGAATTATCAAATGTCAAGTTTACTATGGATATTCAGAGATATTTCTGAAGAAAAATTGACAAACAGCGCAAACTCTGTTGACAGAGCTCTTCTAGGAGCAATCTCATCTGGGTCTACATGATTTGAAAAGGACATTAGTCACTCATCTCATGCCCATCACTAGGGTAAAACATGCCTTGACATTAGAGATGTATGCAGTATAAATTGAAGAATCAGAGTAATAAGGTTGTAACTACATAATTTATGAGCTTTTTAAAAACAACTGCAGCTTCTTCAAGTTGATTTTCTTTCATTTCTATGTAAAAACAGAATACCACTGTGTCAAACACTCTGGATCCTAACGACACACTTGGAGTCTTCGTTACTCTGAATCTCATCTGGATCCAAACTGTTGGCAAAGCTCATAGTGAATTCACCCCCGTAAGATTGCTGTTACAACAGTATTGCACTTAGCTCTCCAAAATCTTATTTAATCCTTTCCTTTAAATGCTTTTTCATGCCTTTGCAAACAGAGTAGACCCAGATCTGACAACTCCTATGGGAACCGTCTGATCAGAGTCTGCTTTGTTTGCTTATGAAATCATAACAGTTCTGACTCTACAGTTTCTACTAATACCAATAACTCAGCTTAAAGATATTCATGATGACATTATTTCTTACATGAGCATTCTACAGGGAAAGGGTAAAATGTGCATCATCATTATACAGTAAAACCTCTCTATAACGGCCACTAAATTGTGTTAATTAGCTGGGATTTAGGGCAGGTGGCTGCTTAAAGCAAGATGAAAGTAAAACAGAACGCTCCTATAGGAGCGTTCTGTTTTACTTTCACCTTGCTTTAAGCAGCCACCTGCCTTTAACACAAAATACTTGATGTAATTTAGTGGTCGTTATAGAGTGGTTTTACTGTATGTAAGAGGAGGAAGACGTTTCTTTGGTTCTATCAACTCTTAGAATGGAAGCATTAAATACAATCATGGTTACCTAGGCAACACTGTTTGGATCCTGATGAGATGTTAGGTAACTCTGTATTTCATCAGGATCCAAACTGTTGGACACTTAGATTGCATTTACTCTTTCAAAGCTGCTATAGACAATTTATACATAGTGTGTAAAGAGTTCAAACTTTTGATTGGTTCACTTCATATCAACGCAATTTCCATTTTAGAACACCAGCATGACTAAATCATCATGTGACCTACACTTTAAACATTTTAATCCCTCATCAGCTCATGTTTACAAATTCATGTTTGTTTGTATCATGTGTAAACAAGGTAAACAACGAGCAGTGAGCCGTGAATGTACTTTACATTTTGGTACGTCCCACGATTTAGGGGTGTCGGCATTGCTGCAGTCCATCTAACTAAAATATGTACTTTACATGCGACAGTCAATCATGATTTTCTCATGCAGGTTTTTATGCTGACAGAATGCTGATTCCCCCAAAAGTGGACTGCGTTGATTTATATGGCTCACTGCTCATTGTTTACTTATAACAGTATTTCAGTCATATTGCAATATCCAGCTAATTACAGGTGGAGGAAAACTCCAGTCTCCTCTGTCCACGGACATGACTGCATTGTTTCGTGCACAGAACAGCACCAGAGTCGAACCACTACCGCAAGCCAGCTGGAAGGCTTCCTTACATGAAAAATTCAAATGCCTAGGCCAGAATTACAAATACACATACTGTCATCCTTTTAAAGTCTTAATCCATTCCCTCAAATTGACGCCTTTTGACGCCTCTGTAAAAATCACTTTTTGAAATCATTGTGATAAATAGAGAATTTTCTCCACAGGAACAAATGTTCTATTCATCACAATGCTTTCAATAGTATACAATTCTGATATTTTCCTTTCCTCTAGAAAATACTGCTTTTTGGTAGATTTATTCAAATATGATGGATCTAAAAATAGCATATGAGGTAACGGGTTAAGTAAGTTCTTTCTTCCATTAATTCATTATGTTAAGAGTTAGCTCTTTTCTTCATATAAATGCATTTTCACGCATTTGCAAACATAGTAGACCCAAATCAGACGGCTCCTATTGGAACCGTCTGATCAGGGTCTGCTCTGTTTGCTCAAGAAATTTGAAAAATCAGTTTCTTTACTTTCCAAAATGGCTACAATATTCTGCCTTCCATATTTCATTATAACTATTTTTTCCACGAATATTCAGTATTTATTGAAATTTGGAATAAGCATAGTACAGGGAAAGGGTTAATCTGTATGTAGGAGTAACACAGTCTATAATTACAATAAGTGCCAAGGTAATACCCTAATTAACGTAAGTAATTGGACACCTAATCTCCCCTCTCCATGGGTTTGTAAAGCTTAATAAAGTCAATTTGGCACCATTTTGATAACTTTAAATTAGACTGACATAGTAGCAAATAGTGAAGAACCTGATCAAACTGCTCCTTTAGGAGTACAAATGTAGTTTGATCTGAGTCTGCATTATTTGTCTAAGTTTGTCTGTCCAAATACTTACATATGGTATATAAGGTAGGTCAAGCTGTTACAGTGTCATATGTAACAGAAATAAGAGTTACGGTAATTATTAGCACCTTGCTTTAGCAACAGTAGACCTACTTTGTAAGAGATTAACTGGGATCAAGAGTGGTGACCAGTGCACCAGTTATTTATAGAAATTTAACCCTTCACCTGCTCACCTGACAAGCATTTGCAAACAGCATGGATCCAGATAAGACGCCAAGTAGCTCAGTGTCTCAGAGCAACAGATAAAGGTGGGTACTTAGATACTAAAATGGCCTTTCTCCCCCAAACCCTATATTGTGACCACTCAGTAGAATCATCTTGAAGAGATGATTCTAAAGAGTGGTCACAACATAGGGTTTAGTGGAAAAATAAAGAAGTTATTCTTGAAAATGTTTTAATTTACGCATCTTATCTGGACCTCTGGTGTCTCATCAGTATATTATATGATGATCAAGAACTAAACTTTTCAAATACCGGTTCATACACAAAGAAAATTTGAAAGCTAACCTGGAGCTTTCGTCCAGGTCATGTGTACTTTAAAATTTGTCAGCAGACTGATTCATTCTCTACTGGGGATCAGCGTGCCATTTGACACTGACTAACAAAATATTAGCATGCCATTTGACACTCAGTCAGTAGATTGACAAATTATTAGCATGCCATTTGATACTCAGTCAGTACACTGACAAAATATTAGCATGCTACTTGACACTCAGTCAGTACACTGACAAAATATTAGCATGCCATTTGACACTCAGTCAGCAGATGACAAAATATTTAACAAATTGAAAGTAAGTAAATATTGTAACAAATAAGGAGCTTGAGCAGAAATCATTTTTAACATTTTGTATCTTTATTAACCCTTTAGCAGATAGAGATGCCTTTCTCGCCTTTGCAAACAGAGCTGACCCAGATCTGATCAGGATCTGCTCTGTTTGCTTATGGAAATTATATAGATCATAATACATTATAAAAATTCAGCCAATAAATATTCGTGATTTCTTAAAAGGTTATTCATCAGGTAAAGGGTTAATTCTCAAAAATGTCATGTACGTTAACCCTTTCCCTGCTGAATATTCACATAAGAAAATAATGACATCATGAATACCTATCAGCTGAATTTTAATAGCATAATTATGAACACAGGATGGTTCAATATCAGTAGACACTGTAAGTTAGACCATAACTCTTTCCTCCATAAATACGCCTTTCTACGCCTCTGTAATAGTCATTTCTTGAAACCATTGTGATAAATAGAGCATTTGCTCCTATAGGAGCAAATGCTCTATTTATCACAATGGTTTCAAACTACAAAATTCTAAAATTTTTCCTTTCCTTTAGTTAATGCTCCTTTTGGGAAGATTTATTCAAATAGGTTGGATCTAAAAATAGCCTATGAGGGAATCATGGGTTAACTATAATTCATGAACTAACAGATTAGAGTCTGATCTGACAGCTCCTACAGGAGCTGTCTGATCTGGGTCTACTGTGTTTGCAAAGGCATAGAAAGCAATTGTATGAGGTAAGGGAATAAAGTACCATTAACTTAGATCTATATGCATCCAGTGAGGACTATGATATCACATAAATGGTAATCTCATGTCTGATCAGTATGCAAGGCAGACAATATTTTATTTTTGCGAGTTTCATAGTCCAATATGGTACTTTTTGTAAAATGCACTATCAATGCAGCCAGGCCATGCCACATACTGCTTTATACATGCGTATCTTTATACAAATATCGTCTGACATCATAATGTCAAGATAAAATGTTATACAAATGCATCATATAAAATCAGATGCTATCATATTAAGCCAGTTGAGACATGCTTACCTTTTATCATGCCGATTGTAACCTGACTGAAAATGGCAAACAGCTTCGATCCAGACGAGACAAGCAGCAATATAGTGTCTGATCAGGATCCAAGTTGTTTGACACCCAGACAATAGTTTCACAAACACTTTAATGAAGAGGATTAAGTCAATACTGCAGTGGATCGGAGTTTGAGCAGACATTATTTTGTCAGCAGGATAAGGGTTCATGGACTGCTTTATTGATTAGTGATAGAACTCTGTATCATCAGATATATATCTCACTAGGTAAGACTATATTTTGGAGCTGCGTTTAACCAATTACCCCATAAATACACTGTATGCCTTTTAACCATTTCCATCATATAAATGCTTTTCCACAGCTTTGCAAACAGAGTAGACCCATATCAGATAGCTCCTGTAAGTTTACCATGCTTCCAAAGTTTCCTATGTTCATATGCCATTATAAAATTTGATCTATTTTTTTTTTTTTTGCAAAATGGCACATTAACACAGGAAATCTTGACCTTGACAGACATAGTAGAATCAGATCTATATAATTCTATAAGAAACAAAATGTGTTGTGAACACTATGCCCCTAATATGACTTTTTACCTTGATATATGACTTTGACCTGAATAAGTCACCCCTAAAAACGTTTGCCTCCATAAGTTGCATATGCATGCCAAGTTTGAAGTATGTATGTGCAATGGCTACAAAATTATGGCCAACGTTATTAAAGTTGGGGCCAACAAATCAACCAACCAACCAACATACAGACAGGGCAATAAAAATATTCCCCCCTCTTTGATCTTTGGGGGGGGGGGGGGACATAAAAAGAGCAGACCATGGTCAGACGGCTCCTTCAGGAGTCATCTGGTCTAGGTCAACTGTTTGCGACGGCATTTAAAGGGGTATCTATGGAGTAAAGGGTTATTATTCATGATGTCATTATTCCTAACATGAATATTAATGAAGGAAAGGGTTAAACATGCAGGTCAATGAGCTAGGATGTCTCAAGGATGTCTCAAGGATGTCTCAAGGCATCACGCAAGATGCTGTCTAGTAACCAGAAACAGGTCTGAAAGTGGCAATAAAGGTAACTTTTCACATACTCCAATTTCCCTAAGAAAACTTAAACAAATAGTGCAAATCCAGATAAAACCGCTCTTGTCAGGGTGTGTACTATTTGCAACTATATCAGTCTATTTAACCCTTTACTCCATGGATATTCGTGTAAGAAATAATGACAACATGAATATTAGATTGTTATAATAGCACATGGACATAGGAATTTTTGGCCATGGCAGAAACTGTAGAATCATATTTATATTATATCATAAGCAAACAGAGCAAACCCTGATCAGACGTCTCCTATAGGAGCCATCTGATCTGGGTCTACTGTTTGCAAAGAAGTAGAAAGGCGTCTTTATAGAGTAAAGAGTTAAAGTTATCAAAATGGTTCCAATTCAATTATTAAGCTTTACAAGCCAATGGGGAAGGGAGAATGAGTATCCAAGTACTAAAAGGCAATTAGTGTATGATCAAGATATAATGTAAAAGCTTACCTCTGTAATCTGGAATGAATTCTTTTAACTCTAATGGCAGGGACTCGTAGAATACATGTTCACGGGGAATCATTGGCTTGCATAATGTTGTCTCATTGAACCTCAAAACACAACTGTGGCCTCCAACCTGTAACATTTAAAATGTTAACAATAAAACTTTCTTGTTAGAATTTTGTTTTTTTTATCTCTATGCACATGTAAGAAATTGTGGTTTTCTTTACCTCTATGCACTATAAATAATCGTTATGTGCAGGATTTGTTGTCCACTATCAATTCTTAAACTGATTTTTCTCGATGGACAGACAGACATATGGTTGGAGGGACATGACTCCTATATACACCCTATTTGTAAGTGGGGTATCAACATTTCCAAGGGGTAAAGTCCTAAGCTGACTAGTATAAGGTAAATCAATATCATTGGTCAAGATATTGATTCCATTTCCATTTTTATAGAAATGCTTCTTTAACACTTTACTCCATGAATATTCATGTAAGAAATCATGAATAGTAATAAAATAAAGTTTCATGTATGGCATGTGTACAAAGGAAATGTTGGCCATGGCCAAAACTGTAGAAGCATATTTATATACATGTATCTACAAGTAAACTGAGCAATTGGCTCCTACAGGAGCTGTCTGATCTGGATGTATTCTGTTTGCAAAGGCGTTAAACAGTGCATCTAAGGGGTAAAGAGTTAATTACAGTACCTGGTGTTAACAATGTCAACGTGAATTTGTCAGTTTCAAAAAGGTTAGGAGCATAACTTTATAGTTACTGAAAGAACTAACAGCACTAGTCAATGCCAGAAGCCTCACTAACATAAACAAGAGCAATGTATGCAGATGCCAGCATTTATCTGTTGCCACCGAAAATGAATATAATAAAGAGCCTTAACCCTTTCCCTCATATGAATGCTTTTTTATGCCTTTGAAAAAACAAAGCAGACCCACATCAGATGGCTCCTACAGGAGCTGTCTGATCAGGGTCTGCTCTTTTTGCTTGTGACATGATATAGATTTGATTTTTAGTTTTTAATCCCTAGAAAAGTTTACATTTTAAAAATTCAGCTAATAAAATTAAATATTCATGATGTCATTACTTCTTACATGAATATTGAACAGGTACTGGGTTAACTCTTCCAATATTCAAGAGAGGGAAATGGCTTTTTTTGCTAAATTATCGTAACCATGTTAAACAATTCTATGAAGCTTTTTTAACCCTTTCCCTCATAGGCTATATTTAGATTCAACCACTTTCAATAAATCTACCAACAAGAGCACCGCAAGCGGGTGCAAACACTCATCTGTTGTCATTGTCAAGATGAACATGCATACCAAAAATGAAGGTTGTAAATGAAAAATTGAAGAAGTTATGGTCAATGTTAAGATTTTGGACGACAACGACGACGACGACGCGGACGCCGAAGTTACGACAATAGCTTGGATTTCTTCGAAACAGACGAGCTAAAAAGGAGCATTAACTAGAAAAAAAGGAATTTTTTAGAATTTTGTAGTTTGAAACAAAGTCATAAATAGAGCATTTGCTCATATAAGAGCAAATGCTCTATTTATCACAACCGACCGCATGGCTCAGTGGTAGAGCGTCCGCCTGCGGTACGGAAGGTCGTGGGTTCGATCCCCGGCCGCGACAGACCAAAAGTCATTAAAAGTTGGTACTAGTAGCTCCCTTGTCTGCGCTCGACATTAAAAGGTGTAGTTCTAGGACTGGTCGGCCCGATGTCAGGATAATGTGACTGGGTGGGATGCCCTTGCCATGTGCCCGCGGCAGGGGTATTTCAGTGAGGCAGCACTATAACTTGTCTCATGCGGGTGCCGTCTGCAAATAACTGAAATACTGTTGGTCGGACGTTAAACCCAACTCACTCACTCACTCTATTTATCACAAGGGTTTCAACAGGTGACTTTTAGAGAGGCATATTTATGGAGGAAAGGGTTAAATTGATGCCTGTTCACCAATTGTCCATTAAAGAATGTCAAGAATATTGACATATCCATATTTACAACAGGCTACTAAAACCATCTGGCAAACAGAGTTCTTTGTTCCCATGATACTGAATACCGGTACCCTAATTGCCCTAAGCATAGGCAAATAGTGCAGACCCAAATCAAACAGCTCCCGAAAGAGCCTTTTCATCGGGGTCTACACAATCTGCTACTATGTCAGTCTAGTTTAAAGTTATCAAAATGGTTCAAAATTGAATTCTTCAGCTGTATAAACCAGCAGAGAGGGTATATCGGCTATCGGGATACTTAGGGTAATAAGGGTATGTTCAATATTTACCTGAGCACTAGAACAGCCTTTCTGACCATAAAAAGACAAACATAAGCATCACAGCTGCATTCACTTGTATACTATTAACCCATTACCTCATAAGCTGTTTTTAGATCAAACCTCTGAATAAATCTACCAAAAAGGAGCATTAATTAATTAGAGAAAAGGAATATCTTTGAATTTTGTAGTTTGAAACAGTTGTGATATATAGAGCATTTGCTCCTATAGGAGCAAATGCTCTATTTATCACAATTGTTTCAACAGGTGACTTTTGCAGAGGTGTCAAAAGGCGTCAATATGAAGGAATGGGTTAAATGGGTTAACCCTATACCCCATGAATATACATGTTAAAATAATGACAATCATCATGAACATTGATTTACCATTAGACAATGATTTCATGATGTCATTATTTCTTACATGAATATTCCTGGAGTAAAGGGTTAATAGGCTAATGGAAGCTAAAATATGATTATACTGGACATCTCGGATTACAAATCCTGAACAAAGAAACTCTTTACAACTCAGTAATGGAATTGAAATTCCCAGAACACATTGATGAAAAAATCATTACAACTATAATTGAAACTTCCATGTCGATTTCCCATTAATATTGACATATATCAATCCTTTTCCTCACAAAAATTCATGTCAAAAAATAATTTCTATAATGGTATATGAACACGGGATTTTTCTACCATGGCAGAAACTATTGAATCAGATCTATATATACATGTATTTTTATAAGCGAACAGAGCAGACCCTTATCAGAGAGCTTCTCTAGCAGCTCCAACAGGATCTGGGTCTATATTCTCTTTGCAATGGCATCAAAAGGCATTTCTATGAGAGTTACTCGACTTCTCATCTGGATCGTAGCTATTTGCAAATGCAAGTCAAATGCAAAAAAATGTGTATCTACCAGCATTTTGTTGCTGAACCATGCTTTATTCGTAAAAAGAAACAATAAAATGCAAAACAAGTTTTCTGTCTTCAAATGAACTTGTTACCTTTTTGTTCTAAAGTGCAATGTAAATATTTGCACGACAAATTTACGTTAAACATTGGATTGTTGAGTATTCAAAGTTGAATGACCCATCGGAGTCCGTTTAGTATGGAGGTCTTATACATGTACAGTAGAACCCCTCTAATGTGACCACTTAATGAATAAACATGTGTCTTTAAAAGCAGGTGGTTGCTTAATGCAGGACAAAAGTAATGCAGAAAGCTCCTGGAGGAGCTTTCTGTATTACTTTTGTCCTGCATTAAGCTACCACCTGCATCTAGCACCCAGAATTTTACCTCTTTTAGGTGGTCGCATTAGCGGGGTTTTACTGTATTTGCTAGAAGATAATGAATGACAAAATTGCAGACCCTGATCAAATGGTTCCTCTAGCACTAGCAGCCCTCTGATCTGGGTGTACTCTATTTACATATTACAATTAACACATTTCCCTCACTCAAAAAGAACAAAAAAGTCACTAATGTATAAAATGTGTTAAGCTTTTACACTCTTTAACCCTTTACCCAATAGTCTGTTTCTAGTTTTGAAGACATATGACCACTTAAAGCAGGTTGAAAGTAAAGCAGAATGCGCCTTAAGGCGCATTCTGCTTTACTTTCAGCCTGCTTTAAGCTACCACCTACTAGGATATAGAAAATATTTATTATGCAATATGTTCATGACTGTATGAATTTGAACTATTTTCTTCAGCGGAGGAATAAATCAAACACGCTAAAAGCCGCTTCTATCAGGTAAAGGGTTAAGGAGCCATACAACTGTATGAACAAATACAAAAGTTAGATCCACATAAACCTGTTGAATCTATTGCTGTATTCAAGTATACTCATGAATGACTGATTTCAAATCTGGTTGCGTAGTTTGCCTTATGAACCACTGACCATTGCATAATTCCCTCCTTCTATTATTTACAATATTACATAAAAGTAGGACTACAGTAAACGGTCACAAGTTTACTCTGACCCTGTAAAATGAAAAACAAGGATTTGCAAATCATGGGCTACTGAGTGCCAAATTGTTGTAACTATAATATGAGGGGTTAATAAAATACGACATTTGGAAACAGGTTAAACTTTAATAGATGAGATGCAAACTGTTTGCAAACCCACAAGCATTGTGTACCATCATTTTCCTAAGTATTCGGTCAGACAATCTTAGGAAAATAGTGTAGACCCAGATCAAACTACTCCTAGTATGCGGTGCTCTAGTTGTAACGCACTTGACTACCAATCCGGAGGTTCAGGGTTCAAATCCCGGTCCCATTCGGAAATTTCTGATATGCGTTTCAGTGTTTCCCACCCGCACCTCCTCTCCACCCAGGGGTTAATATGGGTACCTGTGAAGGTCACTAGCCGGTACTGCAGCTGCATAATTGTGCCATGACCCGATGACCAGGGGAGTAAATGTATAGTTGGCTGAGCAGACCTTCGGACTGAAAGTAGACTATAACTAGGTACTTTACTATTTGATACTATGTCAGTGTAATCAAGAAATGATAACATCATGAATACTTATTAGCTGAATTTTATGGCATATAAATTCAACATCTTTTGGTATTGGTAAAAACCGAAGAGTCAGGTCTACATACATGTACATACATTCATACATTTTATAAACAAACAGAGCAGTTCCAGACTGTTCTATCTCATGTCTGGGTCTAATCTGTTTGCAAATACTGTTTGCAAATGCGTGAAAATGCTTTTATATGAAAGAAAGAGTAATTAGGATATGATCACAAGGTGTGTCACATAAGCTACACAGTTCATCACATAGGTCACATGAGCTTGTATTTCTGACATACCTGATGTATGAAAGGCTCCAACTGAACAGGTTCATCTTCCTCTGTACTACTGTATTCCGGCATTCTCACTTCTGACGATGTCGAAGGTTGAAGGTCGTTATGATTGCTGCATCTGCAAAAATATCAAGAATTATGTTGATTGATTAATTTCAATGTACAAATGAGCAAACCGACTACACTACGAAACAAGAGGTCAGTAGATAACAGAGCTCTTTTTGCTAGCCACAAACCTGTAGTTACCTCAGTATCTCAATTCGATCAACTGTTTGACACTCCGATCATACGTTTGACCATAAACCAAAAAAAAAATAACTAGCAGATAACAAAATCAGCAGACGACAAATCGAGGGCTTGGTGCAAAACTATTCTAACTCCTTCACTTTGTGAAGGAGTTAGAATAGTTTTGCACCATGCCCTCGAAATACTCCATGCATCCAAAGAGTTAAAGACACTCTCTATATTGAAGGCATAGAATTAAATTTAGTTTGAATGGTCACTTGAGACAGGACTGAACTACATTTCACACATTAGCCTGAAGTGATAGCAGCTACCCTTTCCTTCATATAAACGTCTTTTCACACCTTTGCAAACAGAGCAGACCCTGATCAGATGGCTCCTAAAAGGAGCCATCTGATCAGGGTCTGCTCTGTTTGATTAGAACATGATATAGATCATTCTGATTCTATAGTTTTTATCAAACCAAAAACTTCCCTTGAACATTTAACGTTATAAAAATTCAGCTTATAAATATTCATGATGATTATGAACTTGTTTATCTATGTTTTCCCCCAGGGTTTACATGCATACTGATCTATCTCAACCTCTTAACTTCTCAGTCAAACCCTATATTGTTGCTCCTCATTAACCCATTACATGTACCTCATAGGCTATTTTAGATACAACCTCTTTGCATAAATCTACCAAAAAGGAGCATTAACTAGAGAAAAGGATTTTTTGGGAATTTTGTAGTTTGAAACCATTGTGATAAATAGAGCATTTGCTCCTATAGGAGCAAATGCTCCATTTATCATAATGGTTTCAACAGGTGACTTTACAGAGGCATAGAAAGGCATATTTATGGAGGAATTTTGGGTTAAAATCACCTTAGAGAGACAATTGTGATGAGCAGCAGTAAGATAGGCTTAGGTGGAGATATACAAACAAAACAACATTTTACTTACATTTCATAAATACACCTTTCAACTACAGCTCTGTTATCAATTTCAAACAAAAGAAACCTCACCCCAATACAGTCATATTCATAAATAAAGAGTACCCGGTATATTGTATATATCTATAACTAAATATTGGAAAATTTGGTGCTCTGTTACCTGTATGGAAAAATACATGCATACCCAATGCCAACATGCCTCAATGTCAAGGTTATCATATTATACATGTGCATGTACACACAATTAACTAATTTTAACATGTTACAGGTGAATTTGTCAGTGCTGATTTGATACTTACATGGTAACAGAAACTATTTCTCCAAATAAAGCAGATGTCAACAATTAACTCTTTGCTTCATATAAATGCTTTTTCACGCATTTGCAAACAGAGTACACCCAGATCAGGCTGTCTGAAAGGGTCGCTCCGTTTGCTAATGGAATTTGATAGATCCGTTTCTTTACTTTACCTACTGTTCCACCTTCCATACTTCATTATGACTATTTTATCCATGAATATCACACTTCTGAAAACAGTGTAGACCCAGATCAAGCATATCCTACAGGAGCTGTCTATCAAGGTCTGCTCTGTTATACTAGATCTGACTCAACAGTTTCTATCAATACCAAAAAATCCTGTGTGCATAAAAATTATGCCATTATCAAAATGCTAAATATTCATGATGTCATGGATATTCATGAAGTAAAGGGTTAAGTTTAAAAGAACCATAACTTTCTAACCCAATCAATATGGCTGTCACTTACAAACAGCTTGGATCCAAATCAGATCCTGTGTCTGATAAAACTACAAGCTGTTGACAATATAGTTCAATGAAACAGACAAACAGGCAAAGCAGAACTCCAGATAAGATGCGTAAATTGAAATATTTTCAAGTATAACTTCTTTATTTCTCCACCAAAACCTACGTTGTGACCACTCTTTAGAATCGTCTCGAAGAGAAGATTCTAAAGAGTGGTCACAACATAGATTTGAGAAATGACGATTTTAGTATTTGAGTACGCACCATTATCTGTAGCACTGGGCAAAGTTTATGCAACAGACATGAATTTGAAAGGACAAACAGTAACCTGGTTATATTGGTAAGTACAACCAAAGTGGTATTGCAAACAGAGACATATACATACAATGTATACATGTATATGTCTCTGTGGCAAACAGCTTGGATCCAGATGAGTTGTGAATTTACTTGGCATCTCATCTGGATCCAAGCTGTTTGCAAATGCAGGATGCAAGCTCTGTGACATTCAGTCAACAAATTGCAATTCGTATGTATTATTGTAAATATTCTAACAGGTTGGAGATTAAGCAGAGTACAGGTTAACCCTTTCCCTCATATAAACGATTTTGACATCTTTATAAACAGTGTAGACCCAGATCAGATGACTCCTGTAGAAGCATCTGATCAGAATCTGCTCTGTTTGCTTTTGGAATTATACAGATTCCAAAATGACCAAAAGAGATGATTGATTCTCGCATAATTATCCAGTTACTCCATAAATACACCTTTTTACGCCTTTGTAAACAGAGTAGACCCAGATCAAATGGCTCCATTAGGAGCCGTCTGATCAGGGTCTGCTCTGTTTGCTTATGGAATAATATAGATCTACAGTTTCTGACATAGCCAAACTTTCCTGTGCTTATATACCATTATAAAAATGAATCTAGTTGATATTCATGGTGTCATCATTTCTTACATCAATATTCATGGAGTAAAGGGTTATCCATGATCAGGAAAAGGGTTAACCCTTTTCCTCATATAAACGTGTTTTCACGCATTTGCAAAACAGAGTAGACCCAGATCAGACGGCTCCTAGAGGAGCCGTCTGATCAGGGTCTACTCTGTTTGCTAATAGAATTTGAAAGATCGGTTTCTTTACTTTCTAAAATGGAAACAATATTCCACCTTCCATATTTCATTATGCCTATTAATTTTTATCCATGAATATCGGTAGGCATTTAAATTGTAAATAAACATAGAACAGGGAAAGGGTTAAACCTGTAACAGTGAATTGTGCATTTTCTGAAAATACAATCTTGTCACCAGGCACAAGTCTCTGACAAAACAATTTTGTAATATATCTGTTACATACCTGATATTTTGCAATGTCTGACTTTAATATACACATATATACCTAGACTTCCTCCTCACTCATAAAATGTTTTACAAGTATGTTCAACAAACAGAACACTCTGATATCTGATTACAAAACTCATATACAACAAAATTGGATCATCCTGATTATTCCATGAATCAGTACAAGCCACACTTTTATTTTCTCCCAGTTACCAACATACAGCTGACAATTTCATTGTTCAGAAATCAATACTCCAAATGGTTGGCAAAACAGCTGATCTCACGCTCTAAATACGACCATGAACTGTGTCACATGACCAACCCAATAATTTACCGCAGTAGGTAACAAGTACAATAAGTCCAATAATAGTAAACAAGACACGTGTTGATATTATAAAAAATAATGTCTGCTTAAACTCTGATAGGAAGTAAGATTTACTTACTTACTGATTCGTTCAAGCTTTTGAGAAACAATTGAGCAAGTGTCAACCAGCTTGGATCCTGAATGTACTAGATACGTAATCTTACATTCTGATAATGATTTTTTGCAAACAGACAACTTTTACTATCATTCACCCTTTACTCCATAAATATTCATGTAAGCAAAAATGACATCCATAATGATGAATATTAAGTAGATTATTTTTTATAATTGCACATAAACACAAGAATTGTTGGCAATGGCAGAAACTGTAAAATAATATCTATACATGTATTAATATTTCATAAATAAACAGAGCAGACTCTGATCAGACGGCTCCTACAGGAACTGTCTGATCTGGGTCTATCAAATAATACAGATCTGATTCTACAGTTTCTGCCATGAGAAAATATTCTGTTCAATCTGTTGTTCATAATGCCATTATAAAATTTCAATCTAACAATTTAAGATGTCATTATTTCTTTCATGTATGTTTAACCCTTTCCCTCATATAAACAAGTTTTCACGCATTTGCAAACAGAGTAGACTCAGATCCTAGAGGAGCCGTCTGATCAGGGTCTGCTATGTTTGCTAATAAAATTTGATAGATCTGTTTCTTTACTTTCTAAAATGTCTACAATGTTCCACCTTCCATATTTCTATTTTGTTAATGAATATTCAGTAGGTATTGAAATTTGGCCTAAATACAGAACAGGGAAAATGTTAAAGAGTAAAGGGTTAACACAGTTACTAGGAATGTGTGCCAACAGGATACGGATGCTCTAACTTAGAAATTATTGATTACTATACATGTATACATGTAGCTATAGTATGACCTAGTATTACCAGTATTGCGTACGGATCATAACCATACACCAAGGTGTCCATGTTGTTATACTGATAGTATGTAGCTATCGTATGACCTAGTATTACCAGTATCCAGTACAGATCATTACCATACACCAAGATGTCCATGTTGTCATACTGATAGTATGTAGCTATCGTATGACCTAGTATTACCAGTATTGCGTACAGATCATAACCATACACCAAGGTGTCCATGTTGTTATACTGATAGTATGTAGCTATCGTATGACCTAGTATTACCAGTATCGAGTACAGATCATAACCATACACCAAGGTGTCCATGTTGTTATACTGATAGTATGTAGCTATAGTATGCTGTTGTATAACCTAGTATTACCAGTATCGAGTACAGATCATAACCATACACCAAGGTGTCCATGTTGTTATACTGATAGTATGTAGCTATAGTATGACCTAGTATTACCAGTATCTGAGTACAGATCATAACCATACACCAAGGTGTCCATGTTGTTATACTGATAGTATGTAGCTATAGTATGCTGTTGTATAACCTAGTATTACCAGTATCGAGTACAGATCATAACCATACACCAAGGTGTCCATGTTGTTATACTGATAGTGTGTAGCTATAGTATGACCTAGTATTACCAATATCCAGTACAGATCATTACCATACACCCAGATGTGCATGTTTAGACACTGATCAACAATCCTACAAAAGTTTATTAACTCTGGGGTCAAATATTGCAATCATGCATAACACTGCAACAGACTGATTGACAGACAGATGGATGAATGGACAGACAGATGAATGGATAGACAGACAGACAACAACGATGTTTTTTTTAGATATCTTTCATTGCCTGGATAGATAATCATGTTTCATTCCGGTTAGTGATTTCATCCATGTGAAGCACTTTTGAATGCACATAGTTATATCCTGTGTGAAAAGAGCGGTATATAAATGTGGTAAAATTATAATATTGTCACTGTTTCAGCTATTTTGGTAGAGGGTCACTTAATGATTATTCCCATCAACATATTTTGAAATCTGACCCTCAGTTTTGTAGAAGAAGAGATTAAAAAAAAAATACATTTTGGTTGCCATGGCCACCAGAGTTCTGCATGGATCAAAACCATTTTAGCCATTTTAGTAGGGGGTTACCTGATGATTATTCCAATCAAATTATTCTGAAATTAGACTATTGGTTTTGCAGAAGAGGAGATTTGAAGATTTTGCTAAATATGTTTTCTATATAGACATATAAGGAAAACAGCCCCCTCCTTTAGCAGCCATGTTGTTTTAGATATGGTCATGGTTTTAGCTATGTTGGTAGACAGTCACCTAATGATTATTTCCATGTAATTATTTTGAAATCTGACCATCAGTTTTGGAGAAGAAGAGGTCTAAAGATTTTTCTTTTGGTTGCCATGGCAAACTATTTTAGCTACTTTGACAGAGGATCATCCAAAGACCATCCTTGGAAAGTTTGATTACATTTGACCATAATTATAATTTTTTAGAGATGAGCATGGTTTGAAATAAAATGTTGACGATGGATGATGCCAGACGACAGACACAGGGTAATCCCAATAGCTAACCTTGGCACTTTGAAAGTGCCAGGTGAGCTAAAAACAAGAGGGCCAAGATGGCCCTATATCGCTCACCTGAGACTTCACGACACTAGTCTCCAAATTTCACAACTGAACACAAGAGGGTCAATGTGGCCCTATATCACTCACTTGAACCAAATTCTACATGGGGACAAGTTTCTAACAATTATAAATTTTGTTAATATTTGAATCATGAGAACTATAAAGGACAAGATTTTCAGGAAAAATGATGCAAGAGTTAAGGACATTGTGCATGACATTTTTTGTCTTCTTTATCATTTTGGATATGAAGTTTCATTGCACCTGTGAAATAACAGATATGGTTTAGACAGGATCTAGGATTGCTTGACCAACTGACAGTACAAACAAACGGAAGGAAATCAGCAGACCTATAGTTCTTGTTACCAGTGTCTGACTTATACTGTAGACATTCAACAAGTTTGAGAAAGATTGGGACACAAATGTAAACAAGATTTGAACTGAATTTGACCTAGTGACCTATTTTTTTACCTGGCCCCACCAATATTCAAACTTGATCGAGATATCATCAAGACAAACATGCTGAACAAGTTTGAGAAAGATGGGGGAAACAATTGAGGCCTCTAGATTGTAAACAAGATTTTACCTGGTTTTGATCTAGCTTAATAAATCACCTATCTTTTTCACCCTGGGCCCACCCATATTCAATCTTAATCAAAATATCACCAAGATAAACATCCTGAGCAAGTTTTAGAAGGATTGTCAAAGAATTTGTAAACAAGATTTGACCTACTTTTTGACCTTGTCACCTAGTTTTTGACCGGGCCCCACCCCGTTTTGAACTTGATCCAGATATCATCAAGACAAACACTCTGAGCAAGTTTGAGGAAGATTCGGTCAAAAGTGAGGCCTCTTGAGTGTAAACAAGATTTGACCTTTATTTAACCTAGTGACCTACTTTTTGACTGGATCCCACCCACTTTCGAATTTAATCGAGGTATTATCAAGACAAATGTCCTAATCAAGTCTGAGAAGATTGGGTCAAAACTGTGGCATCTGGAGTGTAAACACTATTGTTGACACTGTAACAACGGACCACATATGACAGACATTCAAGTCTCCCAAAAGCTCACCTTGAGCAAAGATCAGGTGAGCTAAAAATTTAGGAGCATGAGCTGTATTGATTGAGAGGGATGGGTATCCACTGCTGTTAGTGAAACTCTTTTCAATTGGGTTCTACAGTAGAACCTCTCTATAACGACCTCTAAATTGTGTTAATTAGTTGGTATTATGGACAGGTGGTTGCTTAGAGCAAGGTGAAAGTAAAACAGAACGCTCCTATAGGAGCATTCTGTTTTACTTTCACTTTGCTTTAAGCAGCCACCTGCCTTTAACACAAAATATTTGATGTAATTTAGTGACTGTTATAGAGAGGTTTTACTGTATTATAATGCACAGGAAACCCAATTCCCAATTTGACCTTGCAAAGTGACCTCAATCTTGAAACCAGAAGAATAGTTTTGCCCAAGGCATATTATCCACTATTGGTGAATATTAACAAGTAAATAATCGAAAATCTATTCACATTATACCAACCCATCTAGCCATGTACCATATGCAAAATGCAATCACAAAAATGATCTGCCAATATGAAACGAAATGAGATTTCACCCTTTCAAATGGAGACACGATTTTCTGTGAAGACCATTTTCAACCCTTTGAATTATAATTCCAATAGATCAAGATTACTGTGAATATTCAGTGATATTTTTTAAGAGAAAAGTGTAACATGACAAACAGTGCAGACCCTGACAAGAAGGCTCTTCTAAGAGCCCTCTCATCTGCTTCTGCATTGTTTGCAACAAACTATGTGACTGTCGTTTCCCGCTCTTCAAGGGTTAACAGTTTGTAAAAACTTGTCTAGTGACGTTCCAGTCTGCCTAGCAACAAATCACGATAAATATATACATGTAAATAAAACTAATAATCAACCGTAACATACTTTTTTACAAAGATTGCTTAAATCTTAAAGGGGAAGTCCTTACATTTGACGAGTTTCAAAAAATATCTAGAATACACAAAACTCATTTGTTTATATGCTGAAAAGTAGTACATTTACATCGCAAGAAAACCTATGCAATAAATTTTGAAAATGACAAAGCATTCACGTGTTTGATATTGACTATCTTGATTTTAAACACCGATGTTTCAGTTTTATTCGGGTTGGGTTTTAGTTTCATATCTGTTCGCCCTATTCGCGTCTCTCTGACTACTTCCGAGAAAAGCTGTTAAGTAAACAATCGAGGGATCGGGTGATCGTCGGCAAAACGCGGAAAATTTGAACGGAAAATGCCGATAATACTTTGTTGTAGAACAAAAATTATGAGTATTGATGAAATCGGTTTATTTTGTACCACAAGGGCATTTTTCGATTTAGTTCAAATTGACAATCTTCATAATAATGATTGAGCAAAACAAATACCAAGTTTTAAGATATTATTGAAATAGTGCGTTCATTGTAGGGACTTCCTCTTTAACCCTTATTCTGTTAAGCGTGATCTGACAGTCACTTACAAACTGCTTGAACTCAGGTACGAAACCAAGTAACTTGGTATCTTACCAGGATCCAAGCTGTTTGATACTCAGGCAGCAGGTTCTCAAAGGCTTGAAAGAAAGGGAAATAAGTAAATATAACATGAGTTCAGAGTTTGAGCGGACACACCCAAAAACGTTCTCCAAGATAAGGGTTAATGAATTACACCAAAGCAATACTCTGACACTAATGTAAATGCCCATTTTATCCTTTCCCTCAAATAAATGCTTTTCTTTGCAAACAGAGTAGACTCAGATCAGACGGCTCCTGTAGGAACCATCTGATCAGCCTATACTCTTTTAGCTTATAACATGTTATAAATCTGATTCTACAGTTTTTGTCAAAGTAAAAGATTCCCATGAAAATTTGACTTTATAAAAATTCAGCTATAATCTTCATGATGTCATTATTTCTTACATGAATATTGAATAGATGAAAGGTCAACCCAAATATCTTCATCGAACTAATTCCATTGAGCCAATCTAATTTGGATTCAATAAGATTTTTTTCCATAGATATTAAGCAAATAATGGGGACCCAGACCTATGAGCTCCTAGACGGGAGCTCTCTGGATCTACACTGTTTGCCTGTCCCTATTAACCTTTTACCTGATGAATACTCATGTTAGAAATAATTGTATCATAAATACTTTTGGCTGAATTTTTATAATGGAATATGAATACAGGATTTTTCCAGATTAGCAGAAACTGTAGAATCAGATCTGTGTTATTCAATAAGCAAACAGTGCAGACCCTGATCAGACAGCTTCAAAAGGAGCCATCTGATCTGGGTCTACTCTATTTGCAAATGTGTTGAAAGTCCTCTATATCAGGTAAGGGGTTAGCGGAAACTAGTAGCAAAATGGTCTAGATCTTTAGAGATATACTTGAAAGCAGTGATTATCTGCCACTTAGCAACACTTGTTCTGATCAATCAACACTTGACTGATGCACCCAGCAACACCAATTTGCACTCAATCAAAATAACCAGATTTTAACCTTGATCCGACATTTGGCACTATATCCAACAAATACCCCCTATGTAGACTTTTGATCCTGCTAAACCAATTGTAATTGTTTTATACTGTTTGCATATGAGTGTAAATTTTGTGTTTGAATCAAATTTAGATTCCATGTTACTTGGTGTCTTGTAATGATGCAATGTTTAACATCCTGACCAAACTTTTGAGGAAAACAAAATTTTGAGAAATGTAGTAGATAAAACTACTTAGGCCGCAGACACAGCCATTGCACACCTCAGGTCACTGCATGTAAGTTTTGGAAAACACATGAAAAAAGAAATGGTTGTGGTACGGGTTGTTTTGGTTATGTATGCCCAGTACACTGTAACACATCCACCCAGTTAACCCTTTCCCTGTTCTATGTTTATTCCAAATTTCAATACCAACAGAATATTCATTAACAAAACAGTTGCACAGAAATATGGAAGGTGAAACATTGAAGACATTTTAGAAGGCAAAGAAACAGATCTATCAAATTCTATTAGCAAACAGAGCAGACCCTGATCAGACGGCTCCTCTAGGAGCCATCTGATCTGGGTCTACTCTGTTTGCAAATGCGTGAAAACACGTTTATATGAGGGAAAGGGTTAAGTTGCCACACAGGCATCTGTAGTACTATCAGGCCAAAACAGCTTGTGAGGAATCATATTTATGTTTGCCATCAGAGTAACCAACTGTGGGTGCACAGCGATAATGCTCAATTATCATACTGTTTGGCCATTGTGTGGTACTATAAAACATCTGTAAGATGACTGCATTCACTACAAATGTAAGCAGTTGTTATAGTTGTAAGTGGCTAGTACTAGGTGTGACCCCGGTGAACAATTGCTTCCGGAGGTCGTAGTACAGTAAGAAGTAGTTCTTTAGAAATGCAATGCTTTAAATATGAGCTAATAAGTGTCTCTTAAGAACCTGACAGGCTGAATAATTGCATATTTTCAAGTTATTGTGTGTATTCTCTGCCCATTGGAGTCATTTTTTGTGACTCATTTGCGACTACTTCCTCTGGTGGATGTTGGGAAATATGTGTGTGGAGCGTCAGAATGGCCCAAATTTAAAGCGAAAATAGATGGTGTGTACATACTTTTGTGTGTAGCGAAAAAAGTCAATGTTCTTGACCTTGTTTTCTAGTGATCTAGGTGATCTAGAGACCAGATGAATGTGTTAAAGGGTATAACCCAAATCTATTGCTGGAAGTAGCTAGGAGATGTAGAAAATGGCTGTTTTTACATAGAATAAAGAAGGGTAAAATTGACCAGGCTGACTAGCGTCATATTGTCACCATATCTGTCACCACACCATAGCTTACAGAGTCAAAAGTACCCAGGTATAAAATATACACACTTCAAAAGCCTATGTGGCCATTGTGAGGATGGTGCTTGCAAGAGCAGCAAGGTACCTCTCTCATTCGTATGATTATTGTACAGTCATTGCACAACTTCCTACGCACATATAACTGTAACTAATAATTCTAAATGCTTGTCGGTTTGTTGCAGTTGCAAAATCCCAGCGGTCTTGATAAAATTCACTGACAGCATGAAATAAAAAAAATCTGCATGTAGACCTACTGTATGGCAACAGTATTCCCCTTGTGACTGAAGCATTAGTAGAGTATTAACCATTTATTCCATAAATACGCCTTTCTATGCTTTTGCAAACAGAGTAGACCCAGACCAGACGTTCCTATACCTGCTCTATCTATCTAGTTAGGAATGCATGAGCCACTAAAATGAATGCTCAATTTCATAGTGCTGAATGTTCAGAATGGAATGATCCATCATTGTTTAAAGCTAGGACCATTCAGTTTGAAAGGGTATCATTTGTGAGGATTTTCAATAACAAACAGTGCAGACCCTCATCTGGGTCTACACTCTTTGCAAATACACTCCTTTCCCCAAATTCAAACATTTAAAAAACTTGTCATACTAATCCTACCAAAGTCTATTAGGTAAACTATGCAGGGTAGTCATGCCACTCTGATCTCGTCTGATTAACAAAGTATAATGAAGCCAGTTGCTGTTAACCCTTTAACATTTATGTAAGAAGTAAAGACATGATTATTAATTAACATTAGTTTCTATAATGGCACATAGACACAGGATTTTTTGGCCATGGCAGAAACTTTAGAATCATATCTATATTATATCATAAGCAGGGTCTGCTCTGTTTGTTTATGAAATCAGAGCTACAGACAACAATGCATACCCAAATACTAAAATTATCATTTCTCCATCAAACCCTATACTGTGACCACTCTTTAGAATCGTCTCTTCAAGACGATTCTAAAGAGTGGTCATAGTATAGGGTTTGGTGGAGAAATAAAGGAGATATTCTTGAAAATATTTGAATTTATGCATCTTATCTGGACCTCTGTGAAATTATAATTAATCTGTCTACAGTTAAAAAAATATAACAATACCACAAAAAATCCTGTGTACATATTTCATTATAAACAAGATGTGTTTGTGAAACACTATGCCCCCTCAATATGATATTTGACCTGAAGGATGACCTTGATCTAAACATGTCACCCCTCAAACTGTGCAGCTTTACATGCATACCAAATATCAAGTCTGTATCTCTACTGGTTCAAAAGTTATGGCCAATGTTAAAGTTGGTGACCTTGACCTTGACATGTCACCCCTCAAACTGTGCGGCTTCATGAGATACACATGCATACCAGTATCAAGGCTGTATATCTACTGGTTCAAACGTTATGGCCAATGTTAATGTTGGTGACCTTTGACCCTGAAAGATGACCTTGACCTTGACATGTCACCCCCAAACTGTGCAGCTTCATGAGATACACATGTATACCAAATGTCAAGTCTGTATCTCTACTGGTTCAACAGTTATGGCCAATGTTAAAGTCGGTGACCTTTGACCCTGAAAGATGACCTTGACATGTCACCCCCAAACTGTGCAGCTTCATGAGATACACATGCATACCAAATGTCAAGTCTGTATCTACAGGTTCAAAAGTTATGGCCAATGTTAAAGTCGGTGACCTTTGACCCTAAAAGATGACCTTTACCTTGACATGTTGCCCCTCAATATGTGCAGCTTCATGAGATACACATGTATACCAAATATCAAGACTCTATCTCTATTGGTTCAAAAGTTATGGCCAATTTGAAGTTGGTGACCTTTGACCCTGAAGGATGACCTTGACATGTCACCCCTCAAACTGTGCAGCTTCATGAGATACACAAGCATGCCACATATCAAGTCTCTATCTGTACTGGTTCAAAAGTTATGGCCAAAGTTAAAGACGGTGATTTGACCCATATGTTTGACCTTTGACCTTTAAGGATGACCTTTACCTTGACATGTTGCCCCTCAAAATGTGCAGCTTCATGAGATACACATGCATACCAAATATCAAGACTCTATCTCTATTGGTTCAAAAGTTATGGCCAATTTGAATTTGGTGACCTTTGACCCTGAAAGATGACCTTGACATGTCACCCCTCAAACTGTGCAGCTTCATGAGATACACAAGCATGCCACATATCAAGTCTCTATCTGTACTGGTTCAAAAGTTATGGCCTTTGTTAAAGTCGGTGATTTGACCCATATGTTTGACCTCTGACCTTTAAGGATGACCTTGACCTTGACATGGCACCCCTCAAAATGTGCGGCTTTATGAGATACATATGCATGCCATATATCAAGTCTCTATCTGTACTGGCTCAAAAGTTATGACCAATGTTAAAGTTACAGACAAACAAACAGACCTTTGACCCTGAAGAATGACCTTGACCTTGACATGGCATCCCTCAAAATGTGCAGCTTCATGAGATACACAAGCATGCCAAATATCAAGTCTCTATCTCTACTGGTCCAAAAGTTATGGCCAATGTTAAAGTCAGTGATTTGACCCATATATTTGACCTCTGACCTTGAAGGATGACCTTGACATGTCACCCTCAAAATGTGCGGCTTTATGAGATACACATGCATGCCAAATATGAAGTCTCTATCTGCACTGGCTCAAAAGTTATGACCAATGTTAAAGTTGCTGACAAACAGACAAACAAACAGGGCAAAAACAATATGCCCCCCAGATCAGATCGGGGGGGGGGGGGGGGGGCAATAAAAATCAGCTAATAAATACATTTGTATTCAGGATGTCAATATTTCTTACATGAATATTCAACAAAGAAAGGGTTAAAGGGTAATGATGATAACAACAGATCTAGTATCCTGTATATATATACCAGCATATCAAAGTTCAACCAGAGGGCACTGTCCAGGAACAGATCCAGGATCTCAGATTAGAGGGACACAGGTTTTTAAAAGATGGATGACATCACTAACACTAGCTAATGTCTTTGTAATGCATGTTGAGAAAGAGCGTAATTGACTGTTAGCAAACTGGGAAATAAATAAGCTCAGATTAAATCATTGTTTAACTGATTTTTATTAGATCTGGATCGAATAGATTGTTTTTAAAGGGGGGGGGGGCAGCATATGCCAGCTCTGTTCCCCTCTAAATCCGTGCCTGCTGTCCTCATTGATCGCCGCATGAGCGGCGATCACTAATGGAATGCTCAAAAGTATTTACCCATGTAGGAGGGGTAGCGACAAGTTTTACAAATTGGTTCATGAGAGCGTGGCAGGGAATAGTTTCTATCTGCATTATTGATGTAGTGAAATATGTGATGTAAAAACCTTCATACGATGTTTAAAAAGAAATTTATCAAACAAATGTACAATAATAACAATAATTATGACACTTTTTTCGTCGAAGTATCGACATTAAATGCCGAAAACAGTTTTGTAAACATAAATGAAGCCGGGTCAAAGTCGCAGAATTGAAGCCGGGTCAAAACTGTAGTCGTGCACCTGTTTGCGGTGCTCTCGTTCTAAATTATGCCCTTCAGAGATATACATTACAAGACGGGAAAACGTGCTCGAATTTGAAAAATAAGATCATTTGAATCGACAGTCGATATGTTAATTCAAACAGACATGGTTATTATTCTACCGGAGGCTCGAATTCCGTCGTCTCGGTTTCTATTTTTAGATAGGACTAACGTCACTCGTTAATGGAACTGAACAGGCTATATTTAGGTCTATGACCATCACCGCCCTTGTTAGAGTTTATTGATTAAATTATCATGAGAGTGATAAATGTAATGAAGTTTTATTGTTTTATTTTTATTTAAAAAAGTCGTTTTATTTTTTTTATTTAAAAAAGTCGTCAATATAGTAGCATGATAACTTTATATACATCTTCAATTTCCCTTGAAGTATGTCTGGCCTGATAGCGTAGTGGTTACCACGGTCGCCTATCGTGCAGTCAGCCCTGGTTCGATTCTCACCGCTGACGAAAAAAAAATTTCTCTCTTTTTCCTTTCTATTTTTTTTTAATGACGGTTTGGGTTTTTACTGGGATAGTTAATGATAATTATCCATATTAAGTGTTTTTTCTTTCAACTTATACGTTATTTTTGGATGCAATCTTGGTCAAGTTCAAATATGGATCATGTCGGGTTCGGAACTAGGTCACTACGTCATTACACTCAAGAGGCTACATATTTCGTTAAGTTTTTAATGAAATGTTGTATTTCAATTGTCTTAACAAAACAGTTCCTTATTAAAAACCTTCCTTGTACACAAATTTCGCCGCGATCCAATGCCTTGCATCAGTATTCGTCTTGTATAAACTGACAAGAGATTCCATTAACCCTGACAGAGCTGCCTTTTCATGCTTTTGCTCCAATAGGAGCCGTCTGATCAAGATCTACTGTCTGCTTCTGGAATTATTTAGATCTGATTCTATCCCTGCAAAAACTAACAGATCTTATGTTCATACATACCACATATTCTTACTTGGAAATCATGCGACATTCTGTATACAACTAGAAGGTTGTTTTCCAAATGAAAACACATGTCTTCTACAGGATTTGTGTGTAAACATCTGACCCTATTATATACTTCAAAACCATTTCTGAGACTGGTGCAGACACAACATTCAAGTGTTCACTTTGAATTGTTACGGTATCTTGCACTGGAGGAGCTGAAACACTGGGTCTGCAATCTGCACATTGTCTTGGAGATGAAAAACATTTGACCACAGTTTGACATGAAATTCAGCTGCTAAATGCAGAAAGCTCCTTTTATTTGCATTAAGATACAACCTGTCCGAACCAGAATAAGCAGGCATCAATAACATTGGTATACAGTAAAAAAAACCTGTAAACTAGACGTTTAATTTAGTATAAATACGAAAGGAGCTTTCTACATGACTTTCAACCTGCATTAAGAAGACACCTGCCTAAAAGTATCTAAATTCTCTTCTAGAGTTCCGGTTAAGAGGGGCTTTACTGTAAAACATTACAAACAGTGACAAGTGGCTGCAGCCTAAAAAATAATGAATCCATACTGTCAGGTTTGATAACAAAAGGGCCATGACATCAATATTTCTTACAAAATGGTCATGAGGGAAATGGTAACAACCCTTAATGCCTTTTCCCCCAATTGCAAAGAGAGTAGACCCAGATCAGATGGCTCCTATAGGAGCCATCTGATCAGGGTCTGCTCTGTTTGTAATGTAATTTGACAGATCTGTTTCTTTAGTTTCTAAAATGGCTACAATGTTCAACCTTCCATATTTCATTATAACTATTTTGTTCATGAATATTCAGTAGGTATTAAAATTTTGAATAAATACAGAACAGGGAAAGAGTTAAGGAGTTATTATTAAAGCCTCTACTTCATAGATTCACCTTTTAATGCCTTTGCATACAGCGTAGACCCAAATCAGATGGCTCCTGCAGGAAATAAATATTCATGGAGTAAAGGGTTCAAGAAAGTGTTGTTTTACCTTTTACTCCATAAATACGTCTTTTTACGCCTCTCTAAAAATCACTTGATGAAACCACTGTGATAAATAGAGCATTTGCTCATATAGGAGCAAATGCTCTATTTATCACAATGGTTTCAAACTACAAAATTCTAAAATTTTCCTTTTCTCTAGTTAATGCTCCTTTTCGGTAGATTCATTCAAAGAGGTTGGGTCTAAAAATTTACCCTTTACTCCATGAATATGCATGTAAGAAGTAATGACATCATGCATATTATTTTTATTTAGCTGTATACACATGAACACACAACTATTTAACCAAGACAGAAAATGTAGAATAAGATCTATTTTATGTTGTAACCAAACAGAGCTGACCCTGATCAGACGACTCCTGATCTGGGTGTTTTCTATAAATTTTGTAAAGGTGTAGGAAGGCATATTTATGGAGTAAATCATTAAAGTACTGAGAGAACTTCTCATGGTGAGGCTCAAGCAACCTAATGCATTTGCATCAGCTCCAATACAAGCCTTACTGTAGGTTAGTCTCTACTGGAAGTCTTTATGATGCCTTTGCCCTTTAGATAACATCTAAAATACCAGGAGGCTACTTTGAACCCGAATGATAAAATGATAATCAAAGAATAGTCTCAGCAGGTATATATTGTGCAAGTGGTAAGTGGTGAGTGATCAAAGCTTGGTCAGTCAATGACCAGATGATCAGAATTATTATCAGTATATCTCAATAGCTCCAGTTACCATATTTACATTTACACTTTCTTTATATAAACGCATTTTCCCTCATTTGCAAGCAGAGAAGACCCAGATCATATAGCTTCTCTGATCAGGGTCTACACTGTTTGCTAATGGAATTTGATATATAGCTTTCTTTAGTTTCTAAAATGGCTACAATATTCCACCTTACATATTTCATTATAACTATTTTGTCCATGAATATTCAGTAGGTATTGAAATTTGGGCAAAATATAGAATATGGAAAGGGTTAACTTAAGTATTCGGATACACAATCTCCACTTCCTACATGTTTGTCAAGCTGAATAAGCCATTTTAATAACTTTCAGATAGACTGACTTAGTAGCAAATAATGGAGACCCTGATCAAACGGCTCCATCAGGAGTCATTTGATCTGTGTCTGCAATATTTGCCTATGATTGTCTGTGGGAATACTTGGGATAATTAGAGTATGAATGATCCATAGGCCATTTACTACTGAGACGGTCAATACTTGTTGATGGTAGTTGAACAGGTAATGCCAGAAATAAGCTGGTCAGGTACTGGTAGGTGTGGTAACATTGTCCACAAAAATCTGTCATAAGTTATAGAAGTTATAGAAGGGACACGAAATTTGGGACGGACGGATGGATGGAAGGATGGACGGACGGACGGAAGGACGGACAATATGATTACTATATGCCCGCCGTTGGGGGCATAAAAATTATGATCTAGCATGAATATTGAAGAGGGAAAGGGTTAAGCAGCCTATCATTTATTAAACACAGGAGTCTTAAAAAGCAGGTGGTTGCTTAATGCAGGACAAAAGTCATGCAAAAAGCTCCTGTAGGAGCTTTCTGCATTACTTTTGACCTGCATTAAGCTACCACCTGCCTTATAGACCCAACATTAGACCTCTTTTTGATGGCCGCTTATGAAGGTCCTACTGTACACCACTCCCCTGATATTTAACTTTGTGGGAGTATTAAAAACAATGACTTACCCAGACATAGGAGAGAACGCCTTCTTCTAGATTGAACATCACACTAGCAAATATTCTGTGCACAACTTCACAGTCATGAAACAAACTTCATCCCGCCGTGTCCCACTGTCAAATATGGAAGAGTGATTATTGAGTCTGAAATTAGAAAATCAATTTGAACAGGTTTGGCATACACAATGTAAAACTTATGTCAGATTAGCTCACCCTTGACTGCACCAATAATACTTGGTCTAAAGTTTCATTTGTATGTAAGAATTTCTGAAAGCCGATTGATAACTTTGGCAAACAGCTAACCCTTAACGCCATGAATATTCATGTCAGAAATTATCAATGACTGCTTGAGTATTAATTAGCTGGTTTATCATAAGAACGAGGAATTTTTTACCATGGCTGAAGCTGTTGAAATAGATCTATATCATGCCAGAAGCAAACATAGAAGACCCTGATCAGACCGCTCCTAAGGAACCATCTGATCTGCAGTGGGTCTACTCTGTTTGCGAAGACATTAAAAGGCATATCTATGAAGTAATCTAAGGGTTAATTAAAATGATTGTCCATCAAAGCATGTGTGTCTGCCTATGTAAAATGAAAGTAATGCACAAAGCTCACACAAGATCTATCTCTATGAATTCATCCTGTATTAACCCTTTATTACATGTACATGAATATTCATGCAAGAACTAAAAACATTATGAATATTAATTAGATCAACTGCTATAACAGCACATAGGCACAGGAAGTTTTGGCCATGCCAGAAACTGTATAATCATATGTATATCGTATCATAAGCAAAATGAGCAGACCCAGATCAGACGGCTCCTATGAGTCGTCTGATCTGGGTCTTCTGTGTTTGCAAAAGCGTAGAAGGGCGTATTTATGGTGTAAATGGTTAAACTACCACCTACTTAAGAACCTTCTTCTGTGAAGCTGTTAATTGTATTGTAAATTTCTGCTCAGGAAATCTGTTTTCAACATAAAGTGTTAAATGATATTATAAGCTCAATAGAAACTTTAAAAGGAATACCAAGCCGATGTTTTCATTTTCAATGGCCTTGTACTCATTTCAGCCATTAATCAAGCTGAACCATGGCTGCACACGTGATTACAAATCACACTAAAGTCTTGTTGGTACATGAATGTGTGCAATGAGGCTTACTATCAACGTACGACAGTTAAAACCTGTATGACACAACCACTGACTGTTTATAAGCACACGTCTCAAAAAGCAGGTGGTTACTTAATGTCAGCAAAAATATATGCAAGAAGGTTCCTTGGAAAGCTTTCTGTATTATTGTCCTGCAGTAAGCTATCATCTGTATTACACATCAAGAATCAATCATGGTCACTGAATACAGGCTTTATTGTAAATGCAATGCATTTCATATACACATGCATGTTTGCATAAGCACAACTTAGATGAAAAGTTGTATTACCGGGTACAAGTATACGTATCTAAAGATTTCGAACATTATCATCACGTTTCTTATCTGATCATGTCCTGAAGCTAATTGCCTTCTTCCACTAATACATGTACATGCAGAAACTGGATACTCGGTATTCGGACAGACAAATTAGGCAATTAATGCAGACCAAGATCAAATGGCTCCTGATAGAGCCAAATGATCAGGGTCAACACTATTTGCTACATTGTCATTTTAATTTTAAGCTGCCAAATTTATTTTATTGAGCTTAATCCATTCCCTCATATTGACACCTTTTGACACACAAAAACGTTACATTTTTGGCAAACAAGGACCATAACTCTGTGTTTTGTGGTCATTATAAATGATACTTGAAGGGCTGCATGTCATGGTGCTACTTTACAGAACAGTAACTTAAGATTTACACAAAATTTCATTGACAAATTTTAAACAGTGTCTGAGAAATTGCTCCAGACAGGCAAAAAGGTTACATTTTTGGCAAACAAAGAGCCACAACTTGCAGACCACAATTCCTAAATGGTACTTAATATTCACACAAAGTTTTTAAAAAAACCTCCAAATAGTTTGAAGATATAAGTCTGGGATGCACAGACGGACTGACAACGCCAAAACTATATTCTCTGCCTTCTGCAGAGGATAATTAAACAAGAGCTGTCCGCAGACAGCGCGCTCCACTTTCTTTAGTGCTGGATAGTGTAGTGGAAGTCTAAGTCAGAAAGGGGAGATAACAACAGCAAAATTAATTTAAGGGTTACCTGCCCTTGTGAAAGGGTCCCCCTTGTAATAGTTAATATGTATACCAAAGATGAACCACATATCTTGGACAGTTTCTGAGACATGGACCTGCAACTGAACTAACAATGAAAATTCTAAGTCGAAAAAGGGGCATAACTATGGCAAAATTAGTTTCAGGGTTATCTACCCTTGTGAAATGGATTCCACTTGTGATAGTAAACATACATACCAAATACAAACCAAATATTTTTGATGGTTTCTGAGAAAAGGACCTTAACAAAAAGGTGCTGGATAGTGTAGTTGAAGACTAAGTCAGAAAGGGGAGATAACAACAGCAAAATTAATTTAAGGATTACCTGCCCTTGTGAAATGGGTCCCCCTTGTAATAGTTAATATGTATACCAAAGATGAACCAAATATATTGGACAGTTTCTGAGACATTGACCTGAACATAAAACTTAACCAACAATGAAAATTCTAAGTCGAAAAAGGGGCATAACTATGGCAAAATTAATTTTAGGGTTACCTACCCTTGTGAAATGGGTTCCCCTTGTGATAGAAAACATAAATACCAAATATGAACCAAATATCTTTGATGGTTTCTGAGAAAAGGACCTTAACAAAAAGGTTAACCAACGCCAATGCCGACGCCGACGCCGACGCCGACGAGAGGGTCATGACAATAGCTCCACTTTTTGAAAAAGTGGAGCTAAAAAGATCTGCTAGGAACACCATTTTTGTTTTTAACTTTCTGGTGTTGTTTGGCAAAGTTTATGCACTCTTGGTCATTGAGGCAGTAGAATATGAGCAGTGCCACAACATGTGTACATGTACCTTCATATTTCGTAAGCCAGATAGACCCAGACTAGTGACATGTGATATGAGTCTACATTGTTATTATACACCCAGTAATTTAGTATGCTTGTATCCAGATCAAATGCTACATTACTACTTATCAGACACTACAGTTGGTCTGGATCCATACTGTTTGCATGCCCAAATGTATCATATTCTTTTTTAATGGCAGAGCTAACATACTGTATATCTATATATTGATTACAGTTTCACCTCTCAATAGTGAACACTCATGAGGTCTATAAATCCAGGTAGTTGCTTAAAATGCTTAACGCAGGTTGAAAGTTATTCAGAAAGCAGGGGCTTCTGAATTAACTTTCATCCTGCATTAAGCTACCACCCGGCACCTCCCTAAAAGAGCCAGAATTAGACATCATTCAAGTACCGTAGCTGGTATAGAGAGACTTTATAGTACTTTATGACCATAAACAAAATTATTCAAATATCAGTCTTTCAGATCTAACTGAGCTGTTCCTAAACTGAAGTTTACACTATAAATTATTAATTGACTTCAAGGGTGGAAAAACACAAGAGGTTCAATGCTCTATTCATCTGATGTATCAGCAAGTGTACCTTTTAACCCGTCAAATGGGGGAAACCTGTATTATATATGTACTGCCATTTGCAGCGTAGACCCTGATCAGAGCAATCCTAAAGGAGCTGTCTGATCAGGGTCTGTACTGGTTGTCATTCAAAATCCTCTCACAAATTACACCACTTCATACTATATGAATTCTATCCTTAAACTTCTACTGAAAATTCAGTATACAGAAAACTGTTAATCCTTTGAATGTGGGACATAGATGCACTATCAAATGCAAACAGTGTAGAACCTGATCAGAGGGCTCCTAGAGGAGCCCTCTGATCAGGGTCTGCACTGTTTGTCATTCAAAATCCTCTGGCAAGTTCTTGTCTTTCATACTGAGTGGATTCTACAGTTAATCACCGCTGGGCTAGTCCATAATCTGAACCCTTTAAGTAGGTTTGTATTAACCCTTCATGCTTTACTGCAACCTAAGCTGCATTTAATTTGCAAACAGTCTGGATCCAGATGAGAGGCCAAGCAACTAAGCATCTCATCAGGATCCTTGCAGCTTGACACTCTGTCAATGGTATGAATCTCAAAAGCTTGAACAAACCTGCCATTAAATGTGCAAATGGATCAGAGTTTAAGCAGATATCATTTTTGCAGCTTGAAAAGAGTTAATAAAAATTTATTTGGAAACACCTGAAATCAATCATAAAGTCTAAAACCGAAGTTAAGGTGTTTGCCCACAGTAAATAAACACACATTTCATGT
This sequence comes from Azorinus chamasolen, assembly GCA_963576725.1. Lineage (NCBI taxonomy): Eukaryota > Metazoa > Mollusca > Bivalvia > Cardiida > Solecurtidae > Azorinus > Azorinus chamasolen. Next base: position 2,072,019 of record OY755243.1, on the reverse strand, counting down.
TTTCCCCCTAATAAACACCCCACTTCAATAAGTGCCCCCTTACTTCTGGGCAGAAACTAACGATCAATAAACAATTAAAACCCTATATAATACGATTAAATATAGAAACAAGTTTTCATAATACAAGTGATAACTTAAAACAGATTGAAAGCAGTACATAAATATCCCCTTGGCGCTTTCTGCATTGCTTTCATTCTACATTAATCAACCACCTGTGTACAACATGCAAGAAGCTCCTTTATAAAAATTGAAATGCCCCGTAAGCATTTATTAGAGATAATACTGTAGTTATACAAAATGAAAAAGCTACATGCACTCTTTTACTGAAAAATAGAACGAAACAAAAAGTTCAACCATTACAATAATATGGACATTTTTGTCTAGTAAAATTATCAGGTTTAATTTAAATAATTATAATACATGTATATTAAATTATTAATAAGTATTCTGTCCAAAAAGGTATTCTACATGTCCAAAGAGGTATCAACTGGGTGTCAAACAATTAGAGTTTGCTTAAAGAAACACCAATTAAGTACACTTTAAGAGTTATTAGACATCTCAGACATTCCATTTGTCATTCAATAATAAATACAAACAGAAAGTTGTTCCTTGAAATATAATGGTATTCTATAAACATAATTATGCTTTAATCTGACCAATAATGCAAATGAATGATATTTTTTTAAAAAGGTGAAAACATGTGACAATCAGTAACAGGTATGTGAAAATTCTTTTCTATACATAAATTACATTGCAGGACATGTACACTTAATTAACCCTACAATGCAGGAAACGAGTCACTAATATCCTAAATGCAAACAGTGTAGACCCAGATGAGAGGGCTCCTAGAGGAGCCCTCTCATCAGGGTCTGCACTGTTTGTCATGTTTCACTTTCCTTTAGAAAAATCCCTAAATATTCACTGTAAGCTTGACCCATTTCAATTTTGGAATAGTCCATTTGAAAATTTAGCATTGTAAGGGTTAGGGGGCTGTAGATAGGATGCATACTATCACAATCTCTTTACTTCTCAGCCAAACCTTTCATGCTGCTATTCATTTAACCCTTTCCCTCATATAAATGTGTTTTCACGCATTTGCAAACAGAGTAGACCCAGATCAGACGGCTCCTAGAGGAGCCGTCTGATCAGGGTCTGCTCTGTTTGCTAATAGAATTCGATAGATCTATTTCTTTACTTTCTATAATGTACACAATGTTCCATCTTCCGTATTTAACAATTTTGTTAATGAATATTCAGTAGGTATTGAAATTTGGCCTAGGATTTGGCTAAGAGGTACAAATAAAAGATTTTACTTAGATTTCCTGAATAGTGAATACCCTCTTATTTACGAGACTTAAACATGCATGTTGTTTATTTTTTACCTAGTGTATCATCCTGTATAAATCACTTCCTAATCTTAAAACTCTTTGCTTGCTATGTAATTGTCATCGACAAAAAATTAAATTACCTTTCATTCCCAAAATAAACATTTCTTCATTTTCCTTGAACCCATGAAAATGTGTGCAAAGGCATAGAAAAGCGTATTTATGGAGTAAAGGGGTAAAGAAATAGAAGAAAACTCTCGATCAAAATTTTAAGCCAACAACATTTTTTGCAGACTGAAATTACTTAGTCAATGAAGAGTTGAAAACAAGAGCTGTCACAGTCACATGACAAATGCCCCCCAAAATTGTACCCTGTGACCTTGACCTTTGACCAATGGACCAGGGAGTTGAACGTGACACATCGTCTTTGTGTGGTGAACATTTGTGCCAGGTTATTTTGAAATCCATTCACAGATAAAAAAGTTATAGAAGGGACACGAAATTTGGGACGGACAGACAGATGGAAGGACAGACAGATAGACAGACGGAAGGATGGATAATGCGATTACTATATGCCCACTGTTGGGGGCATAAAAATACCTATCAATGATATATTTTCCTTGTAAGAAGATCACCAGTGTGTCTCAGTTATTAGGTAACTGCATTAACCCTGTACCGCATTTAAAGGTGCTGTTTCACACCATTGCAAACAGAGTAGACCTCCTGACTATGAGCCCTCTGATCGGGGTCTGCTTATGGAATTCTTAGAAGTTTCTTCCATGACCAATATATTTCTCATTCATATGTCGCTACAAGTGTTAAAAGGAAAATGGTTAAAATGTGTTTTTATTAATAGACCTTATTGCACTGTGCCAGTAATAACCTTCATCGTGTCAACCCTTTAGTTCATGAATATGGTAATCAGATCTATGCAATTCTGTAAATTAAATCAGTAGACCCTAACAGGTAGCTCCTACAGGAGCAGTTTAATCTTGGTCTACTCTGTCCAAATGTGTCTCTATCAGCTAAATGGTTAACCCAGTACTACATGAATTTTCATTATGCATAATTATAAATTAATTCAGCGATATGTGAGCAAATAGAGCAGAACAAGACCAGAAAGCTCCTAGTCAGAAGCTGTCTGATCTGGGTCTATTCCATTTGCAATGGCATGAAAAGGTGAGCTACTCAAGCAAAGGGTTGACTATAATCTATTTAACCTTCAGCACTCTACTGCCAAGTTTAATGTGCTAGCCTTTGCAAATAATGAAACTGTATCCAATGAGATGTAGAGTAACTCGGTGTCTCATCAGAAACCAAACTGGGTTTATTAACCCTTCTCTTGCCGAATTTTAAAATACATTTCTCCTTCTTTACCCATGCTCTGTTGTATAATTACATATATCTTCACTGTGTACAAGTATTTCGCTGTGCAATCACTGAGCTGTGGAGTGCACTGGTTGCACAATCAACTTGTAAATAGTGCAGACCCTGATGAGACAGCTCCTGCAGGAGCTGTCTCATCTGGGTCTTCACTATTTAAAGGTACGTATATTGACGTGAATACCAAGCGAAGGGTTAAAAAGGATATGCAAGAAGAAAAGTTTCCTTTTGATATTGAACAAGACAATAATATTTGCAGACAACAATTACTCAGAGTGCAGAGGGTTAAAGAACATACATTTTGTGTTGCAACAAGTTTAGTATCTATTTATCATCGATCTTACCACAACAATGGGTCGTTTTTTCAGACTGAGGTGCCAAATTTCCTACAAATGAGACAATTAAGTAGCCTCGGAGGCAAAACTAAACTAGTGTTTATGTGACATTTCCTTTACTCTATAGATGCATTAAGACAAAAAGCTTCACTTGAGGAATACTAATTTTACAAGCAGTATCCCTTGTCAATTCACGATGAACAATATCCCCTTTCCTGGCTCAGTCCTAACTCTTTGCATGCTGGACATTCAAACAATGGTCAGTCCTAACTCTTTGCATGCTGGACACTTCACAATGGTCAGTCCTAACTATTTGCATGCTAGACACTCAAACAATGGTCAGTCCTATATCTTTGTACACTAAACACTCGGTATGGTCAGTCCTGGATTCACCAATCTTCTGAAAAATGTACTGAAAAGGAGCATTTATAAGTAAAAAAGTAAAGTACCTAGTTCTAGTCTACTTTCAGTCAGAATGACCGCTCAGCTGACTGCACATTTACTCCCCTGGTCACTGAGTCATTCGCCTACAATATTGAGCACTGCTAACATATGGCGCAATCATGCAGCCGCAGTACCGGCGAGTGACCCTCACAGGTACCCATTTTAACCCCTGGGTGGAGAGGAGGTGCGGGTGGGAGACACGGAAAAGCGTCTCTGAAATTTCCGGAATTTGAACCCCGGACCTCCAGACTGATAGTCATGCGTGTTACCACTAGATCATCGCACACCACTAGAAAAAAAAATTAGAATTGTGTAGATTTGAAATCATTTTGATAAAGAAAGCCATTGCAAACAAGGTACATGTTTATATTGTTTCAGCATTTTTAACTTACCTTTCTAACCTTAAGCCCTCTACTAAGCAATTATAAAATCCTACACTGCCACCCTTTGCCCCTTGTTTCAGCGTCTATGTCCTGGTAGGTTAATTGCATAACTAGTACCTATCAATAGCGGTTTGTCTCCATCAATAATTGATGATAGTAATTGTCTGTTTCTATCAATGTGTCTCCATCGTCTTTGTTCAATTTTAATCAATCATTCCTCACATTGTTTTCATATATACAGTAGAACCCCTCTAATGCGACCACTTAATAAATAAACATGCATGTCTATATAAGCAGGTGGTTGCTTAATGCAGGACAAAAGTAATGCAGAAAGCTCCACTAGGAGCTTTCTGCATTACTTTTATCCTGCATTAAGCTACCACCTGCATCTAGCACCCAGAATTATACCTCTTTTGGGTGGTCGCATTAATGGGGTTTTACTGTATATTGTATATATATATGTTACACATACCATATGTGTGACCGGTGGTTCAGAAGCCTCTTCAAACTCAGTTTAGTTACAGTGAGCAATTTAGTGTTCATGTGGCTAAGGGAACCCATTTTGGTTCCCTGTTTGTCACCAGCATTCATAAATTCTCTGTTAACTGATTAATTATATTTGTAGGATTTTTCCCATCCAGGAACAGGTACATAACATATTCCACACAACAGATACATCTTTTAGACATTTCAGATAAACATTCAACATGTTGCATGCTAACCCTTTCCCTCAAATAAACGCATTTTCTTGCATTTAGTTTTACAGACTAGAATCAGATCAGACAGCTGCTGTGAGACTCAGAGCCATATGATCTGTTTGCTTATGATATGATACAGATCCGAGTCTACAGTTTTTGTCAAAACAAAAAAAATCCTTGAAAAGATTACATTATAAAAATTCAACTAATGAATATTCAAGAAGTCAATATTTCTTATGTGACTATTGAACAGGTAATGGGTTAAAGACTAATTATATAGATACAATACCATATCTGTACACTGTATTTCTACCTCATACAATCTAGAGCCATCTGATCAGGATCTACTCTGTTCGCTTATGATATAGATATCGTTCTACAGTTTTTGCCATGCCCAACAATTCCTGTGTCCATATGCCATTATAACAGTTAATCTAATTATTATTCAAGAGGTCATTATTTCTTACATGAATATTCATAGGGTAAGAGGTTAAAAGATGCATCTATCAGGTATAATATTATGGGGTCAATGTAGATGTCTTATACGTGTTACAGTATAGATTACTAGTCCCATCCTTTGTAGTTGTTTGTTGACATACTTGAGACATAACATAATTCAATACCATGCCAGTCCCATCCTAATACCCCTGTCACACCTATAGCTAGCGGCGTTGCCACTGTGATTGCACGTATTTTCCAGAGCGCTGTGAGATCGCAGAAAGAATTGACATTTTTTTGTGAAGATGGCCTTGTCACGGCATTCTCATGGCGTCCTATGTGATTCTACGGAGCTCCCATGGCGCTCTACAGCGTTCCTACTGAGTTCTAGTTGGCGATTGTCTGCGCTCTCATGGTGCTTATACTGCATGCATCGAGTTGTCACGGCATGTGCACTGCGTGTGCAGTGCATTTTCACGGCACTCACATTGCGCTGATAGTGCGTTGAAGATTTTCATTTGCACTACCTATAACCGAAAGTGAAAATTCTGCAACCATCTGCCTCTGTCCAGCCATGGTTGAACCCAAAGCTCTCTACCCCTTCTACATCTTGGTGCCCTCCTCCGTCGTCGTCCCAGAATGAGATACTCAACATCTACATTACCCTGGATCTGCTGGACCTGCATATAGGGAAGCAGTTGCCTCTCTTGCTGCCATGTATCAGTCATGGTGAAATGTATGTTTGCTTGCAAATCTCATTCCTTTATACTATTTTGTTGGGTTGGTTCATTCTCACACAAACGCCGATGGACACGGTAGAAGCGCATTGCAAGCACAATAATCCCTGTAGTAGCTCCATCATGTGGTTGTAGATAAAATAACACTCCGTGTAAGCGCCATAGATGCGTCGTATAAGCGCGGTAGAGAAGCAGTGCCATCTTAGAGAACGCTTTACGATTGCCATGCAAGTGCAATCGACAACCTTTGCATTTGCATTGCGACCTCTGTGTGCGTCCGCGGCAATCCTGTGGCATTGTAGGAGATCTAACTGCGCTGCTACGGCGAACTCATGGTGATCCCACTGCACCCTTATCAGAACGCTGACCGACGGCGTTTGTTTTGAGCATGCTCAAGTTGTGCGCTGTCGTTTGGCGTTCTACCCAATGCCACCACGTTTACTGGCGATGCCACTGCGTTACCACGGCGATGCTTGTGATTCCACTGAGCATAGCTTGGCATTCTTGGATGCCTTGGGATCGCCATGAGAATGCGGCCCTGGTGTGACAAGGGTTTAAATAGCTGTTTATTGACACACTGGAGACACATACCAATATTCAGTACCAGTCCCATCCTATGTACTTGTTTATTGACACACAAGTATTCAGCACCAGTACCGTCCTTTGTAGTTGTTTGTTGACACATTGGGAGACATACCAGTACCAGTATTCAGCACCAGCCCCATCCTTTGTAGTTGTGTACATACACACAGGAGACGTACCAGTTTTCAGTAATAATCTAGGATACAATTACGAGTAACCAGGATCAAAGCTATATTACTAATGACTAGTTTCACATTTCAAAAGACTAATCAAATACAAAGTTCTCGTCTTACAGCAAAGCTCCTTATTGGATTTCTATCAGAAAGACTTACAGTACTAATTGCATGTCTATTAGTGTGGTTCTAAATTCTAATTCACATATTTATCAATGACTGCATTAAATTATAAACAAATGTCTGAGTGCCCTATTTCCTATGACAATGAGTCTGGCCATTTGGTTGTTACCAGAAGACACCAGTCCTCATGCTACCCTAACTACCCTAGAAGTGTTCAGACACCCAGTATCTCCTCTAGAACAGCTTGTACAGCTGAATACAGTCCGTTCGGGTCCATTTTTGCAAACTTTCAATTAGACTGATGTACTAGCAAATAGTGAAGGTCTTGATCAAATGGCTCCTGCAGGATCCATCTAATCTGGGTCTGCACTATTTGTTTAAGTTTGTGTGTGTCTATATACTATGAACAGGTAATTAGGGTTAGACATATTTCTCAGGAGGCTGCTATATTTTGAGGGATGTAAAATGATGCCCTCTAGGTAACTGTTCTAAGGAATCCAGTATCATTCAATTATTGACCTGCAAGAACAAAAATGCCCTTCGCCCAATACCACATAAAGATGCTTTCTAGCACCTTCACATACAGAGAACAAGATCAGATGGCTCCTGTAGAAGTCGTCTGTTCAGGATCTTGCTTGTTTGCTTATGGAATTATATAGATCTGATTCTAATGTTTCTGCTATGACCACAAATTTTTGTGCTCATATGCAATAATTAAAATCTATCAAACTTATATCCATGATGTCAATATTTGATACATGAATATTCATCAGGTAAAGGGTTCATACTCCCACAAAGTACGTAATAATTCAATGAATACATTTATAAGACTACAGTTTCTATAAGGTGTGGCATTGGCTTAACCCTTTACTTATAGAAACACATGTATGCTTTTACCAGGCAGACTAGATCTGATGGCTTTTAACGTTTTATCCATCAATAGGCCTTTGTACCCCTTTGCAAACAGAGCAGACCCAAATCAGACAGCTCCTGTTCACTTACGATATTATAGATATGATTCTACATTTTCTGCCATGCCCAAAAATTCCTACATGTCCATCAGCTATTCTAAACATTTATCTAAATAATATTCATTATGTCGTCACTTCTTACATGAATATTCATGGAGTGAAGGGTTGATGCCTTTCCCTGTAGGAGCTATCTGATCAAGGTCTACTCGTAATTGATATTCATATAAACCATATTTCCTAAGTTAATCCTTTCCCTCATATAAGCGTGTTTTCATTCATTTTCAAAGGGAGTAGACCCAGATAAGACGGCTCCTATAGGAGCCGTCTGATCAGGTGAAAGATCTGTTTCCTTACTTTCTAAAATGGCTACAATGTTCCACCTTCTATATCTTATTACAACTGTTTGGCCATGAATATTCAGCAGGTATTGAAATTTGTAATAAACATAGAACACGGAAAGGGTTAACCCTTTCCCTCATATAAACGTGTTTTCATGCATTTGCAAACAGAGTAGATCCAGATCAGATGGCTCCTAGAGGAGCCGTCTGATCAGGGTCTACTCTGTTTGCTAATAGAATTTGATAGATGTGTTTCTTTACTTTCTAAAATGGCTACAATGTTCCACCTTCCATATTTCATTATAACTATGTTGTCCATGAATATTCAGTAGGTATTATAATTTGGACTAAATATAGAACAGGGAAAGGGTTAAATGAATATTCATGAGGTAAGTTTGGTTAATTACATATAAATCCTACACTTAACCCTTTATCTCATAGGCTATTTTTAGATACAACCTTTTTGAATAATCTATCGAAAAGGAGCAATAACTGAAGAAAAGGAAAATTTTAGAATGTTGCAGTTTGAAACCATTGTGATAAATTGAACATTTGCTCCTATAGGAGCAAATGCTCTATTTATCACAATGGTTTCACAAAGTGACTTTTACAGAGTCGTCAATATGAGGGAATGGGTTAACCCATTACCTCATAGGCTATTTTTAGATACAAACTATTTGAATAAATCTACCGAAAAGGAGAAATAACTAGAGAAAAGGAAACTTTTAGAATTTTGTAGTTTAAAACCATTGTGATAAATAGAGCATTTGCTCCTAAAGGAGCAAATGCTCTATTTATCACAATGGTTTCACAAAGTGACTTTTACAGGTCACGGTCACAGTGAGGGAATGGGTTAAGGAGCACGCAGTACTGTCATGGGTGCTCTGCATGAACTATTTGATCCAAAATACTAGATTGATTGGAAATATTGTTAAAACTACCGATATAAGTAATAAATACACATATATAATAATTAATGGTATGTTAGGCAAACAGAATGTTTTTTTTGCGACATATTATGGATTGGATTTATTATACATATGTATGACTTACATAAGTAGTTTTGACAATATTTCAGGGCACCTGGGCCAACTATCATATTAAGATTTATAGTTCAAAAACAATCAGTAAACCCTTTCCTTGTTGAATATCTATGTAAGAAATAATGACATCATGAAAATTCATTGGCTAAATCTTTATAATGGTATATGTACATCGGAAGTTTTGATATTGAAAGGAACTGTAGTCAGATCTACATGTATTGCAATTTTGTAAGCAAACAGGGCAAACCCTGATCAGGCGTGTCGTATTCAGGAGTCATCTGATCTGGGTCTACACTGTTTGCATAGGCATGAAGTGTCTGTATGTAGGAAAGTATTAAAGTATCATCAATATAAGCATAGATCTTTGCACACAAGGTAACTGTTCACAAAACTATTCTCTCTTGCATTGCTAAAAGCTGAAGTATTTCTTCCTCTTTATAAAATAATGCAGGTCGAGTTTTAAGCCTTACAGTGTGGGTCTGCACTGTTTGTCATGTTCATTTGTCTTTAGAAAAGTCCCTAAATATTCACCATAAGCTTGACCTGTTTGAATTTTGGAATAGTCCATTTGAAAATTCAGCGTTGTGAGGGTTAAACACTTTAGATCCTGATGCAAAGCCAGTTAACATCTCATCTGGTCCCAAAATGTTTGCAAAAGTTAACTACATATTCACCATTGGCATGCAGAGTTAATGCTGGCAGATAGATTTCTGCAAATGCACAAACAAGCATAACAAAGCAATCTACCTTTGACTGCATATCTGACACCCTTTGGGTATCAAACATGCACCAGTTATAAATAATCCATAGACTTATGAGGTAATTTTCTGTCACCAGCTGTGACTGTATTAGTCCCTAAGGGATAATTCTGTAATTAACAAATTACAAGTAAAGCATAACATTGATGTATTCTTCTGTCAGGCATTTGGCAACATATGAAAGCAAACTTCAGAAATGCCATCAACACTTGCATGAGACTTTCAAGGAGCATTTCCAACACTATTGGTACATTATTTCAGCATTATTAGAAGTCTGACACATATGTTCATTATGTATCCACATAAGAATCCTACAATTTATCCAAGCCAAACAATACCATCTGTGGCATAAACTTGTTTTTTGTTACACATATCTAGGGCTTAGCCCATACACTATATTGAACTTACTACATAAAGGAATTAGGGCTAAGGGCAAAAGTATTGTACATGGTGGACTTTACTAGGGCTTTGGGCAAAAGTATTGTACATGGTCACATTGGTGGAAGTGACTAGGTCTTAGGGTAAAAGTATTGTACATGGTGGAATTGACTAGCTATACATGTAGGTCTTAGGGGCAAACGTATTGTATATGGTGGAATTGACTAAGTCTTAGGGCAAAAGTATTGTACATGGTGGAATTGACTAGGTCTTTGGGCAAAAGTATTGTACATGTACATGGTCACCTGAGCTCCAGATAAGATGCGTAAATCAAACCATTTTTAGGAATAACTTTTTTATTTCTCCATCAAACCCTATACTGTGACCACTCTTTAGAATCGTCTCTTCAAGACGATTCTAAACAGTGGTCACAGTATAGGGTTTGGTGGAGAAATGACGATTTTAGTATCTGGGTACGCATCTTTATCTGTAGCTCTGATGGTCACATTGGTGGAATTGACTAGGTCTTAGGGCAAAAGTATTGTACATGGTGGAATTGACTAGGTCTTAGGGCAAAAGTATTGTACATGGTGGAATTGACTAGGTCTTAGCACAAACCTATTGTACATGGTGGACTTTACTAGGGATTAGGCAAAACTGTTAGAGTCAAATTTGCTAGAGTTTGTGTGAAATTTTAATGCAAAATTATTGTACAATTAACAGAATTTACTGTACACATAACTAGTAACTACCATTTTAAAAACATTGAAGTTGGACTTCACGGTGCAGAGTACCTCATACAGCCCTGATGAACACTGATACAATTGTGGATGATGAAATGATTTGGGCAGAGTTCATGTGCCACAATGCAGCACATAGGATCTCATTATTCTCTCCTACGTACTTCCCTTTAGTTCTCACCACCAGGGATAATTTTGGCCAAAGAACACAAACATCCTTCTCCAGTGAGCATTAACCCTTCCTTCCATAAATACGCCTTTCTACACCTCTGTAAAAGTCACTGTTTGAAACCATTGTGATAAATAAATTACAAAATTCTAAAAATTTCCTTTTCTCTAGTTTATGCTCCTTTTTGGTACATTTATTCAAAGAGGTTGGATCTAAAAATAGCCTATGAGGGAATGGGTTAACCCTTTCAATGCTGAGTTTTCAGAGTAGAATAGCCCATCAGTGTTCAACTATTGAGTCCATTAAATATGACAGGCTTAACCTGGCTTTCCCATTCATACGCCTTTCTACGCCATGGCTCCTGATCAGGGTCTGCACTGTTTGCTTATGAAATAATATAGATATAATTCTACAGTTTCTACTACGGCCAAACATTCCTGTGCCCAATTGTGCCATTATAAGAATAAATCTAATTAATATTCATGATGTCATTATTTCTTAAATGAATATTCATGGAATAAAGGGTTAAACTTGCTAGAAGATTTTGAATGACAAACAGTGCAGACCCAGATCAGAGGGCACCTCTAGGAGCCCTCTGATCTAGGCCTACACTGTTCCCTCACTACTGCCAGTGCATGTGTGGCCTTCATTCAAAAGGTTAACCCTTTCCTTCATATAAACGCCTCTACACACATTTGCAAACAGAGTAGACCCAAATCAGACGGCTCCTGTAGGAGCCATCTGATTAGGGTCTGCTCTGTTTGCTGATGACATGATACAGGTCTGATTCTATAGTTTTGGTCAAAGCAAAACATTCCCTTAAAAAGTTTACAGGGAAAGGGTTAAGGCCAAAAACAGTCAGCATGCAAGGCTGAAAGGCCGAAAGGACACTACAAACAGAAGCAAACTTTTCGTAATCATAAAATTCTAATATATATAATTATAGCTTTTGTCCATTTCTTTTTTAACAAGAGTTCCATGTGTCGGAGCATAAAATACGCCCGAAGTATGTGCTGTCGTAACATGCACAATGTTATATGGGAGGGGGCTCATGTTATCAAGTTATTAAGCAAACAATGTTTTTTGAGTTGACCTTGACCTTTTACTGACTGACCTCAAAATCAATAGGGGTCATCTACTTGCCATGACCAACCACCCTTTTATGTATGAAGACAGCAATACCAATAGTCATCAAGTTATTGAGCAGACATGATTTTGAGTTGAAAGTCACTGTGACCTTTAACCGATTGATCTCAAAATCAATAGGGGTCATCTACTGGCCATGACCAACCTTCCTACTAAGTACGAAGACAGCACACTTAATAATTATCAAGTTATTGAGCGGACAAGATTTTTGGGTTGAAGGCCACTGTGACCTTGACCTTTGACTGACCTCAAAATCATTAGGAGTCATCTACTTGCCATGACCAACCTTCCTCCTAAGTATGAAGACGGCACACCTAATACATAAAAAGTTATTTAGCGGACAAGATTTTTGAGTTGAAGGTCACTGTGACCCTGACCTTTAGATAGATTTATTTCGGTAAAAAGTGTACATCACATGGCAATACATGAACCACTGACCTCAAAATCTATAGGGGTCATCTACTTGCCATGACCAACCTTCCTACTAAGTATGAAGACAGCACCCCTAATACTTATCAAGTTTTTGAGCGGACAAGTTAACAAGACTTTTGAGTTGACGGTCACTGTGACCTTAACCTTTGACCGACTGACCTCAAAATCAATAGGGGTTGTCTACTGGCCATGATCAATCTTCCTACAAAGTATGAAGACAGCACACCCAATAGTTGTCAAGTTATTGAGTGGACAAAGATGTGGCTAACGGGCGGACAGATGGACAGACAAGCGCCATACCATAATACGACCGAAGTTACCTTCGGGCGTATAGAAATGTCACATATCTAGATTCTTATAAGATGCAGAATATCTCATGAGAACCTAAACCTGGTCACAAAGATAATCAAAAACATGGTTTAACCCTTTCCCTGTTTGAATATTCATATAAGTAATAATTACATCATGAATATTTACTAGCTGAATTTGTATAATAGCATAGTATTATATACACAGGATTTTGTGGTATTGCAGAAACTGTAGAGTTAGATCTATTATAATTTCAAAAGCAAACAGAGCAGACCCTGATTAGACAGCTCATACAGGAATAGTCTGAAGAGGGTCTACTCTATTTCGAGGACTTGGTGCAAAACTATTCTAACTCCTTCACTTTGTGAAGGAGTTAGAATAGTTTTGCACCAAGCCCTCGATTTGCAATTCATGAAAAGGCATTTATATGAAGGAAATGGTTACACAAAATTGTGTAAACCCATTCCCTTGTAACTGAACATTCATGCAAGAAATAATGACATCATGAATATCTATCAGCTGAATTTTTATAATGTCAACTTTTCAAGGGAAGTTTTTGTTTTGACAAACACTGTAAGTGTAGAATAAAAAACACTGTAAGTGAAGAATAAATCAAAACAGAGCAGACGCTGATCAGACAACTCCTATAGGAGTTTGCAATGAGCGAAAGGGGCATTTACCGGTATATGAAGGGTTTTAAAAGCCTAAGGTGTATGCATGTATGTATAAGTGAATATAGGTATGACAAGTAGAATGTTTTACTGGTATAAATCTGCTGCGCTATTTTGACATGTAAACAAAACAAGAGGGCCATTGGCCCTATATCGCTCACCTGAGTTACAGTAATACATGTATATTGACATGTTAATTTTTCAGTGGACAACATTTCTAGCAGATGAAACAAGGGCATGTTGTATTGCTATGCAAGACATAAGTCCCCCACCGGACTGAAAAAAACCTCCACTCTCCCCACCCCACCCACCCATGGTGTGGTTGACCATGGTATATACATGACCACCTGAATGGTATTAGTACCTACTTTCATACATTGAATCAGTAAATAAAAAGTTATTGTCCCGACAAGAAAATATGAAAAAGGGGAGTAACTCCAAAAATATTGATGCTAGAGTTATTGCCCTTGTGCATGACACTACCCCTCATCATGCGTGTTCCATATGTGAAGTTTCAAATCAATTGAACCAGTAGAGAAAGAGTTATTGTCCGGACAAAAAAATATGAAAAAGGGGAATAATTCCAAAAATATTGATGCTATAATTATGGCCCTTGTGCATGACACTACTCCTGATCATGCTTCTTCAATGTGTGAAGTTATAATGAATTTGGCCTAACTTTGTAGGAGATATTGCCCGGACACGAAGTGTGACAGACGGACTGACAAGAAAATGTGAAAAAGGGGAATAACTCCAAAAATATTGATGCTAGAGTTATGGCCCTTGTGTATGACACTACCCCTTATCATGATTGTTCCATATGTGAAGTTTCAAATCAATTGAACCAGTAGATAAAGAGTTATTGTCCGGACAAAAAAATATGTAAAAGGGGAATAACTCCAAAAATATTGATGCTAGAGTTATGACCCTTGTGCATGACACTAGCACTCATCATGCTTCTTCAATGTGTGAAGTTATAATGAATTTGGCCTAACTTTGTAGGAGATATTGCCCGGACACGAAGTGTGACAGACGGACTGACAAGAAAATATGAAAAAGGGGAATAACTCCAAAAATATTGATGCTAGAGTTATGGCCCTTGTGTATGACACTACCCCTTATCATGATTGTTCCATATGTGAAGTTTCAAATCAATTGAACCAGTAGATAAAGAGTTATTGTCCGGACAAAAAAATATGTAAAAGGGGAATAACTCCAAATATATTGATGCTAGAGTTATGACCCTTGTGCATGACACTAGCCCTCATCATGCTTCTTCAATGTGTGAAGTTATAATGAATTTGGCCTAACTTTGTAGGAGATATGGCCCGGACAAGAAGCGTGACAGACGGACAGACGGACGGACAGACGGACAGACGGACAGACAGACAGACAGACAGACAGACGGAATCGAGCAAACCTATAGTCCCCCAACCGGTAACCGGTGGGGGACTAATAAGCTTAGTGCACTGCTTTCACCCTTTCACTGCTGAATAAACCTTGAACTGGTTTCAGAACTAATACCAAGTGACTGGTTGACCAAGACCTAAACTGTTTACAACTTGTGCCATTTTTGTCTTTAATAGCTCAAAATGCCTAAAACTGGTCTTTGAGAAATTCAAATGACTTCAATAAAGCTATGCAATTAATGCAATTATACCTTGACCCAGGTATATAGGCAAGTAAAGTGCTAGGCAGTACATAATGCCAGTTTTTGTGCGAAATGACCAATAAAAATATCTTTAAAAATCGTTTGACCCTTTCCCTCATATAAAGCTGTTTTTATGCATTAGCAAACAGAGTAGACTCAGATCAGACGACTCCTACGGAAGCTGTCTCATCTGGGTCTTCTCTGTTTCTTTTGACACAATATAGATCTGATTCTACAGTTTTTGTCAAAGCAAAAACTTCTCTTCAGAGAAATAATGTGTTTTACACATTAAAAATAAGAGTAGACTAGATCAGACGGCTGCTATAGAAGCTGTCTAATCAGGGTCTGCTCTGTTTACATTTGACAAGATATAGATTTGATTTTACAGTTTTTTTCAAAGCTAAAACTTCTATTTATGGCAATAACAATTTTTTAAGCATTAGCAAACAAGAGTAGTCCCAGATCAACTTTTGTCAAAGCAAACAGGTTAAGGGTTAATAGATGTTTAGAAATAATTCTAGCTCTAGGTGTGAATATCTGATGATAATTCAATTAAACGGGTCATTAGTATTTTTAACAATTGAAATTGAGAAGAGTTACGTCTACTGTTATAATTAAGTTATATTTACTCAGTTATTTCATTAATATCATACAAGATTCAGACATTTTAGGACTTTTTAATGTGTTGTCATCAAATTTTATATAAAAATGTTATATTTAAGATGCTTTTTTGGGCAGCAGACTTAATCCACAGTAGTAATTTTAACACCTATCATTGTTAGGGGGGCAAATGCATTATTATGTTTTCTTAAGAATTACCATGACTTATATCAGTTGGGCCATTGCATAATCATGTTTTCACAGTTTTCTTAAACATTACCATGACTTACATCAGTTGGGTTTGGACCCATATCAAAAGTCTAGATGGAGATCATTTTCCTTGATTGGCTGAATTGTTACTTTCCAATATCTCTCACATCTACTTTGAGAGACATTGGAAGACACCATGTAACCACTACACACTGGGGTTAATGGGTCAACATCCCTTTCAAAATGCCTTTAATGTTTCGTCTGCAACAAAAAGTTATTGTCATCTGCTTCAATTCTTAAAATAAACTTACTTTCATTTTTTTTGCAAAAATATGGTTAAGATGACAAACAGTTTGGATCCTGATGAGACGCTGAAGTATGCGGCCTCTCATCTGGATCCAAAATGTTTGCATAGGTAATCACAGTTTCACCACTAGCATGCAAAGAGTTAAGAGTCATGCATTGACAGATCTGTTTCTATGCCTTCTAAAACAGCTACACTGATTCACCTTCAACATTTTATCATAAATAGTTATAAATAGAATGATACTAGAACTCCAATGCAGTTATCTCCCTTTGTCCCTTATGGCTATGCTGATGGGACAAGGGAAATAACTGTGAGGAAATTACCTTTTAAGTGTTACAGATTCAGATGTTAAGTAGCATAAAACCCCAGGGTGAGACCATTTTTGGCCCAGGGGTCATTATTTGAACACACCTGATAGTGGTATATTAGGTGATGCTTCATACCAAATATCTTAGCTCTAGATTATGTGGTTTCAGACAAAAAGATTTTTAAAGGTTTCCCTATATAAGTCTATGTAAAAACTACAAGCCCCAGGGCAGGGCCATTTTTGGCCCGGGGTCATCATTTTAACAAACTTGGTAAAGGACCATTAGATGATGCTATATACCAAATATCAAAGCTCTAGAAAGTGTGGTTTCAGAGAAGAAGATTTTTAAAGATTTAAAAACAAGAGGGCCATTGGCCCTATATCGCTCACCTGAGTTACAGTAATACATGTATATTGACATGTTAATTTTTCAGTGGACAACATTTCTAGCAGATGAAATAAGCTTAGTGCACTGATTTCACCCTTTCACTGCTGAATAAACTTGAACTGAATTCAGAACTAATACCAAGTGACTGGTTGACCAAGATCTAAACTGTTTACAACTTGTGCCATTTTTGCCTTAGCTCAAAATGCCTAAAACTGGTCTTTGAGAAATTCAAATGACTTCAATAAAGCTATGCAATTATACCTTGACCCAGGTATATAGGCAAATAGAGTGCTAGGCAGTACATAATGCCAGTTTTTGTGTGAAATGACCAATAAGAATATCTTTAAAAATCATTTAACCCTTTCCCTCATATAAAGCTGTTTTTATGCATTAGCAAACAGAGTAGACTCAGATCAGACGACTCCTATGGAAGCTGTCTGATCTTGGTCTTCTCTGTTTCTTTTGACACAATATAGATCTGATTCTACAGTTTTTGTCAAAGCAAAAACTTCTCTTCAGAGAAATAATGTGTTTTACACATTAAAAACAAGAGTAGACTAGATCAGACAACTCCTATAGAAGCTGTCTGATCAGGGTCTGCTCTTTTTACATTTGACAAGATATAGATTTGATTTTACAGTTTTTTTCAAAGCTAAAACTTCTATTTATGGCAATAACAATTTTTTAAGCATTAGCAAACAAGAGTAGTCCCAGATCAATTTTTGTCAAAGCAAACAGGTTAAGGGTTAATAGGTGTTTAGAAACAATTCTAGCTCTAGGTGTGAATATCTGATGATAATTCAATTAAACGGGTCATTAGTATTTTTAACAATTGAAATTGAGAAGAGTTACGTCTACTGTTATAATTAAGTTATATTTACTCAGTTATTTCATTAATATCATACAAGATTCAGACATTTTAGGACTTTATAATGTGTTGTCATCAAATTTTATAAAAAAAAGTTATATTTAAGATGCTTTTTGGGGCAGCAGACTTAATCCACAGTAGTAAGTTTAACACCTATCATTGTTAGGGGGGGGGGGGATTATTACCATGACTTATATCAGTTGGGCCATTGCATAATCATGTTTTCACAGTTTTCTTAAACATTACCATGACTTACATCAGTTGGGTTTGGACCCAGATCAAAAGTCTAGATGGTGATCATTTTCCTTGATTGGCTGAATTGTTACTTTCCTATATCTCTCACATCTAATATGAGAGACATTGGAAGGCACCATGTAACGATTCACTCACACTACACTGGGGTTAATGGGTCAAAATGCCTTTAATGTTTCGTCTGCAACAAAAAGTTATTGTCATCTGCTTCAATTCTTAAAATAAACTTACTTTCATTTTTTTGCAAAAATATGGTTAAGATGACAAACAGTTTGGATCCTGATGAGACGCCGCAGTATGCGGCCTCTCATCTGGATCCAAACTGTTTGCATAGGTAATCACAGTTTCACCACTAGCATGCAAAGAGTTAAGAGTCATGCATTGACCTGGAGAGATTTTACTGCCCAGCAGCTGTAACCTTTGAACTGCTGCTGGTCTGCAGTTTAGGATCTGGAAATTGTTTATTTAACCCTTAATTTCTCTCATATAAACTTGTTTACATGCATCTGCAAACAGAGTAGACCCAGATAAGGTGGCTCCTATAGGATCAAGGTCTGTTATTTGCTAATGGAATTTGATAGATGTTTCTATGCCTTCTAAAACAGCTACACTGATTCACCTTCAACATTTTATTATAAATAGTTATAAATAGAATGATACTAGCACTCCAATGCAGTTATCTCCCTTTGTCCCTTATGGCTATGCTGATGGGACAAGGGAAATAACTGTGAGGAAATTACCTTTTAAGTGTTACAGATTCTGATGTTAAGTAGCATAAAACCCCAGGATGAGACCATTTATGGCCCAGGGGTCATTATTTGAACACACCTGGTAGTGGTATATTAGGTGATGCTTCATACCAAATATCTTAGCTCTAGATTATGTGGTTTCAGACAAAAAGATTTTTAAAGGTTTCCCTATATAAGTCTATGTAAAAACTACAAGCCCCAGGGCAGGGCCATTTTTGGCCCGGGGGTCATCATTTTAACAAACTTGGTAAAGGACCATTAGATGATGCTATATACCAAATATCAAAGCTCTAGAAATTGTGGTTTCAGAGAAGAAGATTTTTAAAGATTTAAAAAAAAACCCTGTAAAAGTAGTGGGGCGGGGCCATTTTTTGCCCGGGGGTCATGATTTTAACAAAACTGATAGAGGACATCCTAAGGTACATTTCTGTGAAATTTGGTTGAAATCCTCCCAGTGGTTTAGAAGAAGAAGTCATTTGAAATAAAAGTGAACGGACAGACGGACGGACAGACGGACGGACGGACGGACAGACGGACAGACGGACGACAGGCGGTCACAATAGCTCACCTTGAGCCTTTGGCTCAGGTGAGCTAAAAAAACCTGTAAAAGTAGTGGGGCTAGGCCATTTTTTGCCCGGGGGTCATGATTTTAACAAAACTGATAGAGGACACCCTAAGGTACATTTCTGTGAAATTTGGTTGAAATCCTCCCAGTGGTTTGGGAGAAGAAGTCATTTGAAATAAAAGTGAACGGACAGACGGACGGACAGACGGACGACAGGCGGTCACAATAGCTCACCTTGAGCCTTTGGCTCAGGTGAGCTAAAAACAAAAAATGAATATCAAACATCAATAATAGGGAAGCAGGTAGACCAACTTATTTTGGAACAAAACATGACCTACTCCAATGTAAACAAAACAAAGCAACTACTGCGTTTCTTTATATATAAAATGTCTTAGCAATCCACAACTCTTCAGTATAGTTGTCTTGGTGCAATGGATATGTATCTGGGCTTGCAGGTGGCAGGTCTCAAGTCTGATTCTGACAAGTAGCTAATTTTTTTATTTTTTTTTATTAAAATACTGTCCATACAATCAAAACAACAATAAATATAACATATAATTCTATTTTATTATTATTCTTATCTATATATAAGTATTAAATATATTTCATTTTAAATGTTCTATAATTTATGCATTATTGTACATAAATTGTATCTTTGTGAAGCGCTTTTGAGCGCACATATCCTGTATGAAAAGAGCGCTATATAAATGTGGTATAATAATAATAATAATAATAATAAATAATAACAAAATATTAACATACAAGCTGCATAACTGAAAAGAATAAAAATAAA
This sequence comes from Azorinus chamasolen, assembly GCA_963576725.1. Lineage (NCBI taxonomy): Eukaryota > Metazoa > Mollusca > Bivalvia > Cardiida > Solecurtidae > Azorinus > Azorinus chamasolen. The sequence goes on along the minus strand of OY755243.1, from coordinate 2,051,753 downwards.
TAAGATGATTACAAATATATAGCACATCAGTTTTTATTTGTTTTTTCAAAAGGAAACTGCATAGCTTGGGATTTGAACCCACGACCCCCTGTTTGCAAGACCAGTAAACATATCCATTAGACCAAGCCCAGGGCACTAATATGTGGCAACTTGCTAAATTATGTTGCCTCGCCCTGTATTTTTGTGCTGTTATGTAAACAACAAAATAAAAACAAGTCTCAATATAGCTTGGTTTACCTTTTTTTTTGTATTTGCTGTCCAAAGGTTCAGGTATCCAAACAAATAAGACATGCACATGCCGTTCTACCTGTTATTTACATTTTTTGGACTCTTCTAAATACCGCAGTGGTACTATATATATTATGAAGTGGTCTACAGGAAAGTAAACAAAGATAATCTATTTTCCTTCAGGCTCAAGTCAAATAAATACTATAAAACACATCTGTACAAGGATAGTAAAAAGATCCTGACAAAGTCAGTAGTACAGTGTTGGTTCATAATGGCACATGCATGTAAATCACTTACATCAATTACCCGAAGTACAGTCAAACCCCTCGAAACCAATTACCCTAGGTACAGTAAAACCCCTTGAAACTAGAATTCTAGTAGAGAAGAAGACAGTTAAGATATTTTTAGGCAGGTGGCTGTTTAATGCAGGGCGATAGCCTAGGCAACAACTTGGGGCTTGAAAGTCCATGTGTTTGAGTCAAAGGTGTAAAGAGTGTGCGGTGGTCTAGTGGTAACGCGCTTGACTATCAGTCCGGAGGTCCGGGTTCAAATCCCGGTCCCTCCCGGAAATTTCAGAGACGCTTTTCCGTGTCTCCCACCCGCACCTCCTCTCCACCCAGGGGTTAAAATGGGTACCTGTGAGGGTCACTCGCCGGTACTGCGGCTGCATGATTGCGTCATATGTTAGCAGTGCTCAATATTGTAGGCCAATGACCAGGCGAGTAAATGTACAGTCGGCTCAGCGGTCATTTGGACTGACAGTAGACTATAACTAGGTACTTTACTTTTACTTTACTAAAGTAATGGGTTGGTTTTTGGTTTAGCCCTTTTAAGTTTGTAGAATCTTTCAGCAAACAAAGAGACCAACAAGTCATGGTGATCTAGAAACTGTTAACAATGTGGATGTTGTTTTAATCATCAAGTGAGAGGCACAGTTAATCCCTAAATTTTTAAGTTTGACTTATGAAAAATGCATATTAGACAAAGAAATAAGAAATTAAATTTCTTATTTATCATATAAGATTCCAAAACCTCAAATTATACTTTACAAATTACATTATAATACATGTACATTAAATGTTCATGCCAATCAATAATATGACATTATAAAAATTTCAGCTAATAAATATTCATGATGTCATTATTACTTCCATGAATATTCAACATGGAAAGGGTGAAGTCAATTCAACTGATACAAATTAGAGCAAGTACTTATCAATTACCTCATTGTCTGCAAATCTCATGTGTTTTCCTGATTGTCTATATTATCTCGAATCACATTTATAAAGTATATGCCCATGTACACTTGGTCATGTCTAAACCATATTCTCCTGGACTTCCCACTGTACTAAAAACACCTTGACCAAGTTTCTGTGAGCCTGAAATAAGTAGCGACTTTACTTATCTGGAATTTCCAGATGCCAACATTATCGGGAAATGCATCTACAGGCCTGGGACCTTTGCCCTGCTGTGAGGAATAACTTTTCTTCAATCTACTTCTATCCAATCAAATGAATTCTATGACATTGAATTACAAGAAGACTAGGGACTGTAAATTATCTGATTGTTCATTTCAAATGTGTACAATCTAGACCTAACCTTACTCAATAAGAGTCAACACACTCTGGCACTGTGCAGACCTAAGGTCTAAATACTTACTCTCCTGAGCTTCCTTGTGAACATTAACCTTTTCAATGCTGAATTTCCAATGGACTATTCCAAAACTCAAATATGTCAAGCTTACTGTGAATATTCAGGGGTGTCTAAATTGAAATAAATAAAAGTGCAATATAGCAAACAGTGCAGACCCAGATGAGAGGGCTCCTAGATGAGCCCTCTCATCTCGGTCTACACTGTTTGCAGACGTCATCAGTGACTTGTGTCCCACACTTAAAGGGTTAACTGATAATTAATTGCAGCAGCAGGTCAAGCTTACTGTGAATATTTAGGGATATATTGCAAGAAATTAATGCAATATTGCATACAGTGCAGACCCTGATGAGTGGGCTCCTCTAGGAGTACTCTCATCTGGGTCTACACTGTTTGCAGAGGACAGTTGTGACTCTTGTCAGACTTGTCTCACAGTGTAAGGGTAACTGATAATTACTACAGCAGCCCCAAGGGTGATTGATTCTCCTTGCAGCTTCACTCAAACTTATAAAACTGAACTTCTGACCCCTATAGATAGATTCTGCCAGTTTAGAATCAATCAGATACAAGGTTACATAACAGTTAATTTCTCCTGGAAACAATGCTCTTTATCTATTCATACAAAATGGATGGCATTTCCAGGGTGATAGGGGGAACATATCTTATCCTAAAATGGCACCTAATTTGTCTCGCAAATTACCATCAGCTTGACAAAGCCCTTTAACCCTTACCTCATGTAACGCCTTTTCACACCTTTGCAAACAAAGCAGACCCAGCTCTGTTTGCTTAACCCTTTCCTTCATATAAACTCCTTTTCATGTGTTTGCAAACAGAGTAGACCCAGATCAGATGGCTCCTATAGGAGCTGTCTGATCAGCCTAGGTCTGCTCTGTTTGCTTTTGAAATTATAATATACTGTATCTAACTCTACAATTTCTACCAATGCCAAAAAATCCTGTGTACATGAATATTCAACAGGGAAAAGGTTTGAGCTGTTGGTCAATATTCCAATAAACATTTAATTATTTTCCTATCAGGCTATCACAGAGGTCCAGATATGAGATGCGTACATTTAAACATTTTCAAGAATAACTCCATTATTTCTCCATCAAACCCTATCAAACTCGAAGAGGCGATTCTAAAGAGTGGTCACAGTATATAGGGTTTGGGGAGAAATGACGATTTTAGTATTTGGGCATGCACCGTTATCTGTTGCTCAGCTATCATCATGGTAGATGGAAGCAAGGAAAAAAATAGTGCATTATAACAAGACACATCATTAACCCTTTAAACTGTTCCCATATGAATATTCATATGAGATTAAATATTGAATGTATGAATACTACCTAGCCAAGTCAGGGCTGGAAAAATCCTAAAACTTTTACTTGTCCTGCCAGCTGCTTTTGTCTATTTTTACTTAAAATCATTGTTAAAATTTCTGAAATTCTACTCGTCCTGCAAGAAAGTTACTCGTCATGGCGAGCGGACAAGTGGAATTTTCCAGGCCTGCAAGTTTTATAATGGTATCATGAACAAGGGAATTTTTGATGATGAATAAAGCTGTGGAACCAGATTTACATTATTCCATAAGCAAACAGATCAGATCTGTACTGATCAGAATCTGAATGCTCAAACAGCCAGTGCTTTATACACTGCTAGTATATATGCAGGTTCTTGAGTTGTGTCAAGGCCCTAAATAAAGGACTGCAAATATATTATGTAATATATACATGTATTTAATACGATGTTGACCAAGTCAAGTGTATCAGTGGAAGTACAAAGAAGGATTTTAATTCATTACAAACAAACAGCTGCTGCCTGTCGATGGAAATTACCACATGAATAATTAACAAATAACTCATCTAGTACATTATATCAACAATAAGATTTACAAACACTTTACATTCAGAATGCTAATGTAAACTAATAAGCAAACAATAAGATATATATTTACCTGCAAATATAGGTGCAATATATATATATATTTAATATATCTCAGGGCTCAAGCTGGAGCTCTCCATCAGGGAGAAGTTTAGTGGTAATTAGGGAGAAATTTTGGTCCTGATTTTGTATCTCCCTATATGTTCTATATAATAAAACTTCTCCCTCAGCTCAAAACAGGGAGAAGTCAGCAGGGTTAGGGAGACTTTTTCTCCCAAATCGCCCTCTTGCTTGAGCCCTGTATAATCTACCGATCCACCCGATTGGGCCACGGACGCATGATTTGCATAATAACAGATGGGAAACGTACGATCGCGGGAAAGATCGAGCAAGATAAATAAAGAGAAAGTATGAGTTTAGAACGTCGGTCATATTACTGGAAAACTGGATAAATTATATCAAACTTGACTGCTACTGTTATTCATATGATAACTACTTAGTGTATTTGTGTATCAAACCGCTATGTACACTATATTCATCTCACATTGATCCAATTCTTCGAAGTACCAGAGACATATATACATGATACATACATACGTATATGTCTCTGGTAGTACCCATGTGGTCTCTAAATTCTCAAAGCATTAATATCATGTTCATGCTGTGATGAAGAAGAATTAATAAATTATTCGAAATTTATTTAAAGAATGATTGAGATTCAATGAAATCACTGTGTGAATCTTAGACATTGATAATGCCCAACCCTTTGAGATAATAAGACACCAGACTACCGGTACTTACTAACAGTCTGAAATCCTAACAAGCATCTAACCATCTCATATCAACGTCTAAGACTCACACCCTGATTTCGTAGGATCTCAATCATTCTTCAATACATTTCAAGTAATTTATCAATTAATACTCAGTACTCATGATGTCAAGATTTATTACATGAATTTTCATGGACTAAATGGCTAACCGACTGCCTACAAATTGCTTATACATGTTATGTACCCAACAATGCATCTGAAATGATAATTATATCAGATTTATTGGGCGTAAGAATCCCATTAGTATTGTACATTATCAGCCAATTATTTTGTTCCGATGCTACGTCAAATCAATCAATCAGAGCCTATTGTATACAGTCTACAAATTTAGTCTTAGAAATTGTCTTGCCATTGTGATCCAGTGTTTTACTGTAGAAAATATAAACATTTTTATATGTATTGTAATGACTGGCATTTAAGACCCATAACCCTTTACTCAATGAATATTCATGTAAGAAATGATGTCATGAATATTCATTAGATTCATTTTTATGATGGCATAATTATGAACACTGGAAAATTTGGCTGTGGCAGAAAGTCTGTACGGTCATATGTATATTATTTCATAAGCAAATAGAGGAGACCTTGATCAGACAGCTCCTACAGGAGAAGTCTCCCTTTTTGTTTGTAAGAGTGTGAAAAGGCATTCATATGAAGGAAAGAGTTAAACTAGTATTTTATATTTTACTATAAATAGTAACAGGGTTTACTTTGATCAATAATATTCACTTGGGCAGTACAAGCCATAATCCACAATGGTCTACAGGCCAACCAGCATGTCTGATACGATGGAAGGGACATAACAGCATATTTTAAAGTGGCCTGAAAACATTCTCTTAACTTGTTTACAAAAAGATTCTTGGTAGGATGTTTATTGCAAATTTAAGAGCCCACACGCATGAAAGAAACCGATTAGTTGAAACAATTGTATTACGTTTTCATTTATTTAGATAAATGTCTTATTTAGGTATACAATAAAGAGGCCAATGATTGCCATAAATGACCAATAGGCTCAGCCAGGGCATACATTATTAATGCATATTTACAGACAATGCATTAATTTTGCTACAGAAGAAATAAAACCCAGTCATATATACATTGTTCAATACCAGTGTAACATATAACATCAACCCGGGCCACATCAACCCTTTCCCTATTTTACATGTATATACTGTGTAAGGAATAATGACATAATGAATATTTATGATGGCATATGTACACAGCATGTATGTAGTTAGTCTTTTGATACCCTATACAACAGATTCCCCCTTTCACCACACCAAACACCCCAATTACTATACCAAATTAGTGAAATTACCAATTAAATAAAAGTTCTGCATAACTACCTAGACCTGAGGGTATATCTCACTGCTATCAAGAGTACAATGGGAGATTATATTTTTGAAAAGGGCTAGCCTATATTTTTGAAAAGGGCTACATGTATACCATAAACAAACAGAGCAGACCTTGATCAGACAGCTCCATAGGAGTTTCAGTGACTGGGTTTACTCTATTTGCAAATGTGTGAAAAAGCATTTATTTGAGAGAAAGGGTTAACCCATTCCCGCATATTGACACCTTTTGATGCTTCTGTAAAAATCACTTCTTGAAACCATTGTGATAAAAAGAGCATTTGCTCCATAGGAGCAAATGCTCTATTTATCACAATGTTTTCACTACTACACAATTCTGAAAATTTCCTTTTCTCTAGTAAATGCTCCTTTTTGGTAGATTTAAGTAAAGAGGTTGGATCTAAAAATAGCATATGCGGTAATGGGTTAAATACTCACTTTTATCTATGGTTCTGCATTGAGTCTGTCCACAAGCATGATAATTCCAGTCTAAACCTCAATTTTACACTTTGTTTAATTAGGTAAGTAAATATAAATCTATATCTTAGTAGTGACTACTATCTTCCTTTCCCTGTTCTATTTTTAATCCCAATTTCGATACCTACTGGACAAAATAATGTCTAGTTTACATTTGCCCTGCAATGAGTTTACGGCAGCTGTAGATTCGTTGTAAGGGCATTTCCGTGTGGTCGCCTTATGGAGGCAGGCGATTGCTGTACAATTTTCATACAGATTCCCGGGTGCCGCAGCCTCTGCAATTTGTCATAAAAAAATCGCAAACCCGTAAACACATGGTTACGAACATCATACGACCTCCGCACGGGCATTGTTAGGAGGCCGAGCGAGGATCGTGCTGCAAACGACCAATATTATATGGTCATTGCATTGTCACCGCAAGGTTGCCACTTGGTGTCTGTGCAATACCCATGAAATCATATACACCACACAGTCATCCTGTGGTAACCTAACAGCGACAGCACTATAGATGACCGTGCGACGATTTTGAGATTTTGGATGGGTATATTTATTTGACATTTCCTGCATTAATAGTTTGTCTAGCTATAGAAGATGGAACAATCCCCGTAGTGGTTGTATGGAAGCCGTACAGACTCCGGACAAGCTCAGCACAGGCTCAGTAAGATTGCCGTATACAACCAGAGACTGCACTGTGACTGCAGGAAATCACACAATATTCATACAGTCGCCGTATGGGTAAGCCCCAATCAGTTTACACAAATTATTGTACAATGAACATATACAATATGAACAAAATCATCACAGCCCGTTGACTTCTATGATGCAAATACATATCGTAGGAAAATCGTACGGCCTCTGTGGCAAATGTAAACTAGGCACAACAAAATATGGAAGGTGAAAAATTGCAGCCATTTTAGAAAGTATAGTAACAGATCATTCAAATTCCATTGGCAAACTGAGTAGAATCTGGTCAGACAGCTCCTAAAGGAGCCATCTGATCTGGGTCTACAATGTTTGCAAAAGCGTGAAAACATGTTTGTATGAAGGAAAGGGTTATGCGTGAAAACATGTTTGTATGAAGGAAAGGGTTATACAGACTAACAGAGAATAATCTGGTATTGACTCAGAGGTCCAGATAAAAGGCCTAAACTAAAACATTTTCAAGAATAACTTCTTTATTTCTCTACCAAACCCTATGTTGTGACCACTCGTTAGATCTAGAATCGTCTCTTTGAGACAATTCTAAAGAGTGGTCTTAACATAGGGTTTGAGAGAGAAAGGACAGGTTTAGTATTTGGGTATGCACATGCATTTATCTGTTGCTCTGTATTCTGTTTATTATATACATTTAGACAAATTCTGAATTAGACAAACAAACCGACAAGTCAAGAAAGACAGCTAGAGAAATTAGATTATATAATATCCCCATTCCACTGAGCAGCGATTCCGCTACGCTTCGAAATTTTGTTAACGCCGCAAATCGTAGCAGGAACGGCAACAGTGCAGTAGGAACGCCCTGAACGTAGTAGAAGCGCAACAGAAGCTTCTGGATCGCCACTTCAGTTCGCCGTGGACTCGAAACGCCGCAAAAGCGTAGTAAGAATTTCATGAACGCAGCGTGAGTAACGTAGCGCAATCGCATCGCAACAAAAGCGTCGAGATATTTGTCCGCATATAAATGCTTTTTCACACATTTACAAACGGAGTAGACCTAGATCAGACAGCTCCTATTGGAGCTGTCTGATCAGGGCCTTCTCTGTTTGCTTATAACATGATATAGATATGAATTTACAGTTTTTGTCAAACCAAAAACATTTCTTAAAAAGGTTAAATTTTAAAAATACAGGTAATGAATATTCATAAGATCATTATTTCTTACATGGATATTGAACAGGGAAAATGTTAATGCTTGAGTCACCCATAGGAAGACTTAGCAAAAAGAAGACATAGATCAGGCCCAACACTGTTTTTCTTGATCTGGGTCTTCAAAACAAGTTGATCCATTTTCTTCTAAGGATGATGGTCATCTGCTTCGAAAGCAGTTTAATCACCTATTTTATATAGAAACGTTACAAAAGCGCAACAGAATTACATCTCCTGTGCCTAGGTCGAAGCAAGTTCATAACAGCAACGTAAGCGTAGACGAAGCGTAGCCTGAAATCCTGTGTCATGGTGGAAGCGTAGTAGAAGCGTCTTCGAGAGACCTCAAGCGCCATAGAAGCGTAGCAACATCTCGACAGGATCGTAAACAGCGCAGCGATATCGTTATTGAATTTAAGCGTACTATAAGCGTACTGGAAACGACCAAGTCTCAAAATTAGGCACATGACGGTGCTTCTGCGGCGCTTTGGAAGAATTTGGAGAATCGCCATGATCGCAGTGGAACCGCCGCCCAGTGGAATGGGGGTATTAGCAATTTGAAATTTTGAATCCTCTAATCCTTTAACAGTCGAAATCTCATTTTAACTGAAAAGCTGCTTAAAGAGGAAGTCCCTACAATGCACGCATATTTTCAATAATATCGTAAAACTTGGTATTTGTTACGCTCAATCATTATTATGAAGGTTGCCAATTGGAACTTATATCGAAAAATGCTCCTGTGATACAAATAAATCGTTTTCATCGATACTTATAATTTTTGTTCTACAACACAATATTATCGGCCTTTTCCGTTAAAATCTTCCGCGTTTTGCCGATGATCACCCGATCCCATTCGTTCATGAATATTCATCAGCTAAAGGGTTAAGACGAATTAATTATGGCTGACTTTACAAACAATATGTAGATAGATCTATTTAGACTAAACATAACTTTTGGGAGGCTTAAATTGCCATCTTACCTTCTCACTGGGGACACAACCAAAACAGAAAAACAACATTGGTCACACAAAAGTTTACAACATGTACTGTATCCTATTCAAAGGCAAAAAGTTGACAATTCACAAAAACTATTAAATTCAAAAGTGTTTGCAAACTAATGAGCCTGCCAAGAAACAGACATATCAATCCATTCTAAAACTAGAATGTTTTTTAGTAATATTCCAGTCAACATATATTCTTCTTAAATGAATGTTAATTCAGTAGAACTGCATTTCAAAATAGGCCTCCAGTACAGCACTGTATCCATGTAGCATGGATCATGTCGGGCACTATTTCACTCGAATTCGCGTTTTCATACTTCCATTTTCAATGAATTTTCTGAAAGAAGTTCTAAGAATTGGCGTTTCATTACAGTGTATTATTACAACAAAAATCAACACAAACAAAAAAATACCCCACCCACTTGAATGTTAACATCATAAGAGTAAATCTAATGTTTCTATGGCACACTTGAATACATCTCATTCCAGATCTGTCTGTATATTTATCCCAGTAAGTTATGTCCCAAATACCGATTCAAACGGGACGATTTACTTGAACCTTACCTGTTGTTTATTTGATTATTTCCACGAATTTAAACGTCACACTATACGTTTCTCATGTTGATGAGTTTCAGGGGAGATAACATATACAAGCGTGAAGAAAAATGCATTTAGACATGCGTAGTAACCTCCCTTAATCAATTTGACAGCAGTTCAGGAAAAATTATCAATATAATTTTTTTTAATAAAACACAGCGAGAATCGATCAACTATTTATAGTTTTAAAACACTAAATGCCTAAATGATACAGACCTTGTCATATGTACAGACGGTCCTATGGTGAGAACATATAAGTTATCTAAAATTCTCTTCTGAAGTTCAACTATTGTCATACAGTATAATAAAATTATCTAAAGTTCCCATATAGAAACGCCTTTTCACACAGAAATATATGACCCTACTGAAATTAAGGCTAAAAAATAGATTCTGTTCATTCAGTTTACTTTATTCTACAGATAATCCGCATGTGCAAACAGAGTAGACCTTGATCAGACGACCACTATAATAGAATCTGATCATGCTTATGGAATAATTTAATATACCGTAGATCTGCTTCTACAATTTTTGCAAGAGCCAAAAAAATCCTATAGAATGCCAGTGTATTATTAAGCTAGTTAACATTCATACATTATTATTTTTTAACCCTTTCCCTGTTCTTTATTTAGTCCAAATTTCAATACCTACTGAATATTCACGGGAAAATAGTTATAATGAAATATGGAAGATGGAATATTGTAGCCATTTTAGAAAGTAAAGAAACAGATCTATCAAATTCCACTAGCAAACAGAGTTGACCCTGATCAGACGGCTGCTATAGGAGCCGTCTGATCTGGGTCTACTCTGTTTGCAAATGCGTGAAAACACGTTTATATGAGGGAGAGGGTTCATGCATATTCATGAAGTAGAGGGTCAATACTCATCAGAACATTTTTGTTTTTATCCTGCAGACAACTAACTGCATCTCATTCCATCAAAACTTAAAATTCCATTTCAGGCACAATATAGTTTTCAACCCTTAATTTCCCTGATTTATATTTAGTCAAATTTTCAATGCCTACTGAATATTCATGGACAAAATAGTTATATTGAGATATGAAAGGTGTAATGTACTTTGTAGCCATTTAAGAAATCAGATCTATCAAATTTCATTAGAAAATAGAGCAGACCCTCAGATCAGACGGCTCCTATAAGAGCCGTTTGATCTGGGTCTTCTCTGTTTGCAAATGCGTTAAAACATGTTTATATGAAGGAAAGTGTGAAGAGAAATGGAGAAAATTGAAGTACAGGCAACAGTTTTTCAGACAACAATATTTAGTGTGCAAAGATTTGACGTCAATAAGAAAATATCAGCCACACACCAAGAAAAGTTCTTTGTGTGATTACAGTATTTGAATACAGGCTAGACACACCATCTCATTAGGGCATTTAATGTTCAGTTTTATTATCCCTTTCCCTCATATAAATGTTTTCACGCACCTGCAAACAGAGTAGACCCAGATCAAACGGCTCCTATAGGAGCCGTCTGATCAGGGTCTGCTCTGTTTGCTAATGGAATTTGGTAGATCTGTTTCTTTAGTTTCTAAAATGGCTACAATGGTCCACCTTCCATATTTCAATATAATTATTTTGACCTATAATGAATATTCAGTAGGTATTGAAATTTGTAATAAACATAGAACAGGGAAGGGGTTGTAGAATACTTCAAATGCTGAGAAGTACCAAACAATGTTGATCCTTGTCAGATGTTTCATTTCTGCCTTGACAACTGGCCCTGAGGTTATAAAACTTTTTGCCTGAGTCTGAGATCATTCTCAAGCATCTGATTGGTCAGAATCTGACCAATCAGATGCTTGAGAATGATCTCAGACTCAGAAGTTTTATAACCTCGGACCATGGTCTGGATAAATTTTATTTTTATATTCTTAGCTATCATTGATGATTGAGAAGTTAAACTTTAATGGTCTGCTCTGTTTGCTGATAGAATTTATATAGATCTGTTTCTTTATTTTCTAAAATGGCTACAATGTTCTACCTTCCATATTTCATTATAACTATTTTGTCCATGAATATTCAGGAGATACTGAACTTTGTTATATACATGGAACAGACTTAATTTACATGGTTAACAAATAAAAGAAAGAGAGTGTTTGACAGTTTGTAAACTGATGAAAAACTCATCTGAACACAAATTGTGCAAATCACGAATTTGCCATTAGTGTGCAAAGATTTAATTCATATTCAAGTCATGTGTCTCAGATTCTCACCTGACAGCCAGATTTACTGTTTGTATGACAAACTGTAATTTTACACATTTATTACCTGAAGTTGGTTCACTCATACGAGACAGCTGACAATTAATTCATCATCTTAATTATGAAATTCCATCTGAGACAGGAAAACTTCACTCAGGTAAAATGCAGATTGTCAGAACTGTACAAGTGTTGGATGGATTTACAATGTAATTAGGAGAACTAAAGGTATTGCTTAATCCTTTCCTTCATATAAACACATCTTCATCCATTTGCAAACAGAGGAGACCCAAATCAGATGGCTCCTATAGGAACCGTCTGATCAGGGTCTGCTCTGTTTGCTTGTGACATGATATAGATCTGATTCTACAGTTTTTGTCAAAGCACAAAGATCCCTTTAAAAGTTTACATTATAAAATTTTAACTAATAAATGACCATGATGTCATTATTTCTTACATGAATATTGAACAAGGAAAGGGTTAACCCTTTACTCATGAATATATATGTAAAAAAAATGGGCGGCATCAAACAGGTGGTTTCCAGACGATAACTTTAGTTTGGATTGACGAATTTAGACCAAACTTTGTATGTAGGTAGCTTACATGAAGATCTAGCTTGGGATCGTATTTGGAGGTTCTCAGTTCAAGATCACTGTTTCTAAAAATAGAAAAACGGTTTCCAGTCAATAACTTATGTTTGGATAGACCAATTTTGTCCAAACTTTGTATTTAGCAAGCTTACATGAAGACCTAGCTTGGAAATGTATTTCAGGGTTCTTGGGTCAAGGTCAAGGTCACTGTTTCTAGAAAAAGAAAAACGGTTTCGGTCAATAACTTAAGTTTTGATAGAACATTTTTTACCAAACTTTGTATTTAGCAAGGTTACATAAAGACCTAGCTTGGATTGTATTTCAGGGTTCTTGGGTCAAGGTAACTGTTACTAAAAATAGAAAAATGGTTTCCGGTCAATAACTTAAATGACCGATTTTGACAAAACTTTGTATTTAGCAAGCTTTTATAAAGACCTAGCTTGGGATTGTATTTGGAGGTTCTCAGGTAAGGTCAAGGTCACTGTTTCTAATAATAGAAAAACAGTTTCCAGTCAATAACTTAAGTTTGGATAGACCAATTTTGACCAAACTTTGTATTTAGCAAGCTTGAATGAAGGCATTGCTTGGGGTTGTATTTGGGGGTTCTTGGGTCAAGGTTACTAAAAATAGAAAACCGTTTCTGGTCAATAACTTAAGTTTGGATTGACCTATTTTGACCAAACTTTATATTTAGCGAGCTTTTATGAAGACCTAGCTTAGGATTGTATTTGGAGGTTCTCAGGTCAAGGTCAATGTCACTGTCTCGTAAAATAGAAAAAACGGATTCCAGTCAATAACTTAAGTTTGGATAGACCAATTTTAACTTAAGTTTGAAATGACTGATTTTGACCAAACTTTGTATTTATCAAGCTTACATGAAGACATAGCTTGGAAATGTATTTTGGGGTTCTCAGGTCAAGGTCACTGTCTCTAAAAATAGGAAAAGAGATTCAGGGTTTTCCCTGACCCCCTTTTTCTATTTAAATGTCCCTTAAATTTTACAAATGACCCTCACAATTAGTAGGTCTGTTCTTTACTTTATAGTTTTACTTTTAAATTGGTCTTTATGAAGGGGTCAAGGGAAAACCCTGCAGATTCCAGTCAATAACTTAAGTTTGGGTAGACCAATTTTGACCAAACTTCATATTTAGCAAGCATACATAAAGACCTAGCTTGGGGTTTATTCCAAGGTTCTTGGGTTAAGGTCAATGTCACTGTTACTTAAAATAGAAAAACGGTTTCCAGTCAATTATTTAAGTTAGGATTGACCGATTTTGACCAAACTTTGTATTTAGCAAGCTTTTAAAGACCTAGCTTTGGACTGTATTTTTGTATGGATACATATGTATAGGGCTTCATGCACACTGCATTCATTTCTTCCTTTAACTCATACAAAATATAATGCCTAGTTCCACTTTCCCCAAATTTGTAGGCTGTTGATAAAGTAATTTCGTAAAACTTTGAAAACCTGGTTTCATGGCATTGCCGCATTTCTTGTTAAATCCTTCACCTCAGAGAAATGCATTTTAACTCCTTTGCAAACAGAGTAGACCCAGATCATACAGTTCCTGTTGGAGCAGTCTGAACAAGGTCTGCTCTGTTGGCTTATAAACCCTTCTCATGCTGTTAGAATAATTTCTGCTAAAGGTGCATACTCAAATACTAAAATCCTTATACAATGACCACTCTTTAGAATCGTCTCGAAGAGACAATTCTAAAGAGTGGTCACAGTATAGGATTTGGGGAGAAATAAAGGAGTTATTCTTTTAAAGGTTAAATTTACACATCTTATCTGGACCTCTGTCTCTGACCTAAAAATGTTCTTCTCCTGAAGACATTGTTCAACAACCCATGTTCAAGTTCAAGGTCACAACTCATGGTCAACTCTAAATCACATTTTCTGCTCTGTATTTCCCAAATGGTTTGCAGGACTATGACTTAGGAGAAACACCATTCTGTTTACTTTAGTTATTCACTGTTATGCATTTTCATGATGTCACATACTGGGGCTGTCACTATAAATTGTCTGTCCTCCCTTACCATGCACAAACAATCTCCAAATCACAGTAAAACTCACTAATCCGAACTTTTAGTAAGGAGAATTGATGTGGCTTTTTATCCATTTACTCCATATAATTAATATATCATTGAAGCTGGGTAGAGATTGTGGTGATATACATTGATAGGCTTTACTGTGTGGCTTGGTAGATCGGTTGGTAAAGTGTTGGCATGGTAAGCCAGAGGCTCAGGGTTCGAGTCCCATTTGAGTCACAACTTTTTCACTATGTTACATTTGGCACCCAGCGTAAATAACACACAGGGTGATTTATATGAAGATAATATGAAGATTATATGAAGATAATTTGTAATAATAAAAAACTCGTGGAGTGTTCTTTGAGTAAGAATTCGGGACGAATTCTTGTGTAGAGGGGGTGTGTGTAGCCAGGTAGAGATTGTGGTGAATAAGTTGATAGGCATTACTGTGTGGCTTGGTAGCTCAGTCGGTAGAGTGTTGGCATGGTAAGCCAGAGGCCCTGGGTTTGAGTCCCAGTCAAGTCACAACTTTTTCACCATGTTACATCATGAATACTTATAAGCTGATACAATGGTAAATGAACACAGGATATTTTGGCCATGACAGAAACTGTAGAATCGGATCTATAAACCGACATGACTTGGAATGGTTGACATTTTAACTGCAGGATAAGGTTTAATCCTTTCATCCATATATAGGAGCAAATGCTCCATTTATCACAATGGTTTCAAGAAGTGACTATTACAGAGGCATAGAAAGGCGTATTTATGGAGGAAATGTTTAAATACTAATAGACTGCAGTAGAATCTGTTTTAAGTGGTCATCAAAATTATGTCTAATAATGGGTCTGTAAGGAAGGCAGTAGCTTAATGCAGGTCAAAAGTAATGCAGAAAGCTCCAATAGGAGCTTTCTGCATTACTTTTGTCCTGCATTAAGCAACCACCTGCTTTTTAATGAATTTCAGGTTCTACTGTATTTCACTTTGAAGATTCAGGATTCAAAGGGTTAAAGAGTGTCTGTTTCATGGCTTTCCTTTTTTTTTTACACATTCCCTCATATTGACACCTTTTGACTCCTCTGCAAAAGTCACTCACCTGTTGAAACAATTGTGATAAATAGAGCATTTTGCTCCTATAGGAGCACAATTTAATGCTCTATTTATCATAAATGTTTCAAACTACAAAATTCAAATTTTTTCCTTTTCTCTAGTTAATGCTCCCTTTTGGTAGATTTATTCAAAGAGGTTGAATCTAAAAATAGCCTATGAGGGAATGGGTTAACTGTTCGTGCTAAGTATATAATTATTTTTGCAAAAATTGATGTCTGCTATAATTTTTAAAAATCTTTTTTCTTCCATCATTTCTCTTCAGCATTAATTGCATACAAACTGTTTGCACATGTTATCACATGTTTGATGATAATGTGGAAATAGATTGAAATAAAAACTGTAGTTGAATTAGCCCTTTACCTCATATAAACACCTTTTCACACATTTGCAAACAGAGTAGACCCAGACCAGATGGCTCCTATAGGAGGGTCTGCTTTTGACATTTTATAGAATGATATGATTCTAAAGTTTTTGCCAAAGCAAAAATTCACTTGAAAAATTGACATTATTAAAAATCAGTAAATAATTACCATATTCATAATAATTCATTATTTCTTACATGAATATTGAACAGGTTAATCCTAATTAATATTCATGATGCCATTATTTTTTACATGAATATTTATCAGGTAAATGTTAAACCTTCCTCAAAGGTTTGGGTAATACCACTTTGAATCAGCAGATTAACCCTTTCCTTCATATAAATGCATTTTCACGCATTTGCAAACAGAGTAGACCCAGATCCAACATCCCCTATAGATCTGATCTGGGTCTGCTCTGTTTGTTTCTGACGTGATATAGACCTGATTCTACATTTTTGTCAAAGCAAAAACATTCCTTGAAAAGTTTACACTGTAAACATTCAGGAATAAATATTCATGATGTCATTATTTCTTACATGAATATTGAACAGGTAACGGTAATAAGATGTGTCTCATATCTCAAGACATTGAATGACCAGTGGCCAGTCACCCATAACTGCCCAATTTAGAAGACAACAATGGCTGGAATTGTCACCCTTTAACTTTGTTACATTGTGTTAATAACACTGCAAGGCATTTTAGCCAACTAAATAGTACTTATGCAGCTGACCATGTGCAAAGTATAGGACAGTACAAGGTATGTTGATGGATTTGTCTTTATGTACCGGTATATCTTTTATTTATCTATCTTTTTATTTTGTCACATTTTTTCTGTGATATGCCTCTATGTGTTTTTCGTTACATGTATATGCTTCTTAAACCTTTCAGACTTAATGAATATTCATATAATGAAATAATGACATCATGAATATTAAATATCTGAATTTTAGTAATAGCCTATAGTGGTAGAAACTGTAGAATCAAATCTGTATTATGACTAAGGCTTAACCCTTTACTCCATTAATATTTATGAGTTAAAACTCAACCTTTTTGGCGTATATTATCTCAAATAGTATTTTGATTTGTATATAATTATATTGGCAATTATTTCTATAGAATGTAGGATAAACTAAGTGCAGACACTGATCATATAGGAGCTGTCTCATCTGAGTCTACATTGTTTGCAAAAAGGCATAGACAATATATCTATGGAGTAAAGGGTCTCAAAGATTCTGAGCGCAAACAGTGCAGACCTGGATCAGACAGTTCCTATAGGAGCTGTCTAATCTGGGTCTACACTGTTTGCAAAAAGGCATAGGGTTTACCCTTTCCTCCATAAATAGGTCTTTCTACGCCTCTGTAAAAGGCACATTATGAAACCATTGTGATAAATAGAGCATTTGCTCCATAGGAGCAAATGCTCTATTTATCACAATGGTTTAAAAACTATACAATTCTGAAAATTTCCTTTTCTCTAATAAATGTTCCTTTTTGGTAGATTTAATGAAAGAGGTTGGATCTAAAAATAGCCTATGGAGGAAAGGGTTAAGCAAACATTGCAAACTGCTGGAAAATGCATAAGAGGTAACCCCTTCCTCCATGAATATTCATGTAAGAAATTATGATGTCATGAATATTAATTAGATTAATTTGTTATAATAGCACTTTGCGAAGAAATTTTTGCCCATGGCAGTAATTGTAGAATCATATTTATATTATATCATGTTTGCAAAGGCGTAGAAAGGCCTATTTATGGAGTATTAGTGACTTGTGTCCCTTACTGAAAGGGTTAACTATAGAGTTGATTTAGATTTGTAATGACAAACAGTGTAGTCCTCTGATCTGGGTCTGGGTTTTTGTGAGACTATTGTAGTGGTCATTACAGAAAGGTTTTTGTGAGACTGTTGTAGTGGTCTTTGTAGAGAGATTTTGTACTGGTTATTGTAGAAAAAAAATTCTGAGACTATTGTAGTGGTCATTGTAGAGAGGGTTTCCTGAGACTAAATTGTTGTAATTGTAGAGAGGTTTTCTGAGATTTTTGTAGTGTTCTCTGTAGAAATGTTTTTCTGAGACTATTGTAGTGGTCATTGTAGAAAGGATTTTTGACACAATTGTAGTGGTAATTGTAGCAAGTTTTTGTCTGAGACTTACTATAGTGGTAGTTGTTGAAAGTCTTTTTCTGAGACTATTCTTGCTGTTATTGTAGAGAGATTTTCTGAGACTATTGTTGTTTTAATTGTAGAGAGGTTTTCTGAGACTATTGTAGGGTCATTGTAGAAAGGATTTCTGTCATATTTAGCTGCTATAACAGGCAGAGAGGAAAGATTGGATCTCTGAATACTTAAGTTAATTAGAGTATTCTTTTGTAGTTGAAATGCAAACTGTATCTATTTGTTGCTTGCATCTTGCAGATAGGAATAGATCTGTGCAATCATAAACATGGCACCATTCAACAACAATGGCACCTTGGTATCAGACTGGATGTCTGCAAACGACACAGGTATGCTTCCACATTGTTTTAGTCTAATTATGTCTCCCCCCATATTCATATTGGGGAGACATATTGTTTTTGTGAGAGTTGTCTGTCTGTCCGTCTGTCCGTCACATTTTCTTGTCCGGACAATAACTCCTATATGCCTGATGCCAGTTGGTTGAAACTTCATGTATGGAAAGAGCATAGTAAGAGGAAGTGCCATGCACAAGTCCATAACTCTGGCTTCAATAATATTGGAGTTATTGCCCCTTGTAAATTTTTTCACACTTTCTTGTCCGGATGATAATTCTATATGGCTAATGCCATTTGATTGAAACTTCATATATGGAAAGAGCATGATGAGAGGAAGTGTCATGCACAAGGTCCATAACTCTGGCTTCAATAATATTTGAGTTATTTCCCCTTGTACATTTTTTTCACACTTTCTTGTCCGGATAATAACTCCTATATGGCTAATGCCATTTGATTGAAACTTCATACATGGAAAGAGCATGATGAGAGGAATTGTCATGTACAAGGTCCATAACACTGGCTTCAATAATATTGGAGTTATTGCCCCTTGTTCATTTTTCTCACACTTTCTTGTCCCAACGACAACTCCTATATGGCTAATGCCATTGGATTGAAACTTCATACATGGAAAGAGCATCATAAGAGGAAGTGTCATGTACAATGGCCATAATGCTGGCTTCAATACATTTGGAGTTATTTCCCTTTGTTACATTTTTTGTCTGATCAATAACTCCTGTTTTACAGATGCTATTGGAATGACATTTCATTTATGGAAAGAGCATGATGAGAGAAAGTGTCATGTATAAGGTCCATTACTTTGGCTTCAATAATATTGGAATTATTGCCCCTTGTACATTTTTTTCACACTTTCTTGTCCGGATGATAACTCCTATATGGCTCATGCCATTTGATTGAAACTTCATAAAATTTATGGAAAGAGGATAATGCGAGGAAGTGTCATGTACAAGGGCCATTACTCTGGCTTCAATACTTTTGGAGTTATAGCCCTTTGTTACATTGTTTTTTGGCTGATCTATATCTCCTGTTCTACTGATGCTATTGGAATGACATTTCATTTATCGAAAGAGAATGATAAAATGAAGTGTCATGCAATATTTTGGAGTTCTTCCCTGTTACAATTTTTTCTTAAAAAATGTGGTGTGGAAAGCGCATGATGAGGGAAGTATCAGTCATCAGATTCATTACTATGTTATTACATTTTTGAGTTATTTCCCTTTCCCATATTGTTTTTGTAAGAGTTGTTTTTCTGTCTGTCTGTCTGAGGGGGGGGGGGGGGGGGGGGAGAGAGAGAGAGAGAGAGATCTGTTTTTGTGACAAAAACCTCTGGTTGAACTTTTTTTGTAACAGACATTGTGATTGGTCGACCTGTCAAATATGTATGTCACAATTTTGGTCAAATTAGCAAAGTTTCAGAAAGAAATTTCTTCAATATACTGAAATACTTAAAGGATTTGACTGTTAAAATGTGTTGAAATTAGAATAGGGTAGTCAGTCACCAGCCGTGTCATATTTGAAGATTTGGGAACATATATCAGTGATTTATTTGTTACAAATAATTGTCTTACATGCTTCCCAAATATGCTTGAGTATTGATATTATCGTATTCTTACAATTTTTCAAAGTTAAGTCTCACTGCTATTTCCCTTCAAATATTTACAGTCCACATGTTAACATATTCCCTCATAGGTTATTTTTAGACCCAACTTCTTTAAATAAATCTACTGAAAAGGAGCATTTACTAGATAAAAGGAAAATGTTAAAGTTGTATACTTTGGAAACCATTTTTATAAATACAGCATTTGCTTCTATAGAGCAAATGCACTAATTATCACAATAGTTTCAAAACATGACTTTTACAGAGGCGTCAAAAGGCGTTAATTTGAGGGAATGGATGAAACAGTTTGGATTATGATGAGTAGCTCTGTATCCCATGTGAATCCAAACTGTTTGCATAGGTTATTACGGAAACCCCGCCAACATGCAACTAGTTAACCCTTTCCTCCAAAAGTATGCCTTTCTACGCCTCTGTGAAAATCACTTTATGAAACCGCATTGTGATAAATAGAGCATTTGCTCCTATAGGAGCAAATGCTCTATTTATCACAGTGGTTTCAAACTACATGTACAAAATTCTAAAAAAAAATCCTTTTCTCTAGTTAATGCTCCTTTTCAGTAGATTTATTCAAAGTGGTTGGATATAAAAATAGCCTATGAGAGAAAGGGTTAAAATGATGTGACTGGTTGTGATTTGAATATTTGCAAAGTCCAGGGCACTCTCAACACTGGACAGATTCGTCTATACTTCTAGTTTGACTTATGTTTGTTGGTTTCAGACTTAGCACTAGCTGATGACGAGTCGACGGAGGAGATGATTAAATGGGCCCTGATTTGTTCCTGTTGTATGATCACCGGTCTCCTCCTTGCCACTTGCCAGTACTTCCTGTAAGTAATGTAACAAAACAGTGCAGTTACAGTAAAATGTTTTAACCATTTACTCCATAAAATATTAATTTTATGTTGGAAATAATGGCATCATGAATATTAATTAGTTTAATTGTTATAATTGCATCTGGGTACAGGAGGTTTTGTCAGTGGTTGAAACTTTAGAATCATAGCTATATTATTAGCAAACAGTGCAAACCCTGATCAGATGGCTCCTACAGGAGACATCTGATCTGGGTCTACTCTGTTTGCATAGGCATAGAAAGGCATATTTATGGAGTAAAGGGTTAGAACTCTTAACCTGATAAATATTAATGTAAGAAATAATTACATCCTTAATATTAATTAGATGAATTAATCTAATGGACACAGGAAATTTTGGCCATGGCATATTCTATGTAATCAGATTTATATAATTCCATAGGCAAAAATCAGACATCTTGTACAGGAGCCATCTGATTGGAGTTTACTCTGTTTGCAAAGGCATTAAAAATCATTTCTATAAGGTACATGTAACAGGTTAAGCAACCACAAAATGAATAAACATAGATAATATAAAAAGCAGGTGGTAGCTTAATGCAGGAAAACATAATGCAGAAAGCTCCCCTGGGAGCTTTCTGTATCACTCGTGTCCTTAATTAAGCTACTACTTGTATTAGATATTTACAATGACACACCTTTTGAGTTGTCACATAACCTTTTACCTGTTACATGTAATTTCAATACCTACTGAGTATTCATGGACAAAATAGTTACAATGAACTATGGAAGGTGGAACATTGTAGCCATTTTGGAAAGTAAAAAACCCAGATCTATCAAATTCCCATTAGCAAATAGAGCAGACCATAATCAGAAGGCTCCTATAGGAGCTACCTGATCTTGGTCTACTGGGTCTACTCTCTTTGCAAATGTATGAAAAGGTGTTTATATGAAGGAAAGAGTTAAAGGTAGTGTGCAATGTGTCTATAATGTTTTTAATGACTTGACTCATTCATTCTTATACATGTAAACACTTTTTCACACCTTTGCAAATGGAGTAGACTCGGATCAGATGGCTCCTGCAGGAGCAGTCTGATAAGGGTTTGTTCTGTTTGCTTATGACCTGATATAGATCTGATTCTACAGTATTTCTTCAAAGCAAATCGAGGGATTGGTGCAAAACTATTCTAACTCCTTCACAAAGTGAAGGAGTTAGAATAGTTTTGCACCAAGCCCTCGAAATGGTTCCCTTGAAAATTCTATATTAAGAAAACCAGCTAAAAGCATCAATGATGTCATTCTTTCTTATATAATAAGATCTCCCATCTCTACTAGTTTGGAAAACTTAATAGGTCAACTCTGCATCATTATGGTAACTTTAAAAAGTTTAAATAAGATTGATAAAGCAGAAAATTGTGTAAACCCTGATCAAATGGTTCCTTCAGGAGCTATTTGATCTGGGTGCATGTGCACTAGTTGCCTTAGTTGATTTCCTCAAATGTACTTGCATACTTTTTGCAGAAAATTGTATGGATTTTCAATATACAGTAAAACCCTGCTAATGCGACCACCTAAAAGAGGTATAATTCTTCGTGTTAGATGCAGGTGGTAGCTTAATGCAGGACAAAAGTAATGCAGAAAGCTCCTAGAGGAGCTTTCTACATTACTTTTCCCTGCATTAAGCAACCACCTGCTTATAAAGACACCCATGTTTATTCATTAAGTGGTCACATTAGAGGGGTTCTACTGTAATCTGATGTGTTAGCTATATAAATACTGGAAACTATTCAGTGAAAACAATATCAGCTTTACATTATATTTATAATAAACTTTCATTTTCCAGGACACATCAAAGGTAATTTGATATCTAAATACAGAATTTAACCCTGTACTCCATAATTTGCCAACAGTGTAGACCCAGATCAGACGATTCCTGTAGGAACTGTCTGATCATGGTCTGCTTTATTTTCTTATACATGTATGAACTTTTCTGTGGCAACAAATATCCATGTTTCATAGCTTTAATACAAGACTAGATAAATTTCAAAATGGATGGAGTTTTGCTTGAATATTCATGAAGTAAAGGGATATACTACTTACTATATTGCTTACATGAGCTTCAAATAAGCTTTATACCTATTTATCATGCAACGTCACGAAATACAGTCACTTCCTACTAGCATAATATTTTCCACGTCGAAGCTGTATTTTGTGAGGTATAGTGCATGTGTACTGATCCCACTGGAATGCAAGTTTTGTTCAGCCAATAGGAGGAAAACAAAAGGAGGAAAAAGGCATTATTAAACATAAACATCAAATTAACATATTTGCTCACCTTTGTCTCAATTATTTGTCCATATAAAACGATTAAATCAAGTTTGTTTATGTTGTAAAAGTCGATGACGTCACTGCATGCCAACATGACGTCACGTAATACGTACTTGCATGTATTTTCATTCAGGGGACGAAACCGCTTTAGCAATCTTTCTTTTTATTCATTTTCTCCTTTTTTCTTGGAGTTGCATGATAAAAGAATTACTATGCTAGTAGTTTGGAAGTTCAGCTGTATTTTGGCTCGTCAGAAAAGTAGTTAAATTCTCGCCAAGGCTCGCATTTAACAACTTTTCCAACTCACCAAAATACAGCTGAACTTCCAAACTACTAGCATAGTAATTCTTATATATATGCTTAGAGCTAGAATAAAGCAATTTGCTAGCTTTATACCTAAATGTATGCTTAGAGCTAGAATAAAGCAATTTGCTATTTATGATGAGAGAAATAAAGGGCTTCCAGTTGAGTATAACATTCCAAAAGAGCTTCCACTTGAGTATAACATTCTTGCACTCTAGCAGAGGATTCATAATAGCCAAGTGAAACAGTTTTGATTTTCTCAATATTATCCAGTAATATTATGTCAACATTACATGTAGTTTCATCACATGAATAACATTCAACCATATGCTTCATAGATACATGTAGTTAGATACACCTTTTAACACATTTTCAAAGAAAGTAGACCTAGATTTTATGACTTCTCTAGGGGTCATACAATCAGAGTTTGCTCTGTTTGTTTATTAAACAAATTTAAACAATATAGATCAGATTCTGCAGTTTAAGATCCAATCACTTTGAATAATCTACCGAAAAGGAGCATGAACTAGAGAAAAGGAACATTTTTTAGAATTTTGTAGTTTGAAACCATTGTGATAAATAGAGCATTTGCTCCTATAGGAGCAAATGCTCTATTTATCACAATGGTTTCAAGAAGTGACTTTTATAGAGGCGTAGAAAGGCGTATTTATGGAGGAAAGGGTTAACCCATTACCCCGTAGGCTATTTTTAGACCCAACCTCTTTGAATAAATCTACCGAAAAGGAACATTTACTAGCAAAAAGGTAAATTTTAGAATTGTGTTGTATTGAAATCATTGTGATAAATAAAGCAATTGATCCATAGGAGCAAATACTCTATTTATCACAGTGGTTTCAAAAAGTGACATTTAAAGAGGTGTCAAAAGGCATCAATAAGAGGGAATGGGTTAAACAAGATATTTTTATGAAACACTATGCCCCATATATGACCTTTGACCTTGATGTATGACATTTACCTTAATAAGTCTCTCCAAAAAATGTTTGCCTCCATAAGTTGCACATGCATGCCAACTTTGAAGTATGTATGTGCAATGGCGACAAAATTATCGGCAACGTTAAAGTTAGGGACAAACAGACAAACCAACCAACAGACATAGCAGAGATAAACAGACATAAACATTCTACAGTAAAACCTCTCTATAACGGACACTAATTACATCAAGTATTTTGTGTTAAAGGCAGGTGAGTGGTTAAAGCAAGGTGAAAGTAAAACAGAATGCTGCTATAGGAGCGTTCTGTTTTACTTTCACCTTGCTTTAACCACTCACCTGTCCTAAATACCAACAAATTAACACACTTTAGTGGCCGTTATAGAGAGGTTTTACTGTATTAGTAAATATTCATGATGTAATTTATTTCTTGCATGAATATTTATGAGATAAAGAGTTAAAATCTACTATTTCAATTGAACATCTTATCAGTTGGAATTTTTGTCAAAACCATAAATTTGTTTTGCATTAATGGAATAATTAATAAACATTGCACACAAGTCATATATGTAAGCAGTGTGTTGGACAAAAATACATAAAAATAAATAAATGTGTTTTATTGTTCTGTTGTACAATTTGATGCTGGAAACAAGTGTACATTTCACACACCACTTGATTCACAAATAGATACTCAATCTTTGTAAGATGCTGTTTGCCTTTATTTATAACTAGCAATTTGCAGCAATTTGAAAATATCAGATCTATATTTTTTCATACGCAAACACAGCAGATCCTGATCAGACTGCAGGAGCCATCAGACTACAGGAGCCATCTGATCTGAGTCTAGTCAGTTTGATAAGGCATTAGAATGAATACGTATTGAGTAAAGGGTTAAAGTGATCTGATTCTGAAAACGGTGGTGTGTAACACTCTTATCCACAGTGAGATTTACATGTATGCTCTCATCTACAGTGAGATTAAATTCAAGGTAATGTACTCTTGCTAAGAGGTAAATAACTGTAAGGCAAGAGTTGTCTACCTGTATTCATTGTGCAATACATGTATATTTGTATCTGCCACCATTGTTGACATTTTGAAGAGAATTTGGCAAAAAATACATTTCCAAAGCAAATGAAACATTTAGGAGCCATCTGATCTGGGTATACTCTGTTTGCAAAGGCCTAGAAAGGCATATTTATGAAGTAAAGGGTTAAATACATGTAAGTTGCAAAGTTGCAACAATCCTTTTTGTGCCTTATCAATGTAATTAATTTTCATGTACTTCATAGATACGCCTTTTAATGCTTTTTAAACAGAGTAGACCCAGATCAAATGGTTCCTGTACGAGCCATCTGTTCAGGGTCTGCTCTGGTTGTTTATGGAATGAATATAAATGTGATTCTAATTGTCATGTGTTCATAGCCATTATAGCAAATCAGCTAATTTGTATTCATGATGTCATTATTTTTTACATGAATATTCAAGAAAAGGATTAAATAGACATAAAAGAACAATGTACTTGAGAATGTAGGCAGACCAATTTTAATTGCTTACACTGACAAAAATGTAATGTTATACAAATACTATTAGTTACATGGAAATTTGGCAGGATTCGATCTCATATTTCCTGAGGCATTAAAAACTCAATACTTCGAAAGTTTAGTAATGAAGAATTGATGCCATTTTAAGCAGGTGTCTGCTTAATGCAAGGTGAAAGTCATGACTTTAAGGTGTGTGGTGGTCTAGTGGTAGCGCGCTTGTCCAGGGTTCAAATCCCGGTTCCTCACAGATATTTCAGAGACGCTTTTCAGTGTCTCCCACCCGCACCTCCTCTCCACCTAGGGGTTAAAATGGGTACCTGTGAGGGTCACTAGCCAGTACTGCGGCTGCATGATTGCGCCATATGATAGCATTGCTCAATATTGTAGGCTAATGACTCAATGACCAGGGGAGTAAATGTACAGTCGGCTGAGCGGTCATTCGGACTGAAAGTAGACTATAACTAGGTACTTTACTTTCACTTTGCATTAAGCTGCCACCTGTCTTAAAGATCAATAACAGTTCACATTTTAGTGTTCAAATAATCGAGTGTTTACTGTACATGAATCCCTCACTTATTTCTCTTTTCATAACCAATTTAATTTGTTGCTACAGAGACCAAAGAAATCTTCCAGAAAATGTCAGGAAGAGGAAGCTGAAGGCATTAGCAGACAGGAAAAGTAAGTGGAAATGTTGGTCTCTTCAATTGTCCACTGTTTAAACTTTTCCCTGATCAGTATTCATGTAAGAAATAATGACAACATGAATATTCATTAGCTAATTTTTTATAATGTAACTTTTCATGGGAATTGTTTGCTTTGAGAAGAATTGCAGAACCAGATCCATATAATGTCAAAAGCGAACAGAGCAGCCCCTGATCAGATGGTTCCTATAGGAGCCATCTGATCTGGGTCTACTCTGTTTGCAAATGTGTGAAAAGGCATTTATATGAGGGAAAGGGTTAAGCGACCAGGTTGCCATGTGAAAATACTTTACAGAAAATGTCAAATAACTCTGGTTTAATCCTCTATTTATCCTAAATATTCAGCCAACCAACTTCACCTCTCCACTGGGTTAAGAGACTGAATAGGTCAATTCTGCACCATTCTGATAACTTTAACCCTTTACCTGGTCAATATTCATGTAAGAAATAATGACATCATCAATATCTATTAGCTGAAATTATTATAATGGTATAAAATTATGGACATCAGATTTTTCGGTTTTGGCAGAAGCTGTAGAATGAAATCTATATAATTTCATAAGCAAACTGAACAGACCCTGATCAGATGGCTCCTACAGGAGCCATCTGATCTGGGTCTACTCTGTTTGCAAATGGATAAAAAGGTATTTATAGGAGGGAAAGGGTTTAAAATTGGACTGACATGGTAAACTTTAAATTAGACTGACATAATAGCAATTAGTGTAGACCCTGACAAATATCTCATTCAGGAGTTGTTAAGTGTGGGTCTGCACCATTTTCCAAAGTTTGTCTGTCTGAATGCTTAGGGTAACTAGAGTATTTCTACTTTTTACTCGTTGGGCTGTGATCGTTGAGCACCATTGTAAACCAATATGTGTTGGTGTATGTAAAGTTTTTATTCAAATGAGATGTCAACATACTAGGTGTCAAATCAGGATCTAAACTGTAAAACATTCTAACAGTGATCCTTAAAACAAAATACATGTAGAAGAAAAGAATATTGAGGACTGATTCATTGTGTAGAGGCAGGTGTAAACAGCATTTATACTGCCTCTCATTATGCAGGCCAGCTTTTTTGATGATGTGGCAGAACCTACAGGTGACAGTAGGGCCAATGAGAATTTTGAAGGATACCTGTTATATTTGGGGCCTCATCTGGCCATGACTCTTGGCCATCACTAGTTAAAGTGTGGTCCAGTCAGTCTGTGACAATGCCCAGGTGAGATTTGGGATGAATCTTTGAAATATAGGGGAGTGATATAGCTGCAGCGATATACCAGCATTTCATGCCTTGTTAACCCTTTCCTCCATAGGCTATTTTTAGACCCAACCTCTTTGAATGAATCTACCCAAAAGGAGCATTTACTAGAGAAAAGTAAAACTTTAGAATTTTGTAGTTTGAAACCATTGTGATAAATAGAGCATTTGCTCCTATAGGAGCAAATGCTCTATTTATCACAATGGTTTCAATAGGTGATTTTTACAGAGGCGTAGAAAGGCGTATTTATGGAGGAAAGAGTTAAGCAAGCTGGCTTTCACTGCAACATGGTCCAACATTATGACAGTGGAACTCAAGGTTGTAAGTTCAAACACAAGTAGAATTGCTGAGAACTTTGAAGGATACCTGTTATACGGAGTTAACCTTTTACTCCATGAATATTCATGTTAAGAAATATTATAGATTAATTCTTATAATAACACAAGAAGTTTTGGTCATGACAGAAACTGTTGAATCAAATCTATTATTAAGTATATCATAAGCAAACAGAGCAGACCCTGATCAGATGGCTCCCACAGGGGCCATCTGATCTGGGTCTACACCGTTTGCAAAAGCATAGAAAGGCATATTTACGGAGTAAAGGGTGAAGATGGTGTGAGTTGTAAACTATTTTAAATGAAAGTAATTACTGTATGAGCTTTAACCCTTTACTCCATAAATACACCTTTCTATGCATTTGCAAACAGAGTAGATCCAGATCAGATGGCTCCTATAGCAGCCGTCTGATCAGGGTCTGCTCTGTTTGCTTATGAAATATTATACATGTAGATATGATTCTACAGTTTTACCATTGACAGAAATGCCTGTAATCATGTGTCATTATAAAAAATATAACAATTAATATTGATGATGTCATTATTTCTTAAATGAATATTCATGGAGTAAAGGTTTAAAATCACCTTACAATTGCAAGGAAATGTCCATGTTTTGAGAGAAAACATTGCTTATAACTCATTCCCTTAGCATATCGTCAAAAGGTGTTCCTCATATTGATGCCATCTGACACCTCTAAAGTAAAAGTCACTATTTGAAACCAATGTGATAGATAGAGCATTTGTTCCATATTAGCAAATTCTCTATTTATCACAATGGTTTCAAAATGACATAACTCTAAAAGTGTCCTTTTTTCTAGTAAATGCTCCTCTGCAGTAGATTTATTCAAAGAGGTTGAGTCTAAAATCCTAGACATCCCCAGTCCTCCCCAGTCCTTCCAAGACCACCCCAGACCTACCAGATCTACCCTCCCTACTGCTTTGTAAAGTTGAACAAGTCATTTTCTGTATCATTTTGATGACTATACAGAATAACCTGTCTTAAGCGACCATTAATTTATTGAATATAAGAGTCTTAAAAAGCAGTTGCTTATAGGAGCTTTCTGCATTATTTTTTACCTGCATTAAGCAACATTCAGGGCAAAACCAATGCAGAAAGCTCCCATGGGAGCTTTCTGCATTACTTTTGACCTGCATTAAGCAATCACCTTTTTAAGACTATGTTCCATAAATGAGTGACTGCTTAGGACAGGTTCTACTGTTGATGAATTTTTATAATGGCTCATGATATTTTGGCACTTGCAAAAACTTTAGAATCAGATCTGTACTATTCCATGAACAAACAGAACAACACCTAATCAACCAGCTCCTGTAGGAGCCATTTGAAAGACAGTTAAAGGCATATCTATGGAGTAAAGGAATACATGTCTGAGTGCTGCTTCCAACATGCAGAAGGTGATGGAGAGATTGTCAGCTAGCTCATTTCTGACACTCTCATAAATATTAGATGACCTTTTGGAGCTTTTGTTGCTGGCAACACATTAAGAAAATGAGTGTTTTATATGGGTTCCTCACTGCGGTTTTCTTAATTAGTTGCCTCCCGATGCTATTGTGACTCCATCAGAGGAACACTGAAAAATTAGAAAGCCAAATCCTAGTTGCAAACAATGTACCCTAATTGCCTTAAGTATTCTGACTTCCAATCTTACCACACTACTGGCTTGTAAATTTAAGCAGAATATTACAATCTAGCCCCCATTGTTATGACTTTGAATTAGACTGACATAGAAGCAATGAGTGTATATCCTGATAAAGGAACCATTTGATCTTGGTCTGCACTACTTGCCCAACACTGTCGAAATACTTGGAGTAGATTATCTCTCTGTCCAATGTCTATGCTGCTTTTCATGAGAATTAGTCTCTATGAACTCTCTAAATGTAAGAATCGGAGTAATTGCCATAATATTTATGAAGAGAGTGAAGACACAGGTCAGACGGCTCCTAGAGGAGCCCTTTAATCAGGGCCTATACTGTCTTTTTTGCAAATGTTACCCAAACATACTGTATGGACACTACTGATGGACGATGATGGACCATTCCACATTGAAACTCGGCTTTGAAAAGGTTACAGTTCACTTTCCTATCACACTCAAGTTGCTTCACATAATAATTGCATTATCTTTTTTTAACGTAGTGCACCATAATAACACAGTCATCAATTATGTTGCAATAAAACATATGACATATGGAGCTGTCTTATCAGGGTCTGTGCGGTTTGCTTATGAAATTTTATGCTACAGTTTCTTTCATGGTCAAAAACTCCCCTGTTAGTTCAACTCTTTCCATCATATTTATAAACGTGTTTTTCATGCATTTGCAAACAGAGTAGATCCAGATGAGAAAGCTCATATAGGAGCCGTCTGATCAGGGTCTGCTCTGTCTGCTAGTGGTCAGAATTTTTCCTATTAGGAGTCATTTGATCTAAGTCTCTGTTTGCAAAGGTGTAAAAAGATGTAAAATATGTGGGAAATGGTTTCCCCTTTACTCCATAAATATGCCTTTCTATGCCTTTGTTTGCTAAAGATATAATATAGATATGATTCTACAGTTTTTGCTGTGGACAAAACTTCCTGTGTTCATGTGCTATTATAGCAAATTATTCTAATTAATATTCATGACATCATTACATGTATTTCTTACATGAATATTCATGGAAGAATGGGGTTATATGAGTACTTAGTTAAAGGACAACTATGTAGTCATTTTGCTAAAAGTTTTGGGCTAATTTTTTTCTGGAGTCCCAACCGGAGACAAAATCTTGTATTCTAACTCTTTGTATGCTAGGTGTGAATTTGTGATTGCATATGCAAACAGTTTTGATCCAGATGAAATGTGTGATTGCCTATGCAAACAGTTTTGATCTAGATGAAATTTGTGATTACCTATGCAAACAGTTTGCCTATGCAAACAGTTTTGATCCAGATGAACTGTTCAGTTACTCAACATCTCATCTAGATACATGTACATGTACATTGTTTGACACTCCACCTATATTTATTAACCCGTTCCTTCATAGGCTATTTTTAGATCCAACATCTTTGAATGAATCTACCCAAAAGGAGCATTAACTCCAGAAAAGGAAAATTTTAGAATTTTGTAGCTTGAAACCATTGTGATAAATAGAGCATTTGCTCCTAGAGGAGCAAATAATCCATTTATCACAATGGTTTCAACAGGTGACTTTTACAGAGGTGTAGAAAGGCGTATTTATGGATGAAAGGGTTAATATAATTAAAAGAATAAAATCATTTTCAGACCTCCCTCAGACAACGAACTTTGCACCTTTCAATTACTTAGTATGCAATTTGTTAACCCTTTCCTTCATATAAATGGGCCTTTTCACACATTTGAAAACAGAATACATCCAGATCAGATGACTCCTTCAGGAGATGTCTGATCAGGGTCTGCTCTATTTGCTTTTGACGGTATATAGATCTATTTCTACAATTTTTGTCAAAGCAAACAAGTTACTTGAAATACTAACATTTCAAAATACATGTATCAGCTAATAAATATTCATGAGGTTATTTATTAGTACTTACATGAATATTGAACAGGGAAAGACTTTGACAAAGTCATATTGTGATGTGGTATTTTTATTTCGGACTGAGAAAGTATGGATCAGTAAAAACATCCCAGGGAAGCAGTTTATCAGGCCCATCATGAATTATTTACTTCTCCCAAAAAGCATATAAACAAGTTTGGGTCCCATGGGAATTTTTTCTCCTTATTCCATACCATTAGCTCATCATATATGCTAAGTAACTGTGGTGTGCAAAAATTGTCAACCACTTGAATTCTCTGCTAAACAAAATTGTTCTGTGTTTATTTTTCAGTAATACTCGGTGTGTCAAACAGTTTGAAATTTGGTTAAAAGTTGAGTTTCTGATTGTCTCATCTGGATCCAAAGTGTTTCTAGAAATAAGCTCGATGTTCCCCTTAGCCTGCTAAGGGATATCCCTTATCCTTTCAATCTCAATTTTTTCCGCCATTTACAAACAGCTCAGATCAAAACGAGATGCCAATTAGCAATAATCTAAACTGTTTGGCACTCAGCCACTACTTTCTAAGTAAAAGTATGGGAATCATGTAATGTGTAAATATGCAGCAGATGAGATATAGAGCAGAAGACAATTTTATCAGTAGGATAAGGATTAATGGACTTTATGGAGGCACTTGTCTCTACTCCTGTTTCTATCACAGATTATCTGAGTTGCTGGATCGGCAATATAAATAATTCACATGATCTTGACTCCTGTGTATAGAATGTGTAAAAGTGAATTTGGCTGTTGACCCTTATCCGGTCCCATTGTGAATTTTTTTTGGTAATGTTTGCTCAAATTTGGATCTGGTGCAGTTTCACATTCCATCAAGCTTTTGAGAAACTTTTGACTGAGTGTCAAACGGCTAAGATTCTGATGAGACACTTAATTACTTGTCATCTCATCTGGGTTCAAGCTGTTTGCAATTGAAAGTCAGGTCACAGGGAGCTGAAGAAGAGTTAAAAGTGAATTATTTTCATTCTTGACAATTTCAACCTTTACTTACCAAATATACAGTAGGACCCGTCTTAAATAGCCGTCAAAAATAGGTCTAATTATGGGTCTGTAAGACAGGTAGTAGTTTAATGCAGGTCAGAAGTAATGCGGAAAGCCCCTATAGGATCTTTCTGCATTACCTTTGCCCTGCATTAAGCAATCACCTACTTTTTTTAATCTCTTAGGTTCAATAAATGAATGGTCACTTAACCCTTTCCTCCATAAATACGCTGTTCTACGCATCTGTAATAGTCACTTCATGAAACCATTGTGATAAATAGAGCATTTGCTCCTATAGGAGCAAAATTTAATGCTCTATTTATCACAATTCTAACATTTTCCTTATCTCTAGTTAATGTTCCTTTTGGGTAGATTCATTCAAAGAGGTTGGGTTTAAAAATAGCCTATGGAGGAATGGGTTAAGACAGGTTCTACTGTACTTTGAAGCAACATCAAGAACCTAATGTCTTAGTTTTTAGCTCACTTGAGCAGGTGTTTAGAGTGGACTATCAATACATTGGCTGTCTTCAAAATTTCTCTTGCTATAGCACAGCCACTATAGTTTAGCACACATTTATGCTTTATTTGATACTCTTGAAATCACTAACCAGATTTCAGTATCGTTTTGCAGGACATCTCATGACATGTTTGTCTACCAAAATTATTCAAGCTGGTGGTATTTCTATAAACAGAGGTCCAGATAAGATTCATAAATTAAACCATTTTCAAGAATTATAACTTCTATATTTCTCCAACAAACCCAATGTCTCGACCATTCTTTAGAATCGTCTCTTCGAGATGATTCTAAAGAGTGGTCACAACATAGGGTTTGGTGGAGAAATAATGATTTTAGTATCTGAGTACGCACATTTATCTGTTGCTCTGTATAAAACATGTACACAAGCTTCAAATATGTTACTTCCAAGAATCTTCTCTAAAGCCAGCTTTGCTGGATTTCAATATAATTTTGTAGGATTGTTCTTAATCATTTACTCCATGAATATGCATGCAAGAAATAATGACATCATGAATATTAATTACATTGATTGATATAATAGTACATTGACAAAGGAATTTTTTGTTCAGGGTAGAAACTGTGGAATTATATCTACATGTATATTACATCATAAGCAAAAATGGCAGACAAAGACCCTGATTAGACGGCTCCTACATGAGTCTGGGTCTACTCTGTTTGCAAAGGCATAGAAAGGCATATTTATGGAGTAATGGGTTAAGTTAAACATTTTCTGAAACTGTTGCAACTAATGAAGATATATATATATGTATATGCCAAAAAACATGACTGCCTGGGGTGAGACAAACTTTCCTTATATGGCTTTATGGAAATTTTCAAAATCTCTCCTGAAGCCTCTGGCCAGATTGCAACGTAATTTTGATCAGGAACTGGGTTAATTTTCCTTAACATAGCTGTAATCACAATTAACAGATATTGTATTACACCACTTGCCAGATTTCAATATCTCAGAAACCAATTGGCCCGATTTAGATATAACTTTGCAGAAAAACCTGTTTTTGTGATTGTGTTCCAGAATGACCCAAACCACTGAGCTATTTTGACCTCTTACTATCTGTCCTTCTGTCAAGTTTTCATTCAAACCAATGAATGGAGGTTTGATAAGACTTAGCAAGGCTATTCCTTGGATGGTCATTTACCAAAATTATTCAAAGAATTTACTTTACTTTGTCCTGTTAGCCAGTATGATCTTCCTCTCCAAAATTGTAGGGTCAATTTTGATTAACTCTTTCCCTCATATAAATGCCTGTTCACACATTTACAAACAGAGTAGACCTAGATCAGATGGCTCCTACAGGAGCAGTCTGATCAAGATCTACTCTGTTTGCTTGTGACATGATATAGATATGATTTTACAGTTTTTATCAAAGCAAAAACTTCCCATGAAAAGTTTACAGTATAAAATTTCAGCTAATGAATAATCATGATGTCATTATTTCTTACAAGAATATTGAACATGGAACGAGTTAACCCATTCCCTCACATTGACGACTTTTGACAAATCTGTAAAAGTCACTTTGTGAAACCATTGTGATAAATAGAGCATTTGCTCTTATAGGAGCAAATGCTCTATTTATCACAATGGTTTCAAACTACAAAATTCTAAAATTGTCCTTTTCTCTAGTTAATGCTCCTTTTCAGTAGATTTATTCAAAGAGGTTGTATCTAAAAATAGCCTATGAGGTAATGCGTTAAGGTAAAAAATGTAGAAATGATCCTTAGCAATATTTAATTATGTTCTGCACCGATTCAATGCCATTTGGATTACTCATGTTCTTCTAGGTATCAAAACAAGAGCTAAGGGGATAAACTTTCTCGTTTTTGTCGTACCCTTTATTGCTTTTCTACAGTTACTCTGTTTGCAGCTCAGTCATTGAGTAGTCACTAGCGATAGGTGGATACAGTTTGTTTCACTTAAATATGTTTTCGTTTTACATGCACTTTACCACTGTATTTGCCATCACGGTTGTTGTAGATTAGTCGGAGAGGGGATTCGTTTATTTACACTGTTTGTCTTTTAGGGTGGGGATGGAATAAGTGTGAGGTTGGACGCCCCTAAACCGGTTTAAACCCCCAGTGACATTTATCACTGACCGTTCCAAGGCGGTACTTCCACCTTCCCCCTATTGTTTGTTTGTTAGTATTTGTGCGTCACTTTTTGTCTTTTATATATACATGTACATTTGCTATTTTTCGTCATGGTGCTGTTTGGGCGGTTGTGTGTTTTGTATGCGGTGTTTCCTGCATGCATGACTCTTACATGTACTTTTAAGTCTGTCAAAATAAAGTTTTTATGCCCCCATAGACGATAGTCGGGGGGCATATTGTTTTTGCCCTGTCTGTCTGTCTGTCTGTTTGTCTGTTTGTCTGTTTGTTTGTCAGCAACTTTAACATTGGTCATAACTTTTGAGCCAGTATAGATAGAGACTTGATATTTGGCATACATATGTATCTCATAAAGCCGCACATTTTGAGGGGTGACGTGTCAAGGTCATCCTTCAAGGTCAGAGGTCAAATATATGGGTCAAATCGCCGACTTTAACATTGGCCATAACTTTTGGACCAGTAGAGATAGAGACTTG
The DNA here is from genome assembly GCA_963576725.1 of Azorinus chamasolen. Lineage (NCBI taxonomy): Eukaryota > Metazoa > Mollusca > Bivalvia > Cardiida > Solecurtidae > Azorinus > Azorinus chamasolen. Next base: position 2,015,533 of record OY755243.1, on the reverse strand, counting down.
ATATTTGGCATGCTTGTGTATCTCATGAGGCTGCACATTTTGAGGGGTGACATGTCAAGGTCAAGGTCAGAGGTCAAGGTCAGAGGTCAAATATATGAGGGGGCATAGTGTTTCACAAACACATCTTGTTTAGATTCATATCTAGTATTTGACCAATGGAGAGCATTAAATTAAATGATTGTATTCTTGCAGATATGTCTTTGCTAACCATTCCCCTCATATAAATGCTTTTTCATGCTTTTGCAAACAGAGCAGACCAAGATCAGATGACTCCTGTCCAAAGTCTGCTCTGCTTGCTTATGAATGAAAATTTAGACTGGAGTCTACAGTTTCAGTCATGTTAAAATATTCTACAGTAAAACCTCTCTTAACCGGCAGTTAAATTTAGTATGAATATCGGTCTTGGAGACAGGTGGCAGCTTAATGCAGGGTGAAAGTCATGCAGAAAGCTCCTAGAGGAGCTTTCTGCATGACTTTCACCCTGCATTAAGCAGCCACCTGCCTAAAAGTATCTAAATTATTATCTACTAGAATTCTGGTTAAGAGAGGTTATACTGTATTGTTAGAAACTCTGTTAAATTTAGGATAATTTATGCTGTGATTATTTCTAATATGAATAAGCAACAGGAAAAGGGTAAAATGTAGAAAATATGTCATAACGCCTTACTTCATGAATATTCATGTAAGAAATAATGATATCATGAATATTTATTAGATTATTTTTTAGAATGGCTGATCATGAACACAAGAATTTATGCTAATAGCAGAAACTGTAGAATCATATCTATATTATTTCGTAAACAAATGGAGCAGACCCAGATCATATGACTCTTTGTCTGCTCTGTTCGCATAGACGTTACTAGAAAGGTGTCTTTATGGAGAAAACTATTACCGTAATCAGGTTTAAAATTATGTCCTTCCTACATTACTAAACAATAAATCACATGATCTATTATCTCAGGTGAACGTATAAGGCCATCATAGCCCTCTTGTTTTTATATTTGTGATGTTTTTGAATCAGTAAGGCCTATTGAAACAAAGGCCAAAAAAACCTCTGTGGAAACATCAACTCTTTATTTGTATCCTTTTGATTACCGGTAATTGTACTTGTCATTTACTCTTCTTTATGTGACTATAGCTGTCTAGAAAAGTTTGCTGTCTAGAAAATTTGCTGTCTGCTTTAATTCTCATAATTGAATTTTTTCCCCTTTTGATTAACTCTTTCCATCATATGAATGCTTTTTCACATCTTTGCAAACAGAGTAGTCCCAGTTTAGACCGCTCCTATAGGAGCTGTCTGATCAGAGTCCACTGTGTTTGCTTATTTTAAAATTATAATACAATGTCATGTAGTTCTATGTACATATGCATATGCATTTATAAAAATTCAGCTAATAAATATTCATAGCATTATTTTTTCTCACATGAATATTCAACACAGGGTTAAAACTCATTATCATTGTATCAAACAATCTGAATGTTTGCTCAGGTGATCACTGAATTGTCAATGGCAGCCAAAAAGATGCCAACAGTAACAGCCAAAATGATACCAAACAATGGGCACATCGTGACAGATTTGGGCTGGTACTGCCACTGTGAACTCTTCACCAGTCTGTCAACAAAGTGAAACCTTAACCATAAAGGCATCAGCATATTTCTGTCATTTTATTTCATGGGAGATGGAATGTCCATTGGTGTGAGGTTCCTTATAGGTGTCAGACCAAATGGTTGTTAAAATGACAGGCAGGAAGCATAATCCAATATTTTGTCAAACCCAAGGGAGCAGGTGGCAATGTTTACTATGATAATTCTATCAACAAGAAAACACTGTTTTTAATACTTAACCTGCTTTCAAACAGTGCAAAATTAATGACTGTCATGTTTAGGCTAGTAGGTTAGCTGGGGGTGGGACAAAAGCCCACTAGGACAAAAGTCCACCAGGGCAAAAGCCCACCAGGACAAAAGCCCACTGCTAAACGTAATTATATATTTAATTAAAGAATTTACACACTTAATGCACTTACCGTATATCAATAGCAAGGGAGAATAAAACATATGGGAAAAGAAATAAGTATAACTATTGAATTGCACAGAGAATAAAAGTAATGAAGAACTATGTCATTATGTACATGGTAATAACCTGGTTTTCACTACTGGACATTCACTGGTTCAAATATTTCAGTTTAACACCCCTGATCAATATCAGATCAAAGAGTGATGATCAATAACTCCTGAGGGAGCAATTCAATCAGGATCTACACCGTTTGTCATAGATAGTGATTTTTACAATTTAAATCAACATCTAGATTGGATAGGCCAAAATTAATGGTATGAAAACAAAGCTGAGTATCTGATCACTATCAAAACAGGCAGTGTTTGTCCAAATTAATTACTCCTATGGGCGCAATTATTTTATTAAATCAAGATCTGCACTATTTGTCATATATAGTTATTTTACAATATAAATCAACATCTAGATTGGATAGGCAAAATGTTATGAAAACATGCATGCATCAAACAAAACCGAGTATCCAATCATTATTATTATTTTTACATGTGGGCTTTTGTCTGCCTTGCCAAAAATAGCAGTGGGCTTATGTCCTGTGAGATTTTGTCCTGTGGGCTTATGTCATAGCGGGCTTTTTGCCTAGTGGGCTTTGTCCGTACCCCAGGTTAGCCCCCTTCTCACAAATTTGCAAACAGAGTATACTCAGAGTCAGATCTGTATTCAGTACAACCTCTCTATAATGGCCACTGTATTGTGTTAATTAGTTGGTATTCAGGGCAGGTGGCAGCTTAAAGCAAGGTGAAAGCAAAACAGAATGCTCCTATAGGAGCGTTCTGTTTAACTTTCACCTTGCTTTAAGCAACCACCTGCCTTTAACACAAAATACTTGATGTAATTAAGTGGCCGTTATAGAGAGGTTTTACTGTTATTCCATAAGCAAACAGAGGAGACCGGCTGATCAGACAGATTGTACAGGAGTTATCTGATCTGGATCTACCCTGTTCACAAAGGTGTTACAAGGAGTATCTACAGAGAATAGGATTGATTAACCCTTTCCTCCATAAATACGCCATTCTACGCCTCTGTAATAGTCACTTTATGAAACCATTGTGATAAATAGAGCATTTGTTCCTATAGGAGCAAATGCTCTATTTATCACAATGGTTTCAAAACTACACAATTCTAAACGTTTCCTTTTCTCTGGTAAATGCTCCTTTTCAGTAGATTTATTCAAAGAGGTTGGGTCCAAAAATAGGAAATTGGAGGAATGGGTTAAGATGTATGTGAAATTGCAATGAATTCTGTTGATGCAAAATAATGTTTAAAATTAGCTCAAACAAAATTGACATTGTGATGACTATGTTAAGCTGATCTCAGGCAGGCATGACCTTATTTGCCTTTTATTTCTCTCATGCCAATGCCTTTTATATCATTTATGACTACCAAACTTTCTCATTGCCATGTCAACAGAATTAGTAAATTTGGAGCCTATAACAACACATACATTGTATAAGTGTCAGCTAGGTTTATGATACTCCAAAGTATGACAGAGGACAATAAAATTATATATTGATCCTTTGCAATTATTAAAGCAATGAAAAACAAATCACTAAAACTTATTTTAACACCACGCATGCTAGCAGCGAAACTGTGTCGCATTATGCAGTTAAACCAAAACCCAATCAAGCTACCCGTAATCGAAATCAAATGACCAAAATCAAATGACGAGAGATGACAATATAACTTACACAACAGTCATCTGATCAGGGTCTGCTCTGTTTGCTAATATGATATAATATAGATATGATTCTACTGTTTCTGTCATGACCAACAATTCCTTTGTCCATGTGCTTTTGCAACAGTTGATCTAATTAATATTCATGATGCCATTGTTCTTTACATGAATAGTCATGGAGTAAAGAGTTACATAATGTAACAAATTGCCTTTACTGAAAAGTACAGTAAAACCTCTCTATAACGGCCACTAAATTGTGTTAATTGGTTGGTATTTAGGGCAGGTGGCTGCTTAAAGCAAGGTGAAAGTAAAACAGAATGCTCCTATAGGAGCGTTCTGTTTTACTTTCACCTTGCTTTAAGCAGTCACCTGCCTTTAACACAAAATAATTGATGTAATTTAGTGGTCATTGTAGAGAGGTTTTACTGTATTGTATGGGTTGTGTTGTATCTAGAGCACTGTGACACTCAATGGGATAGTTTGGACTTTAGGCATTGCAACACATTGAACATGTCTGATGTAGTGCCAAAGGATTTTGACCATAAAGGAACTCCACAAGCACTGCAAATGAAGAACACTCTTACATACACATATACCACACACGCATACAAAAATTCTGTATGTAGCAGATCCTTTGAAAGCAAAAGTAGCAATGTCAAAGAGAAAATTGCACATTCGTTTTATTGAGTCAGTTCATTAGCAGTTATTAAAAGTGCAACACTACCGGCGCCCCCTCGCACCGGCTTAAGCGGTATTCAATTTACATAATCAAAAGCATTGAAACTAATGATTCTAAGGTCCAGAAAATATCACAACACTGACAATGATGTATGGGGAGGGGGGCCTTTTATGAGCACACTTAACACCTGCTGCTGTGAAGTACATAAATTCATACACAAATATGTTTAAAAGGATGAAAGATGTACATACAAATATAAAATATAGGGTGAAGACAAGAGTATGAAATCTTGGAATGGTCAGTGGTTAAATTACTGCTTGGGATTTAAACTACGGTTAGGGGATGTATCTAACTTCCTCACACTTATCCCATCGTAAACAAATATAGCCCTCCGCTTGGCTGCTCCACAATAAAAAAGTGACGGCTAACACATTAGTGTATATGCATGTAAAATAAGAAACATAGAAAAAAGGATTCATTAAACTCATGAACTATGCCAAATAATCCCATCATATGCCTTCAATGAACCAAAAGTGCAACTCTGAAGTAGGTCACAAATGTTCAAGATGACTTTTCTGAAGTCAGAGCAACTGTAGAGAAGCCATTAGGGGTATGACAGAATGAACAGCGTATTAACATTTGACATTCTCCTTCCATCTCTTGATTTGAGAGATCAAAGAGTACTGTGTCCTTTCCTGTCATCTCACAAGTAAAGAGGGATGCACTGTGATTGATTGTAGAGAGATCAGATCTCCAACCAAACATGCAGTGCATTGCAATGTCATTGGATTATAATTTTCTTTCAGGAATTGTTTTATGCATTTAAACCCCTGTCACAACAGGGTCGCATTTTCACAGCAATCCTATGGAATCCAAGAACACCGAGCTGTGCGCAGAGGAATCGCAAGCATCGCCTCGGCAATGCAGTGGCATGGTTAGTTAACGTGGTGGGGTCACAGAGAATGCTGAGTTACAGCGTGCACTTTGAGCATGCACAAAACAAATGCTGTCGCTCTGCATTCTAATAAGAGTGCAGTGGGAATGCAGTGAGGTCACTGTAGCAGCACAGTGAGGTCTCCTACAATGCCACAGGATTGCCGCAGGCACGCACAAAGGTCGCAATGGTTGTCGATGGTGCTTGCACGGCAACCAATCAGTGTTCTCTGAGATGGCACTGCATCTCTACCACACTTATACGGCCCATCTATGGTGCTCACACCGAATATTTTTTATTGCCCTCTTACAATAACTGTACTGCGCTACCCCACAAAATAGTATAAAGGAAAAAAATATGCAAACAAACATTCTTTTCACTATGACTGATGCACTGCAGCAAGCGGGGCAACTGCTTCCATATATGCAGGTCAAGGATGGTGCAGACGTTGTGTATCTCATTCTGGGATGACGGCAGAGGAGGGCCCAAAGGAGTAGAAGGCGTAGAAGGCTTTGGGTTCGACCATAGCTGGACGGAGGCAGACAGTTGCAGAATGGTCACTTTCGTTCTAATAGGTAGTGCAAACAAACGTTTTCAACACGCCGTCAGTGCTGTGTGATCGCCATGAAAGCGCAGTGCATACACAGTGTGGGCACCATGGCAACTCTATGCACACAGTGGAAGTGCGTGAGAGCACAGACAATCGACAACTAGAACTCTGTAGGAACAAAATAGAATGCCATGGGAGCTCCATAGAAACACCTACGTTGCAGTGAAAACACCTTGACATTGCCATCTTTACGAAAAAATACCAGTTCTTTCTGTGATTACATGGTGCTCTTGAAAATTGTGCTATCGCAGTGGCAACGCGGCTAGGTGTCAGGGGTTTTACTGAATAGTCTTAGAAAATGGATGTTTCCAACTATCTCACAAAGTTTGTAAATCAAATCACTATAAAATTACAGGTGCAAAATGCCTTGTCATCAAACTGTTTCTCTCCAAACAATAGTAAATCAAAACAACAATTAATCATAAATATTAAGGTAAAAATTAGGACACAATATAGCATGATTGATATGCTAATCACAGAGCGTAATGTAATTTTGCCTTGCGTGATTCTAGAATCCTGTAAGGCATTTCTAGAATACATGTAATTGGACATTATTGGAATTCTTAAAACATGCAGTACAATTCTGGAATTGTCCATAGTCTTATAATGCGCAGAACATATACATCCTAGAATCTTGTGGACGGAACTCCTTCAACATTTTTTGTTTTAACCCTTTACTCCATGAATATTTCTGTAAGAAATAATAACATCATGAATAGTAGTTGAATAAATTTTAAAATATTAACACAAGAAATTTTGTCTTGGTAGAAACTGTAGAATATGATCTACAGTGAAACCCCGCTAATGCGACCACTTAACAAACAGCCACTGATGTCGTCTAAAGCAGGTGGTTGCTTAATGCAGGACGAAAGTTATGCAGAAAGCTCCTATAGGAGCTTTCTGCATAACTTTCGTCCTGCATTAAGCTACCACCTGCCTCAGCCACCCAGAATTGTGCCCCTTTTTGGTGGTCGCATTAGCGGGGTTTTACTGTATATTATTCTATAATCAAACATTGAGCAGACCCTGATCAGATAACTCCTAGAGGCAAAGGCATCTAAATATATAAGTTAAACTTTCACAGATAAGCTGGCTAACTTTGCATATATTGGCACAAAAGAAGAAATTACAGCTGTGGTCATTTTTTGGCTGAATTATGATCTGGGTTCTTTGTGTCACCTATACATGTATAAGATACTGTTCAGCTTTTTTAACCCATTACCTCATAGGCTATTTTTAGATCCAACCTCTTTGAATAAATCTACCGTATAGGAGCATTAACTAGAGAAAAGGAAAAGTTTTAGAATTTTGTAGTTCTGAAACCATTGTGATAAATAGAGCATTTGCTCCTATGGAGCAAATGCTCTATTTATCACAATGGTTTCAAAAAGTGACTTTTACAGAGGCGTAGAAAGGCGTATTTATGGAGGAAAGGGCTAATACACCAACATGGGGACATCTTTGTCCTATGGAAATAATTATAGGTTTTTTAGAATATGTTTTCTTTTTCTTACCAAGAGAAGAGTTAACAATAGACACTGCTTGAAGACATGCCCTGGATATTGATTATCCATCAAATCTTCAATTGTATTTATTTCTATAAAAAAATATGAGCGAGTCACGGTCCTTCGGGACTTGTTTCCGTCTTCAGTCAAAAGGTTACATACCATATTTACCCTAAAGCTTAGAACACCTGATCTCCCCTCTCTAGCTTTAAGGCGGGAACACCCAATCTCCCCTCTCTAACTTTAAAGCTAGAACACCCAATAAACTTTATCTTGCCTTAAGGCTAGAACACCCTATCTCCCTTCTCTAGCTTTAAGGATTTAAGAACATCCAATCTCGCCTCTCTAGCTGTAAAGCTGGAACATCCAATCTCCCCTCTCTAGCTGTAAAGCTGGAACATCCAATCTCCCCTCTCTAGCTGTAAAGCTGGAACACCCAATCTCCCCTCTCTAGCTGTAAAGCTGGAACATCCAATCTCCCCTCTCTAGCTGTAAGGCTGGAACACCCAATCTCCCCTTTCTAGCTTTAAAGATAGGACACCCAATCTCCCCTCTCTAGCTGTAAGGCTGGAATATCCAATCTCGCCTCTCTAGCTGTAAAGCTGGAACATCCAATCTCCCCTCTCTAGCTGTAACGCTGGAACATCCAATCTCCCCTCTCTAGCTGTAAGGCTGGAACATCCAATCTCCCCTCTCTAGCTGTAAGGCTGGAACACCCAATCTCCCCTCTCTAGCTGTAAAGCTGGAACATCCAATCTCCCCTCTCTAGCTGTAAGGCTGGAACACCCAATCTCCCCTCTCTAGCTGTAAAGCTGGAACATCCAATCTCCCCTCTCTAGCTGTAAAGCTGGAACATCCAATCTCCCCTCTCTAGCTGTAAGGCTGGAACATCCAATCTCCCCTTTCTAGCTTTAAAGCTAGGACACCCAATATCCCCCTCTAGGCTTTAAAGCTAGGACACCCAATATCCCTTCTCTAGCTTTAAAGCTAGGACACCCAATACCCCCCTCTAGGCTTTAAAGCTAGGACACCCAATATCCCTTCTCTAGCTTTAAAGCTAGGACACCCAATACACCCTGTCTGGCATTAAGGCTAGAACATCCAATCTCCCCTCTCTAGCTTTAACCCATTCACTCATAGGCTATTTTTAGACCCAACCTCTTTTAATAAATATACTGAAAAAGAGCATTTACTTGAAAAAAAAGAAAAGTTTAGAATTGTGTAGCTTTTAAACCATTGTGATAAACAAAGCATTTGCTCCACAGCTCAATTTATCAAAATTCTTTCAAAAATTGACTTTTACATAGGTGTCAGAAGGCGACAATATGAGGAAATGGGTTTAAAGATAGAACATCCAATCTCCCCTCTCTAAGTTATAAGGCTAGAACACCCAAATTTTCTTCTCCAACTTTAATGCTAGAACACCCAATGTCCTCTCTCTAGCTTAAGTCTATTAATTACCATTTTGCTAACTTTAAATGAGACTGATGAAGAAGCAGATAGTGTGTACCCTGATCAAGCTGCTTCTTCAGCAACAGTTTAGTCTTGGTCTGCATTAGTTGCTGAAGTTAATCTGGCAGAATATTTAGGGTAATAACAGTAGCATGTATGGACATACACAATCCATCATCTAGCCAACAGGGGGCACCACGGGTAAACGATATTCCGAAACATTGGACTATTAATTAGGAGCCAAGGCCATCACACTTTTGTCCATATTTGGGAAAGAGTTAACTCTCTGCAAGGTAGCTGTGATTTTGTGATTTCCTCTGCAAACAGTTTGGATCCAGATCAGATGAGTTACTCAGCATCTCATTAGGATCTCATTAGGATCCATTCTTTTTAACAGTCCAATCATGGCTTTTCAAACACAATGGAAAGAAATCTACATTAACCCTTTCCCTCATATAGATGCATAGATACATTTGCAAACAGGGTAGACCCAGATCAGACAGCTTCTATAGGAGCAGCCATCTGATCAGGGTCTGCTCTGTTTTGTTTACAACATTATATAGACATGATTCTACAGTTTTTATCAGAGCAAAACATTCCTTTGAAACTTTGACATTTTGAAAATTCAGCTAATAAATATTCACGATGTCATTTATTAGTTGATAAGGCTAAGTGAAGGCAACAATTACTTACTGATCAAAGAGCCTAAGTACTCTAATTCAAACAGACACACATAGGCAAATAGTGCAGACCCTGACCAGTTGCTTCTATGTCAGTTGAATTTGAAGTTGATCAAAATTATCGTAAATTGAATTATTCAGCTTCACAAGTCCATGAGCCAGAATTATGGAGCATCCAAATAGTATAGGTAAATACGGTAAATCTCATCCCAGGGACTAATTTTGCTGATTACAACCCTTTCCCTGTTCTATGTTTATTTCCATTTTCAATACCTACTTAATATTCATGGATACAATAGTTATAATGAAATATGGAAGGTGGAACATTGTAGACATTTTAGAAAGTAAAAAAACAGATCTATCAAATTCTTTTAGCAAACAGAGCAGACCCTGATCAGATGGCTCCTCTTGGAGCCGTCTGATCTGGGTCTACGCTGTTTGCAAATGCGTGAAAACACGTTTATATGAGGGAAAGGGATAATTTAGCCCACCTCTGACTTGGACTGAAGGTCAGTTACCATGCTGCCTTACAACATAATTAAATTAATTAAAACTTGCATTTCTGAAAAGAATTGCACAATAAATGATATGTGAAAAATGAAGTTTATGTCATATCTGCTGATGAATTTTGTTTATCAGGATAAAAGCTCCCTCATAGGCTATTTTTAGACCCAACCTCTTTGAATAAATCTACCCAAAAGGAGCATTCACTAGAGAAAAGGAAATTACAGTAGAATCCCTCTAAATGCGACCACTTAATGAATAAGCATGGGTGTCTTTATAAGCAGGTGGTTGCTTAATGCAGGACAAAAGTAATGCAGAAAGCTCCTGCATTAAGCTACCACCTGCATCTAGCACCCAGAATGATACCTCTTTTAGGTGGTTGCATTTGCGGGGTTTTACTGTATTAGAATTGTGTAGTTTTAAATTTTGCTCTATTTCTCACATTTATTTAAAAAAGTGACAATTACAAAGACATCAATATGAGCGAATGTGTTTTTGATGTCTGTTTGAAGGCCAATTCTGATCTGTTGCAGTTTTTTCTTACATTTACTACGAGTTTGTTCTAGCTGTAGTGACGCTATTGACCAATTGTGCTGATGAGATGCTGAGTAACTAAGCAGGAAAAGGGGGTTAATCTCTTTTTGTGTTGGGAGCAAGATAGCTGGCATTTGATTGAAGGCTTTGATTGGATCTTGTTAATCTTTTCCGTCATGAATATTCATATAAGAAATAAATACATCATGAATATAAATTACCTGATTTTCTCTATAAGAGCATAATGAACACAAGATTTCTGGGCCATGGTGGAATCTATGTAGACCCTAAGCAGTGCAGACCCTGACGAAGCCATCTAATCTGAGTCTACTCTGTTTGCAATGGCATAGAATGCATCTTACATAGACTCCATATTATAGAGTTTAAGTTAGTTCAAGTATACACATTTAGCATTTCTGACCGAATGTGAACAAAACTTTCAATTGCAGAATGAATGGACTAATCATTCAACATTGACGGAAGAGGTCATTTTGAAAATTGAGCATTCTCAGAGTTAATACGAGATAATTGATTTTCTTAGTCAAATTCGTGGGAACAGTTTCTTTCATCAGCTAATGAAATAATCTTTTCCATCGGAAAAATAAACGAATTAACCCTTTGAATTGAGGGAAACAAATGTACAGTAAAACCAGTCTTGAGCGACCATTCATTTATTGAACATAGGAGCTTTAAAAAGCAGGTGGTTTTCAGCTTAATACAGGACAAAAGTAATGCAGAAAGCTCCCATAGGAGCTTTCTGCACTCCTTTTGACCTGCATTAAGCTACCACCTGCCTTATAGGCCCACACTTATACCTCTTTTTGATGGTCGCTTAATCTGATCAGGGTCTGCTCTGTTTGCTAACGAATTCTGAAAGATTTCTAAAATGGCTAAAATTTTGTCCATGAATATTCAGTAAGTATCGAAATTTGGAATAAACATAGAACAGGGAAAGGGTTAAGACATGTTATGCTGTAGATGCATTGACAGATTTTGTGACTTCGTTATGAAAATTCATTAGTCAAAGTACAATCATTGTATCAGTGGTAGACCTATTGATTATCCCCAGCATGCTGAGCTACAGTATTGTGCGCCGCGCATATTGTTGTCCGCTTCTTGTTTTTTAATCCTTAACCCTTTCCCTCATATAAACATGTTTTCACGCATTTGCAAACAGAGTAGACCCAGATCAGACGGCTCCTAGAGGAGCCGTTTGATCAGGGTCTGCTCTGTTTGCTAATAGAATTTGATAGAGCTGTTTCTTTACTTTCTAAAATGTCTACATTGTTCCATCTTCCAGATTTATTTATACCTATTATGTTAATGAATATTCAGTAGGTATTGAAATTTGGCCAAAATATAGAACAGGGAAAGGGTTAACATGCTAATTAATTAAAATTTGCACCTCAATTTCTGAGTATTAATGTATCAAACTTTATAACTGAAGAGATTTATTTTTATGACAACAGTACAGACCCTGATTCTCTAGGAGTCCTTTGATCTGGGCCTACACTGTTTGCAAAGGTCTGATATTGTCAGTTCCTGCACTTCAAGGATTAAAGTATCTTTTTTATTGTTAAAACAGGACCAGAGTATTAAAAAGTCTGGATTGGTCACATCTGGATCCAAACTGTCTGTAAAGGCTATTATCAATTCATCCAATGAATGAATTAATCTGCGTGAAGAACTGGTCTGGGCTTTCAGAATCAATCACCCAGTTGGGGCATGGGGCGATATATAATCTGTCATGCATCAGATAATGAAATCAGGGAGGTGATCGGAAATATAATTTTTCCAGCATTTACATTAGGAAAATCATTTGTTTGACCTGGCAGATATATACAGGTAAACCTCTGAAAACCGAACCTCTGAAAACCGAAAATCTCTAAAAACCGAACAAATATTTTGGTCCCGAATTTTTCCTTATATATTCTATATAGAAAAGCTCTCTGAAAACCGAACTCTCTGAATTCTGAATACCGAACACAAGTTCCGGAACAGAAACCTATATTTCCATTGTAAATCACCTCTGAAAACCGAACATTACCCTGAGGGCCAATTAGGGGTGCTGACTTGTTGATAGTTTGACTAGGGAATTTTGGGATCCCTACTGTGTATGACAGCTGCCTGTGTTACTACAAAGGTGTGAAAAACACAACAGGGGTATAGGCTAATACTTTAGCAGATGTTGCTTTTGGAAATCATAAGAAAACTTTAATTAGGCATGATTTTTCACACCTATTTATTGAAATTAAGGGAAAATGATCAAATTTTGTTTTCATAAACACGATGCCTACATACTTAAATGTTCATGCTAAATATTACCAGCACTTCAATTGACTGAGATAACTTCATTATCTGAGGTGAGAAAATTAAGTTTAGAGCAATTCTGCATGAACAAGTCTTTTGATTATGAAAAATAATAAAAGATAAATAAAATCAATAATAAAAGATAAATAAAATCAATCAGGCAGTGAATCTAACCGTCAGTTTGATGTAAACACTTAACACAATCATGACTGCTCCGACGTCATCCATATGTGGCAAAGTATAAATTAGATAAAACAATATTACAATATGATTATTTTCTTGTTACTGAATACTCTCATCTATAGTAGAAAGTCATGTTTGTATCTTATTCTGATAAGATCAAAAGAAGTGAACGATATTACAGAAGATCACATTCATTACCTTCAGGTTTCACATTAAGAAAAATCTCTGAAAACCGAACACCTCTGAAAACCGAACATTTTGTCTGGTCCGAAGGTGTTCGGTTTTCAGAGGTTTACCTGTATACAGTAAAACCCAGCTTATACAAACGTTTAGTAATGTAAAGTTGAGAACTTTTATAGCCACCAGTGCCTAAACCCTTTACCTGATAAATATTCATGTAAGGAATATTGACATCATGGCGGTGGTCTAGTGGTAACGCGCTTGACTATCAGTCCGGAGGTCCGGGGTTCAAATCCCGATCCCTCCCAGAAATTTCAGAGATGCTTTTCCTTGTCTCCAACCCGCACATCCTCCCAACCCAGGGGGTTAAAATGGGTACCTGAGAGGGTCACTCGCCGGTACTGCGGCTGCATGATTGCGCCATATGTTAGCAGCGCTCAATATTGTAGGCCAATGACTCTATGACCAGGGGAGTAAATGTACAGTCGGCTGAGCGGTCATTCGGACTGAAAGTAGACTATAACTAGGTACTTTACTTTTTTTACTATTAATTACATTTTCTTATATTGGTACATGAACACATGAATTTTTTACCTTTTTAGAAACTGTAGAGTCAGATCTATACAATGCCATAAGCAAACAGAGTAGACCCTGATCAGATGACTCCTACAGGCTCTGTACTCTGCAAAGGCATGAAATGCTGTTTCTGTTTGGTTATGGGCTACTTCATGCAGGATGAAAGTCATGCAGAAAGTTCCCATAGGAGCTTTCAGCATTATTTTCATCAGGCATGAAGCCCATGTCTTAAGGACCAAGAATGATACTTATTTAAGTTAGTTATCAGATTATCCAGGTTTCACTGTAGTTTATCATGCACTTTGTTTAGTGTGTGAGTACATCTTGGGGTGGCGGAGTGTCACATACCATTTTCAATACCAGGGGTCCCAGGTTTGATCCTCCACCGGACGAGACTATAAACTGAGGTCCGATGTATCGGTGCTTTGCACTGGGCATCTTGAAGAACCAGAGATACTCTGTTGATAATAAGAGTAGGGCATTGTACCCGGGTTTCTGTGTCTCATCTCCCCTCTCTCTTGGGCGTCCAATTAGCCCATAGTGAGCAGAAACAGACGTTAATCAACACAAACAAACACATACCATTTTCAGGTTACTGTGATCTTGACTTGGACCTCTGATATCAGTTATAGAAAAATCTTTTCCAGAGTATAAAATTATCTCCTGTATTACTTGAGGTAGGAATGCTAAAGTTGGCATGTTAATACATGTTAACACAGTGTTGTGTCTCTGTCTCTGTGACCTTGACCTTTGACCTCAGCTATAGAAAAAAACCTTGTCCAGAGCATAATATCTCCTATATTACTTTAGGTAGGAATGCCAAATTTAGTGTGTGAGTACATCTAGGGATGACAAAGTGTCATGTGAAGTTTTCTGGTCACTGTGACCTTGACCATTGACCTCAATGGTAGACATACCTTCTCACTTACAGTTAAAAATGGGTATTTTACATTATATCCGCAATGTTGCTTAGTCGTTTCTTGTTTAAGGTTACTTAAGTTTGAACTCGGTTAACATTGTGCAGTATTTTAGTCTAGTTTCATATTGCAATAACATATACAGACCTGCCTACAAAACACCTTTTAAATGTTAGTGCTTTGCTTTGGGGGCATTTTTCACCTACTGTGACGCATTTCTTGTTTGTTTTTGTTTTTGCCAACCCACTGACATTAGCATCTGTCTGTATAGGACTCCTGTATTTAGAATGCAAGATCATTTTCCTTACTTATAATAAGGCAGATTTATTGACAGCCATTAGGCCTATAATAAAACATTGCTATCACTTGACAAACCATCTCACTACCCTTAACCCTTTCCTCCATAGGCTATTTTTAGATCCAACCACTTTGAACAAATCTACCAAAAAGGAGCATTTACTAGAGAAAAGGAACATTTTAGAATTTTGTAGTTTGAAACCATTGTTATAAATAGAGTATTTGCTCCTGTAGGAGCAAATGCTCTATTTATCACAATGGTTTCAACAGGTGATTTTTACAGAGGCGTAGAAAGGCGTATTTATGGAGGAAAGGGTTAATATGCTGAGGAAGATGGTGCCAGTAGATGTCATCTGTTTTATGGTGTTTTTTTTTAAATAATGTGCTTTGTCATTTCTTATCAAAAACATTATCAAAGTGTCAAGAGTGTTTAAATGGTGATAAGATACTAAGTTACAGTAAAACCTCTCTATAACAGCCACTAAATTGTGTTAATTAGTTGGTATTTAGGGCAGGTGGCTGCTTAAAGCAAGGTGAAAGTAAAACGGAACGCTCCTATAGGAGCGTTCTGTTTTACTTTCACCTTGCTTTAAGCAGTCACCTGCTTTTAACACAAAGTATTTGGTGTAATTTAGTGGCCGTTATAGAGAGGTTTTACTGTATATATCGTCTCATCTGGATACAAACTGCTGGCCAAGGTTCTCCCAGATATGGGAAATACTAATCCTTTGACTGTTGAATTTTCAAAGTGGAATGATCCATCATTGTTGAATGATAGAGTCCATTCAGAATGAAGAGGTTACACTTTGTGAGTGGATTTTGAATGACAAACAGTGTAAGCACAGATCAGAGAGCTACTCTAGGAGACCTCTGATCTGAGTCTACACTGTTTACAAATGCCAGCACACCCGGTGACCATATTCAAAGAGGATTAGGGGAAACATGAACCGAAAACAATGGCATACCCTTTTCTTATTTCCAGGAAATTATCAATATATTTGACAGTATTGATACAGTCTGTTGAAAATCAGGAAAATAAGGTTGTCATGGTTACTGGAAAGGAACAAGTGTAGACAAGCATTTGTCATTAAATGTCATACTCATTAGATCATAAGAGATGTGTGTTATAGCCATTTTACCATATCATTGGTTGATTCAAAATTGTAATTAACTCTTAACTCCATGAATATTCATGAAAGAAATAATGAAATCATGAATACAATGTATTAATTGTTATAATAGCATATGGAGACAGGAATTTTTGGCCATGGTAGAATCAGAGCTGTATCATTTCATAAGCAAACAGAGCAGACCCTGATTAGACGTCTACTCTGTTTGCAAAGGCGTAGAAAGGCGTATTTACGGAGGAAAGGGTTAACTCTTTTGGCACCAAAACATTGTTATCTGGTTTAAATTTCAGAATTAACTTTCCTTCAATTTTTTCTCCAAGCATATGTGAAGTGTCAAACAGTTTTAATCCTGATAAGATGCCAAAGTTACTTATTGTCTGGTCTAGATCCAAACTGATTGCAAAGGACTTGATAGATTAATTGCTCATGGATTGCTGTTCAGTGACTATGGCAGTTAAACAGTTAACTGATATAGATTTGCTCATGGATCGCTGTTCGGTGACCATGGCAGTAAAACAGTTACCTGACATAGATTTGTTCATGGATCACTGTTCGGTGACTATGGCAGTAAAACATTTACCTGACATAGATTTGCTCATGGGTTGCTGTTCAGTGACTATGGCAGTAAAACAGTTATCTGACATAGATTTGTTCATGGATCGCTGTTTGGTGACTATGGCAGTAAAACAGTTACCTGACATAGATTTGTTCATGGATCACTGTTCGGTGACTATGGCAGTAAAACATTTACCTGACATAGATTTGCTCATGGGTTGCTGTTCAGTGACTATGGCAGTAAAACAGTTATCTGACATAGATTTGTTCATGGATCGCTGTTTGGTGACTATGGCAGTAAAACAGTTACCTGACATAGATTTGCTCATGGATCGCTGTTCGGTGACTGGCAGTTAGACAGTTACCTGACAGATTCGCTCATTGATCGCTGTTCAGTGACTATGGCAGTAAAACAGTTACCTGACATAGATTTGTTCATGGATCGCTGTTTGGTGACTATGACAGTAAAACAGTTACCTGACATAGATTTGCTCATGGATCGCTGTTCAGTGACAGTGGCAGTAAAACTGTTACCTGACATAGATTGTGGGACATAAGTCACTATTGCAGTGTGGGACATAAGTCACTAATGTTATTTTCAAACAGTGAAGACCCGGATGAGAGGGCTCCTAGAGGATCCCTCTCTACAGATTCTGCACTGTTTGTCATGTTAAATTTTTCTTTAAAACAAACCTTAAATATTCATGAGTCACTAATGTTCTTTGTAAACAGTGAAGACTCAGATGAGAGGGTTCCTAGAGGTTCTGCACTGTTTGTCATGTTACACTTTTCTTTAGAACAATCCTTAAATATTCACCTTAACCCATTCACTCATGAGCTATATTTAGATCCAACCTCTTTGAATAAATCTACCGAAAAGGAGCATTAACTAGAGAAAAGGAAAATTTTAGAATTTTGTAATTTGAAACAATTGTGATAAATAGAGCATTTGCTCCTATAGGAGCAAATGCTCTATTTATCACAATGGTTTCAACAGGTGACTTTTGCAGAGGTGTCAAAAAGCATCAATATGAGGGAATGGGTTTAAAGCTGGACGTATTTGAATTTTGGAATTATGTCTATTTTGAAATTCAGCATTGTAAGAGTTAATATAAATGCTCCTATAGGAGCAAAAAGTTTCCTTGAAAGGTTTACATTATAAAAACTTGAGCTAGTTAAATATTCATGATGTCATTATGTCTTACATATTGAACAAGGAAGGATTAACACTTTCCTCCATAAATACCCCTTTCCATGCCTCTGTAAAAGTCACTTTATGAAACTATTGTGATAAATAGAGCATTTGCTCCTATAGGAGCAAATGCTCTATTTATCACAATGGTTTCAAATAGTAGGGGACATTTTTCGAAATTTTGTTACCTGGTTTACAATAACAGGATACTTTCAGATAATGAAGAGTATGACTTAGCAATAAAAATAAGAAGGGTGGCAGCATTGCGGTACAATTATAAAGCACTAAATTTGGAGTTTCCATGGTAACGGCTATGTCGTAGAAATAAAATAAATATCATACACAAAGATCTCTCAATATCTTTTTAACTAATGGAGGGATTTTTAAATAACTTTATAACTAAATGACTAAAAACAAGGCAATGTTAAAAATATAAGTTTCAATTGATTCCCTTTAAGGTCAATGTTAGGGGTCAAAGGTCAAATTTGAGGTTTTTTTCTCTGTTTCAAGACCTTTTCGTTCTAAAATTTTACATTAACATTGGTATA
The DNA here is from genome assembly GCA_963576725.1 of Azorinus chamasolen. Taxonomy (NCBI): domain Eukaryota; kingdom Metazoa; phylum Mollusca; class Bivalvia; order Cardiida; family Solecurtidae; genus Azorinus; species Azorinus chamasolen. The sequence goes on along the minus strand of OY755243.1, from coordinate 1,997,004 downwards.
TTTAAGTAAAACTTGGCACAGATATTCATTTAAAAAAGGAGGTGCCCTTTACCACGATTTGTATAGGTGTATCAAGGTCAATGTCACAAGTAGAGGTCAAATGTCACATTTTAGAAGCCAAACATCATTTTTTACTACTTTGTGAATGTTGAAGGCCACTTGTTCTACATATACATGTATGATGTATTTCTAATAACTTTGCAAGGTCAACATACTAAAACAATATCCTCTACCAAAGATTTTGGTTCATACTGCCAATGTCAAGGTTGCAAGTAGAGGTCAAATGTCACATTTAAGAAGTCAAAGGTCAAATTTGTACTTTTTGTGCAATTTCAGTACATTTTCCCATGTATGTGATGTATGTTTTGTAATAAATGTGCACATACACCTTACTGAGTCTATATCCTCTACCAAGGACTTTGGTATATACATGTATTGTCAATGTCAATGTCGCAAGTAGAGGTCAAAAGTCACATTTGAAAAGTCAAATGTCAAATTTGTACTTTTTGTGCATTTCAGTCAATTTTTTCTACCTATGAGATGTATATTGCAATTAATGTGCACAACAGACTAAGACAATATCCTCTACCAAGGACTTGGTACATAAAATCAAGGTCATTGAAGGGTCAAAGGTAAAAGTTGAGAACTATTTTCCTCTTAACCTAACATGAATATTTCGTAAATCGAGGAAGAGACATAAATATAATGGTTATACACAACAGTTTAATGATATGTTATTTTAGATAAATAAATTGTACCTTATAACGACTTATGTCAAGTATCTCTTCTTTCAGCATTTCAGATAATATCATCATAGTTAGTTTGTGCCTTGTTAACATTTAAATGATCACAATTTTCTCAGAAATATCAACTAAGGTTTTTTTTCAATTTCATTAATAACTATGACTAAGCACATATTTATCACAGTGCTGTAATCATAATCTTAACTATCACAAATGATTTAAAAATCAATACCACCGCCATTTCGAATCACTATCACCGACATTCAAAATCATTTTCAGACAATCAAAATCATCATCACAGACATTCAAAGTTGTAACAATAACAGGGTACATGTATCAATATCTTAATAGTGGCATTAGTATGCCCCTCCCTCCCCCCCTCCCCCCCTCCCCCCTGTTTGTTTGTTTGTTTGTTGGTTGTTTTGTTTCCAACTTTAACGTTGGCGACAATTTTGTAGCTATTGCACATACATACTTCAAACTTAGCATGCATATGCAACTTATAGAGGCAAACATATTTAGGGGTGACATATCAAGATCAAGTTCATACATCAAAGTAAAATGTCAAATTACTGGTCAAATTTAGATTGGCGATAAATTTGTCACCTTTCAAAATGCATCCCTCAAACACTTGTGGAGGCGAACGTTTTAGTGGGGACTTTTTAAAGTCTCTGAACGCCTTTGCATTAAAAAATAAATATATGCTGAATGTACCCTTCAGTATACCATTTAAACAGTCTTACTTTTTATTTGATCGTTTTCTGTTGAGAAACAACGATAAAACTCTAGAATATATCGCGCTGTACTTTTTGTTCCAGCGGTAAAAAACAGTATGGCAGTTCTTTATAAATATTCGCTATAGATATAGCAAACACTTCGCGCATGTGCCTCTCGATATCAAACAATACATTTAGGCGTCTCTTGGAAGCCGAAGTGGGATAAGCACTGTCTCTAAAAAATGGGAAAGAAAGTGTAGAAATACATACTCACAGTCTCTATATTTAAACCTACTTCCGTTTTATCTATATTCAAATTCTGAAGGGAGGTGATCCCCTGAGAGCAAAAATTGCAACACAAAAAGAGAAAATTGCAGACTCGGTTTTATTGAGTCTGTTCATGAACAGTAATTGAAAGTGCAACACTGCTCACGCCCCCCTAGCACCGGCTTTAGCGGTATTCAATTTTCAGAACAAGAAGTACTGAAATTCATGATCTCAAAGGATCAGAAAGTATAACAACACTGAGAATGAAGTACGGGGCGACCTACTTTCGTTTTCATCGATTTAAAAAACATGTAATTTAACACAAAGCCTTACGTTTGAAACTTTTTTAAGACCAGTTTCTTTCAAATGGATGGGCACTCTATAAAAACACCAAATTGTCATTTTTTTCGATCTCATGACGTCCAGGGACTTTAAGGTCAATGTCATACATTATGGTCAAGTGTCAAATTACGGGTCAAATTTAGATTGGTGATAATTTTGTCGTCTTCAACATACATCCTCCAAACTTGGCATGCATGTGAAACTTATGGATTCGGACATTTTTAGGGGTAACCTATTAAAGTAAAGGTCATACATCAAAATCAAACGTCATATCGGGGACATTGTGTTTCACTAACATATTTCGTTGTTTTTAAATCACAACGTGTGTGTACCACAGACATTATTTACATCATGTATACACATAACACTTGTCACAGAATATGTCAGTAGACTGTATTTTATTTGAAAAAAGTACAATAACAACTGTTTTTACAGCATATGGGAACACCATTTTTCCTTGAAAAGTAAGATTGGTTAGTTAAAATGTTCATTTAAAATCATCCAAGAAAAAAATGATTTCAAACCAAAAATAAGCAAACAACTGTCAATATGATAGATCTAATAATGTATCGGTAGTTACATTCATTAATTGAATAGCGCAATTTTGATTGTGGCCAAATACAACTAAGCTATCACTAAAGGTGATTATTACAACTAGAGCTATCACTAAGGGTGATTATTACCCCTGCCCGCCACCTTGTCACAAGATGCACTGACTTCAATACAAGCGGCAATAGCTCAATAATCCTTTCATCCACTTAAAATGCTTATGAAAAGTAACAAAGGGGAATAAATCCCTCTAAAATGAAGTTATTGTTACAGCCCTTGTTGACTGCACATCCTCTCGCCACCCTCTTTCCATATATAAAGTTGCACAGTTGTGCCTACAATACTTGAGAAGTTATGCGCCAGACAAACAAGTTGCTTCTAAAAAGTAACTATGGGGAATAACTCCCCAAAAAATGAATGTAGAGTTACAACCCTTATTGACTGCACATCATCTCATCACCCTCTATTCATATATAAAGTTGCACAGTTGTGCCTACAATACTTGAGAAGTTATGCTCCGAACAAAAATTGCTTCTGGAAAGTAACTAAGGAGAATAACTCCCTCAAAAATTAATTTAGAGTTGCAACCCTTATTGACAGCACATCCTCTCATCGCTTCGTACACGGGCCTCAATTGGTTTTGCATGCGCACAGTGTAAGCTCCTGAAATCCCTTCACGACCAAGGGCTTGTATGAGGCCTTACAATGTATGAGGTGGACTTGCCAACCAAACAAAGCTCAGGTGATGGAAAACCAGTTTCAAAATTCAGACATAAATACCAAATGCTGTCACTGTTTCAACTATTTTGGTAGAGTCACCAAATGATTATTCCTCTCAACTTATTTCGAAATCTGACCATCGGTTTGTAGGAATATATTCTGAAATTGGGAGATCCTTCGAAAGCATAAGCAGTAATGCGAAAGGACAAAACTGCAGACTTGGTTTTATTGAGTCTGTTCGTGACTAGTTATTAAAAATGTAACACTTCTCACGCCCCTAGCACCGGGTTAAGCAGTATTCAATTTTCAAAATCAAAACATAAAAACTAATGACCTCGAATGACCAGTAAGTATATCAACACTGAGAATTTAAATATTGTTTTCTTTTGGTTGTTCCGCATGGTTTCAAACCATTTTAGCTGTTTTTGGAGGTGGTTACCTAATGATTATTCCAATTAAATTATTCTGAAGTCAGACCATTGGTTTTAGTGAAGAGGAGATTTAAAATTTTGCTATGTTTTCTATACAGACAAACAGGTCCGTCCCTAGCGGCCATATTGTTTTAGACATTGTCATGATTTTAGCTACTTGGGAAGATAGTCACCTAATGATTATTCCCATCAAATTATTTTGAAACCTGACAACCAGTTTCGGAGAAAAAGAGGTTAGAAGATTTTTCTTTTGGTTGCCATGGCAACCAGAGTTCTACATGGATCCACATTTTTTAGCTATTTTGACAGAGAATCACCCAAAGACCATCATTGGAAAGTTTCATTACATTTGACAATATAATTTTAGAGGGGATGTCACTTGAAAAAAAATATTGACGACAGACGACACACGATAGACGACGCCTGACGACCGACACATGATGATCACAATAGCTCGCCATGGCACGTTGTGCCAGGTGAGCTACAAATAGACAGTCTTCTTGAATCGACTTGTTTGTTTGATACAATGATGGAAAGAACTTGATAAAAATTGTAAATAATTCGAAAATATTGTGCAAAAATCACTAAAAATAGTTCTTTTATAGCCGTTGCCATGGTAACAAAGGATATGTTTACTGTTAATTTGTAAATAAAATGTTTCAACAATAATCACATGGAAGACCACACCAATACTTTATACAAATAACAAGACAAACATGCTGTAAAAAGAAAATGTAGGCTAACTTTCTAATTCACTAGAAAATGTCAATTTTAGAACCACAAATGAATTTCATATCATTTTAAGAATATTTTGGTTGCCATGGCAACCAGATCTGTGTCCCAGAATGTTAACATAATATTTGTGTAATTTTGTAAGTAAATAGCAAGGTCTTACAATGATTCATTATTTAGACATTTAGACAAAAACAATAAGGATTTGTTTTCAAAAAAGTTAAAAATTGGGCAAAATTACACACGTTATTGCCATAGTAACCAGCCATTGAGGAAAAAGTTATTTTAATTTTATTTCAAATCAACACTAGCCATCTCTCATTTCCAAAGAGTAAACAATGGGGACATATTTACATCCAAAAGCAAACTGGCAGTCCTTTTAAATTCTGTATATCATTTTGAAGCTTGTTGCTATGGAAACCACGATTTCCACCAGAATGTTATTGGGAATGTTCTGCCACCCTTCTAAAAATGTTAGGTAAGGTGTTAAGTTTATATTTGTAAAATATGGAGTTATTGTTAATCAGGTAACAAAATCTGCCAAAATCAGGCTTTTTGTCCCCTACTAAAACTACAAAATTCTAAAAATTTCCTTTTCTCTAGTTAATGCTCCTTTTCTGTAGATTTATTCAAAGTGGTTGGATCTAAAAATAGCCTATGGAGGAAAGGGTTAAATATCCATGATGTCATTATTTCTTACATATTGAACGAGGAAGGATTAACCTCAGACAAAACTTCATTGTTTCAAGCTAACTTCATCAAACCTTGTAATCTCTTAGGAAATTAGCTCTATCATTAGCTTTGAAAACTGATTTCGCTGACTAAGCAATATCTGTATGTGGTGCTTCTGCTTCAGGATTATTATATTTCTAAGTACAGTGGAACCCCTCTAATGCGACCACTTAATGAATAAACATTGGTGTCTTTATAAGTAGGTGATTGCTTAATGCAGGACAAAAGTAATGCAGAAAGCTCCTCTAGGAGCTTTCTGCATTACTTTTGTCCTGCATTAAGCTACCACCTGCATCTAGCACCCATAATTATACCCATTTTAGGTGGTCGCTTTAGCGGGGTTTTACTGTACATGTATGTCTAATGCTTCTCCTTGTGAATATTCATGTAAGAAATAATGACATCATTAATATTTATTAACTGAATTTATATAAATGTGTATGTACATAATTATGAGATTTTTTTACCAAGACAGAAACTGTAAATTAGATATTCCACTAGCAAACAAAGTAGACCAAGATCAGAGGGCTCCTATAGGAACTGTCTGATCTGGATCTACCCTGTTTGTAAAGGCATTAAAAGGCAAGTGTATCAGGTAAAGGGTTAATTGGAATACTTATTCATGAGATTGCCTAACAGTTGGATTTTTAATGACTTTGAGAGGCAGGAGGCATTTAGAATGACCATTGTTCGTTAACGAGTCCATGGGTCTGTCTCTCTGTCATACTCTTATGTGCCATGCATAACTCAAAAACTGTTTTATCTTGAGTCATGATTCTTTATAGGATGGTTGATTAATATGTGAACTTGCGCACCTGGTTTGCACTCTTTCATTATTAGCCCTCTACTCCATTAATATGCTTTTCTATACCTTTCTTCAAACGGAGTAGACCAAGATCACACAGCTTCTGTAGGATCTATCTGATAGGGGTCTGCTCTGTTTGCTTGTGATATAATATAGATATGGTTCTACAGTTTCTGCTCTGGCCAAACATGCCAGTGTCCATGTACTATTATAGCAAATTCTTATCAATATTCATGATGTCATTATTTCTGACATGAATATTCATGAAGTAAAGGGTTAATATACAAAATATTTCTTCAGCTTTCGAAGGACACAACCAAGTGTAAAAAAAATTATATGCAATATTGTCAACATTTCTGATCAAATGAGAAAATGGTCAAAACCATTATAGTAAAACCCCTCTAAACCAGATGTTAAATTTAGTATAAATATCGGTTTGTTGACAGGTGGCAGCTTAATTGCAGGGTGATCAAAGTCATGCAGAAAGCTCCTAGAGGAGCCCTCTGATCAGGGTCTGCACTGTTTGCCATGTTACACATTTCTTCAGAAAAATCCCTAAATATTCACCATAAGCTTGACCTGTTTGAATTTTGGAATAGTCCATTTGAAAATTCTGCATGGTTAACCCTTTCCCTGTTGAATATTCATGTATGAGATAATGACCTGAAGTTTTATAACAGCATATAATATAAAATTATGTTCACAGGATGTTTTGGTATTGGTAGAAACTGTAGAGTCAGGTAGACCATGATCAGATGGCTCTTACTGGAACCATCTGATCTGGGTCTACTCTGTTTGTAAATGAGATGGAAAGCGTTAACCTTTTCTTTTACTGTTTTCCATCAAGCACTGTCTGATCTGGGTCTGCTCTGTTTGCAAAGGCATAGAAAGGTGTATATATGGAGGAAAGCGATAACCCTTTGCCTGTTCTACATTTATCCTAAATTTCATTACCTACTGAATATTCATAGACAAAATAGTTCAAATGAAATATGGAAGGTGGACTATTGTAGACATTTTAGAAAGCAAAGAAACAGATCTATCAAATTCTATTAGCAAACTGAGCAGACCCTGATCAGACGGCTCCCCTAGGAGCCGTCTGATCTGGGTCTACTCTGTTTGCAGGTGCGTGAAAACACGTTTATATGAGGGAAAGGGTTAATAAGGTTGATTTGAGACTTTGTGTAGTACCATGTTAACATTTCACCAGATGTTGGGTATGATTTTAGTGTTCCAAGGAATGAATTAGCATTTCATTACAATGGCAAGTCAGTTAATCCTTTTGGGTCCATGCTTATAAAACTTTTTAGTTGAGTCTGAGTTCATTCTCAGGCTTTTGATTGGTCAGATTTGAGTTCTCAAGCTTTTGTTTGGTCAGATTTGAGCCAAAGGCTCAAATCTGACCAATCAAAAACTTGAGAACGAACTCAGACTCAACTAAAAGTTTTATAAGCATGGACCCTGATTTCAAATGGAAACTAAGTACAGGTTGACATTTTAACAAAGAAAAAGGGTAAATAAAAGATACAATGATCAGGAAACATTGAAAGTCAATAACTTCCATTGATATAAGTTGACAAGTTAACTTTTAGCAAGCCCGCGGTTATTAAACTTTTTAATTCAGTCCGAGACCAATCTCAAGCTTCTGATTTGTCAGATTAAGAGCTTGCTCAAAATCTGACAAATCAGATACTTGAGAATGAATTCAGACTCACTCAGACTTTGAAATTTTATTACTTCAGACCTAGATAAATGAAACAACAATCAGGAAAAATGGAAAGTCAATAACCTCCATTGAAATAGTTGACAAGTTAACTTTTAGCATTAAGCAATTATCACTGTCAAACAGTTCTGGTCGCTTAAATTCTGAAATAGATTTTCTCTATTTCTGTTAAAAAAAAAGATTGGATTGCCAGATAAGTTTGATCCTTCGACTTACAGGTACCCAGCATTTCATCTGAATCCAATATATTTGTATAGGTTATCACAGTCTTGCCACTAGCGTACAAAGAGCCAAATTGATTTTTAGATTATTCCTTCTCTTGCTAAGTGCACCTTAACTGACATTTGCAAACAGCTTGGATCCAGATGAGATGTTGAGTCACTCGATGTCTCATCAGGATTTAAGCTATTTGACCATAGGTAAATGGTTTCTCAACTGCTTGAACGAATCAGATGGACGTAAAAATTGTAATAGATCAGAGTTTTAGCAGACGTTGTTTTTTTTGGCCTGTGAAGGGTTATAATGTCACAGAATGTTATGTTTGAATTGAATTTGTGAGACTTTTATTCATTAGTGAAGTATTTATTGTATTGAACTCAGAAAATGCTATATAACAGCACCAGGTAGCAGTATTGATTTATTGAAATGACAAATAATAGGTGAGAATTTGGTGAAAAATTTAAAGCTGTTACTGGGCTGTAGATAAAGTGTGTGGTGATCTATCAGAATATCTTATACTTATTATATCACTTCTCAGCCAAACCCTGCCATCATCATCATTATCATCATCTACATTCAGATTATATGGGATTGAATTAATCCTCTTCTGAGGATAGGGCCTGTCAGACATGTCTTCCAAAAAGATGCCCTTTCCACTAAGATCAGTTTTGAGGGTCCATAGAATCCAGACCAAGCTGCACTCAGTCATTCCTGACCACTTCCTCCCATGTCTTCCATGGCCTGCTGGGTCTCTTTTGTGTGACCATTCCATTGTGTTTTGGGCGACCCAGTCTGTGCTGCACTCTACCTGTCCAAGCCACTAATCATCCTACTGGTGTGTACCACCATATCTACATCCTGGATGCCAGTCTTTGTGTTAACCCATTCCTGCATATTGATGCCTTTTGTCACTTTTTTAAAAGTCACTATGTGAAACCATTGTGATAAATAGAGCATTTGCTCCATAGGAGCAAATGCTCTTTTTATCACAATGGTTTCAAAAATACAAAATTTTAAAATTTTCCTTTTCAGTAGTAAATGCTCCTTTTTGGTAGATTTATTCAAAGAGGTTGGATCTAAAAGTAGCCTGTGCGGGAATGGGTTACGGTAATTGAGTCTGAGCTGACTTCATCATTTGCCTCAATGTTGCACATCCACAGGATCATGGCCAAGTCATTGCAGGGGAGGTGGTTCAGGATGTCTGTGATTATGGCATGCTCCTCACACACTTTGCCTACCCTACCTAGGGTCAAGAGAGGCAATTGGCAGTTGGGGTGAGAGGAGGGAGAAGTTATCTGAACTTGATCTATGCACATTTGCAGCATGTGACAGCATCTGGCTGGCAGTCACCCCCTGCAGAGAGCATGTCTCCAAGGTGGCAAAACTGCAGGACAACATCATTCATGCTTGTCATTGCCAATCATCTCTTCTTTCATTGGTTTTCCATCAATTTGTTCAGCTGTACCCAGGCATAGGACACACTTGAAATCAGGATCCGAGGGGTCAGGAGGCTGGCTGATGCTGCTGCATTTCTTGTACATCCAGTGCGAGCAGCCACCACAGACGCTTGCACTGACACCCATCTTGTGAGTCAGAAGGCACATGGGTGCTTTCCTGATTTTTCTCAGCAAGTCAAGATTTGTGCCTGACACCAGAATCTTTGTCTTCCCATGTTCACACTCCTGCCCTTCTTCTCAATCCCTGACTTCTATGTCTCCACCTTCACCAGCAATTCCTCCACGGACTCAACCATGGCCAGCAGGTCATCTTAGTACAGGAGCTCTCAGGGACAGCTGATGTGGAACTCAATGGACAGAGCCTCTAGTACAACGATAAAGAGCAGTGGACTCGGAACACAGTACCCATCCCCAACTCTCACCCTACACCCCAAGTCTGTGTACATTGGCAGCACCAGTCTCTATACCCAGGTTGTGCATTGCTTACATGATGACGTCCTGTGGCACAAGGTCGAACTCTTTCTCCAGATGGATAAATGTCATGTAGAGTGGTTTGCATGAGTGCATGTGTGTGTGGAAGGAGGGGTGGGGGTGGGGGGGGGGGGGGGGGGGGGCTGGTAGATTTATCTCTCTGCATCTATCCCTCATTAGTCCAACAGTTCATACATCAGTTCATACATCAGTTCATACATGTGTGTAGTGCAAGTATTTGACATACAGTTTCTGTCATGAAACTTGAAAATCATTGATCATTGTAATGTATCCTATGGACAGATGTTTTACATTTTTGTTGTTTTATTTGAAGTGCATGTTACACATATTCTAAAAACAAACACAATTTTAAAGCACAATTTAAGTGCAATATTCTGCAATATACACTGGCCCTTTCCCTGTTTAATATTCATGTAAGAAATAATAATGTCTTGAACATTGATTTGCTGCATTTTTATAATGGCATAATGTACAGTAAAACCTCTCTATAACGGCCACTAAATTTCATCAAGTATTTTGTGCTAAAGTCAGGTGGCTGCTTAAAGCAAGGTGAAAGTAAATAGGAGCGTTCTGTTTAACTTTCACCTAAATCCTTGCTTTAAGCAGCCACCTGCCCTAAATACCAACTAATTAACACAATTTAGTGGCCGTTATAGAGAGGTTTTACTGTAAACATGAAATTTTGCTATTGGTAGAACTGTAGAGTCAGATCTACTATAATTTCACAAGCAAACAGAGCAGACCCTGATCAGATGACTCCTACAGGAGCCATCTGATCTGGGTCTACTCTGTTTTCAAGTGCATGAAAAAGCGTTTATATGATGGCATTTTCTTGCTTGACACACTTTCAAATAGCTTGGACCTGGATAAGTCACTAGTTCAAATGAGGATCCAAGCTGTTTGACACTCAGACAAAAGTGTCTTGAAAGCTTGAACTAAAGACCTATGTTATTGGTCTTTGCTTGAACCAATCAGGAATAAGTAAAAATATCGCCAGATCAGGCTTTTAGAAGATGTCATTTTTTTCAGGATAAAGTCTAAATCTGGCTTAACCGTTTCCTTCATATAAACCCTTCGTATGAAGCCTTTGCAGACAGAGTAGAGCCAGATCAGATGGCTCCCGTACAAGCTGTCTGATCAGGGTCTGCTGTGTTTGCTTATGGAATTACATGTAAACAGATGCGATCCTACACTTTTTATCTAAGTCAAAAATTTCTTTAAAGAAAAAAGATCAATCAACACATACATAATTATGTTAATTAGGGAAAGAGTTAACCCTTACAATGCTGAATTTTCAAATGGACTATTCCAAAACTCAAAAAGGTCAAGCTTACAGTGAATAGTTAGGGATTTTTCTAAAGAAAAGTGTAACATGACAAACAGTGCAGACCCTGATGAGAGTACACCTGTAGGAGCCCACTCATCTAGGTCTACACTGTTTGCAAAGGACATTAGTGACTCGTTTCCTGCATTGTAAGGGTTGTACATCCCTCTGTAAAGCTTAAGGTTAATTAGTTCATTATTTATTGCAAGTTTGTTTTTTGTAGACACAAACACTTTGAATGCTGAATATCAAAAATGGAATAGTCCATTTTTATTAATATTGGAGTCCATTCAGTAAGCTAAATTTTACTGGATGATTTAATGACAACCAGTGCAGACCCTGGTCAGATGGTTCCTCTAGGAGCCCTCTGATCTTGGTTTGCACTGTTTGCAAATACCAGTACACTTGTTTCTTCAAAGGGTTATAGCTGCCTTTAAAATGACATTTCCATCATAGACTGCTATACTAATAAATCTGGTATCATCATTGCAATACTTTCTTCCTGGTTTCACAGGATTGTACCGATACATATAATATAGTTTAACTAACCCTTTCCACCATACAAATGATTTGTCTTGCCTTTGCAAACAGAGTAGACCCAGATCAGACCTATACATGTACATTTATAAAAGTTAAGCAAATAAATGTTTATGGTGTGATCGTTTCTTACATGAATGTTAAACAGAAAAAGGTTTTAATCAGGCATTCAATACTACAGGTATTCATTACAGTAAAGCCCCTCTTTACTAGACATTAAATTTCGTATAAATATCGGTCTTGGGAGACAGATGGCAGCTTAATGCAGGGTGAAAGTCACGCAGAAAGCTCCTCTAGAATAGGAGCTTTCTGCATGATTTTCACCCTGCATTAAGCAGCCACCTGCCTAAAAGTATCTAAATTGTTCTCTACTAGAATTCCAGTTTTTTTAGAGAGGTTTTACTGTACATTCAGTAGCATCAATGTAATTACATGTGTTACCTGCTAAAAGGCAAGTTATTTCCCATTGTATCATGGGAAATAGTGGAGAATCAGTTCTGTAATATAAACAAACAGAGCAGACCCTCATCAGTCAGCTTTTACAGGAGCTGTCTGATCTAGGTCTGATCTAGGTCTACCCTATAATATTTGCAAAGGCATAAAAAGGCATAGAAAAGGTCCAGGCAGACAGCATTTTTACAATTAGAGAAAACTTTTACCCTTTCTCTGTTCTCTGTTTATTACAAATTTTAATACCTACTGAATATTTATGAACAATTATAGTTATAACGAAATATGGGAGGTGGAACATTGTAGCCATTTTAGAAAGTATACAAACAGATCTATCAAATTCCATTGGCAAACAGAGCAGACCCTGATCAGACGGCTCCTGTAGGAGCCGTCTTATCTGGGTCTACTCTGTTTGCAAATGCGTGAAAACATGTTTATATGAAGAAAAGGGTTAATTAATTTCTGTATGATATTCATCATTGAAACCACAGTGATACATTCATGTATTCTAATGAACGCGGAAGCTTTATCATTATAGTACTAATCAGCTGAGAGACATATCATAATACTGACATTATGTCATCTATGCCAATCAATCCTCAGTTAATGAGTATTGGGGAATGTATAAACCCACATCCCACTATCTGCGAGGTGACTCATATTTGCAAACAGCTTGGACCCAGATGAGATGCCGAGTTACTTAAAGTTTCTGTGTGACACTCAGTCAACTCTTTCTCAAAAGTTTGATTGAATCGTTCAAAATTGCACAAAATTGCACCAGATTCAAATATGAGCAGACATTTATTTTTGACAGTGGGGTATTTTTGTGGGGTATTTTTGACAGTGGGGTATTTTTGAAAGTGGGAGTGGGGTATTTTTGACTGTGGGGTATTTTTAACAGTGGAGTAACCCTTAACTCTTTCCCATTTGAATATTTATGTAAGAAATAATACCATCATTGATAGTAATTATTACCGGTAGATTAATTTTTATAATGGCATAATTATAAGCACAAGGCATTTGGCCCGGACAGAAACTGATGGATCAGATCTATATTACACCATAAACTAACAAAGTAGACCCTGATCAGATGGCTACTATAGGAGCTGTCTGATCTGGGTCAACTCTGTTTGCAAATGTATGAAAATGCGTTTATATTAACTCTTTCCTTCATGCAAACATCTTTTTATGCATTTGCAAACAGATTAGACCCAGATCAGACGCCTTCAATAGGAGCCATCTGATCAGGGTCTGCTCTGCTTGCTTATGGAATTCAATAGATGTGTTTCTTTAGTTTCTAAACTGGCTACAATGTTTCACCTTCTAAATTTCATTTCATGAATATTTAGTAGGTATTGAAATTTGGAATAAATATAGAACTGGGAAAGGGAAAGGGTTAAGGAAAGGTTTAACCCTTTACCTCATATAAATGTGTTTTCACGCATTTGCAAACAGAGTAGACCCAGATCAGACGGCTCCTAAAGGATCAGGGTCTGCTCTGTTTGCTAATGGAATTGATAGATCTATTTCTTTAGTTTCTAAAATGGCTATAATGTTCCACCTTCTATACTTCATTATAACATTTTGTCCATGAATATTCAGTAGGTATTGAAATTTGTAATAAACATAGAACAGGGAGCGGGTTAAGCAGTCAACTGTGTTTTGTTGCTATTTTGAAGTGACATATTGTTTTCCCTACAGATGTTTGATTAGTTTTAGCCACTTAATTAAATGTCACATGCTGATATAGAATATAGCAAAACAAATGCTCGTTTGATTTTTTTTTACTGACATTGACAGCCAGTCTGAACTACAAGAGCTTGCAAGAGACACACAATGCATCCATGTAAGAAGTAATGACATCAGGAAGATTTATTAAATGAACTTTTATTATGGCACTATGACCACAGAAATGTTTGGCCATAACTGTTTTAACGTTGCGACGTGGGATGTAATTTGGTACCAGTTTACCGGGGTTTGGAAATGTCCATACAAGAAGATGACTACTTTTAAAATTTAATTCGTTCCTCCAACAATTATCTTCGTTAACAAAATCACACAGAGTAGCAGATCAAAAGTTTATCAGTTCACACAGTGTCTATGATTTAAGTTTATAAGGTCACACAGTAGCAGACACACAGTTTGCTAAAATTACTTCTAAAATACTTCTTGCTTCTAGTTTCCTAATTTCCTTTTTTTTTTGGACTTACTCTTGCCTTGCTTTTATAGCATTAGGCTTAAGAATTGACAGGTGCTCAAGTAACATAGCTTTATGTCAAGCTACAGAACGTGTGAAAATATATAATTGAAGACAATCAAAATATCAAGGTAATATATGATTTTAAGACACAGAGCAACCTGTTTCAACTGAATAAGCAGATTTCTGTAAGCCATGCAAAATGTGTAAATAACAAAGTATGCTCAGAGTTTGACTGCACAAGATTAGGATCAAAACTAAAAATGAAATGAAATGCACAAGTATAAGATTGAATATCAGAAACATCAAGTAATTATAAAATCTGTCAAATTTGCCAATTTGTGCATCATAATACTGTTAACAGAAACTGAAGAGTTAGATCTACCATTATATACATATTATTTCATATTGAAACATAGTAGACCCTGATCAGATAGATCTCACAGGAGCTGTCTGATCTGGATATACTCTGTTTGAAAAGACATAAAAAGGCATCTATCCGGTAAAGGGATTACCAATTCAAGCTTTTGAAGTAGACCGTGGAAAAATGGTACTACGGTAAGTTATTTGCAAAGTCGAAACCCAGATCAGTTGTCACTGTGATCAGGATCTGTATGTATGGATTGTATCGCTTATTATGTTGGTAGAGTTTTAGCTCACCTAAGTATGCTTAAGTGAACTTAAAATTTGCGATCACCCAAATCTTTAATAAAAATCTTCTCCAAATTGTATTGTCCAATTTGAATGGCATTTGGTAGTAATAGTCCCGTTGTGACCCACTTCCTGGATGTTCTTCTGTGCATGAACCACCTCTTTCCCCTCCTGTAATTAGCTGGATGTGGCAGTATGACTGAAATAAGCAAATAGATCAGATCCTGATCAGATGGCTCCTTTAGGAGCCATCTGATCTGTGTCTACTCTGTTTGCAAAGTCATGAAAAAGTGTTTATATGAGGGAAAGGATTAAAAGATCTGGGTCTAGTCTGTTTGCAAAGCATCAAAAGGCATCTCTATCAGGTAGAGGGTTCAAGGTACATGATACCTTCATGTTTCATTGACACACATTTTAATGAAGGGGTGAGCTTACCCGTAGACATAAAAAATGCATTATTCCTCAATATACCTGATATACTCAGACACAGGATCATGGCAGATGAAATATTAATGTAGGTAGCTGGTGGAAGGTGATTACTCCTCCAGGGTTTGTACAGGAGTTACTAAGGAATGGCTTGAGAGCCACACCAGGGCCTGAGGTTATAAGTTGGAGTCTGAGTTCATTCCAAAGTATCTGCTTGGTAAGATTTTGAGCTGCTGGCTAATCATACATATAAAATTGCTTGAGAATGCATTCAGACTCAATCAGACAGTTTAATTACCTTGGGGCAAAGAGAAAGGTTTTGTTCTCATTCTCTCCTAGGCTATTTTTAGACCCAACCTTTTTGAATTAATCTACCGAAAAGGAGCATTAACTAGAGAAAAGGAAAATTTTAGAATTTTGTAGTTTGAAACCATTGTGATAAATAGAGCATTTGCTCCTATAGGAGCAAATGCTCTATTTATCACAATGGTTTCTCAATGTGTATTTTGTAGAGGTGCAAAAATGCGTCACTAGAGGTTAATGTGTTAACCCTTTCCTTCATACAAATGCCTTTTCACGCATTTGCAAACAGAGTAGATCTAGTGGGAGCAATCTGATCAGGGTCTGCTCTAGTTGCTAATGGAAGTCGGTAGATTTGTTTCTTTGTTTTCTAAAATGGCTACAATGTTCAACTTTCCAAATTTCATTATAAATAGTTTGTCCATAAATAGGTATTGAAATTTGGAATAAACATAGAACAGGGAAAGGGTTAAACTCCAATTCCAGTCAGTCACCAAACTGCATAAGCTAATTACCATAAGTATTTGGACAGACAAACTTAGGCATGTAAACAATGTAGACACAGATCAAAGGAGCTCTCTGATAAAGATACAGTAGAACCCCTCTAATGAGTAAACATGGGTGTCATTATAAGCAGGTGGTTGCTTAATGCAGGACAAAAGTAATGCAGAAAGCTCCTCTAGGAGCTTTCTGCATTACCTTTGTCCTGTATCAAGCTACCACCTGCATCTAGCACCCAGAATTATACCTCTGTTAGGTGGTCGCATAAGCGGGATTTTATTGTAATTTATCATTTAGAATCTTCTTGCAAATTTAACCCTTTCCTTCATATAAACCTGTTTTCACTCATTTGCAAACAGAGAAGACCCCGATCAGACAGCTCCTATAGGAGCTGTCTGATCAGGGTCTGCTCTGTTTGCTAATGAAATTTGATAGATCTGCTTCTTTACTTTCTAAAATGGCTGCAATGTTCTACCTTCCTTATTTCGTTTGAACTATTTTTTGCCATGAATATTCAGTAGGTATAGAAATTTGGAATACATATAGAACAGGGAAAGGGTTAATGTGTTCATACCGAATCCATTATGTAGTTAACCCATTACTTCATAAATAATCCGGTAAGAATAATGACATCATGAATATTAATTTGCTGATTGTCTGACGTATGACATTACCTACCATATAATTCTTTATCATGCAACCATTTGCTAGAATCAGATCTACATTATTTCATAAGCAAACACAGCAGACCCTGATCAGACAAGTCATGTACAGTAAAACCTCTCTATAACAGCCACTAAATTGCAATAATTATTTGGTATTTAGGACAGGTGGCCACTTAAAGCAAGGTGAAAGTAAAACAGAACGCTCCTATAGGAGTGTTCTGTTTTACTTTCACCTTGCTTTAAGCAGCCACCTGCCTTTAACACAAAATACTTGATGTAATTTAATGGCCGTTATAGAGAGGTTTTACTGTACTTTGTTTGCAAAGGTGTAGAAAGATGTATGAATGGAGTTGGAGTCATCTGATCAGGGTCTGCTCTGTTTACTTATGAAATTATAATAGATCTGACTCTACAGTTTTACCTATACCAAACCACATGCCATTACAAAAAATCAGCTATTTAACCCTTTCCTCCATAAATACGCCTTTCTATGCCTCTGTAATAGTCACTTCTTGAAACCATTGTAATAAATAGAGCATTTGCTCCATAGGAGCAAATGCTCTATTTATCACAATGGTTTCAATACTACACAATTCTAACATTTTCCTTTTCTCTAGTTAATGCTCCTTTTCGGTAGATTCATTCAAATTGGTTGGGTCTAAAAATAGCCTATGGAGGAAAGGGTTAATATTCATGATATTATTTTTTTTTACATGCATATTCAACAGGGAAAGGTTATAGAGTATCTCATTGCACCATTATCAGTGTCTCGTCCAGTTCTCATAGATAGTTATCTTTCCAAAAATACAATTAGAGCAGCATACAGTTTTGATACAGATGAAATGCTTAACCCTTTCCTTCATATAAATGCTTTTTCACAAATTTACAAACAGGGTAGACCCAGATCAGGGTCTGCTCTGCTTGTCAATGGAATTTGATAGATCTGTTTCTTTACTTCCTAAAATGGCTACAATGTTCCACCTTCCATATTTCATTACAACTATTATGGCCATGAATATTCAGTAGGTGGTGAAATTTGGAATAAATATAGAACAGGGAAAGGGTGTAAGTTCTCTGTGTTTCATCTAGATCCAAATTGACTGCATCTGGTTTCATGACTCCACCACTAACATGCAAAGAGATATACAAGTGATTGTGAAATTATTGGATATTGGAAATCATGAAGCTATCGTAGCTCGAGTGTATGCTGGACAACAACTATATTTGGTCGAAAATTCCTATTGTAGTTGTGTTTACATTCGTTGTGAGCTCCTGATGGGGGCATGTTGGGATAAATCTCATGGCTGGATAGATGCAGTGTGAAAATGTGTCAAAAACCTACAAACACAAATGAGCGTGTCAATATGTCGTAGCAAAAGTGTCATGGAAGACTTCTCAGCATGCAGATTTCTTTTGGATATTCTTGTAGCAAGCGATTCATTCATCGATAGTGTTAATGCCTTACTCTAGTAAGAGGCAGACTGACATTAAAGGATTGCTGGTGAATGGAACAGTTCTTAAGGTTTTAAAGATTTAACCCTTTACTCCATGAATATTCATGTAAGAAATAATGACATCATGCATATTAATTAGATCAATTGTTATAATAGCTCATAGACACAGTAATTTTTGACAATACCGTAGGTGAAACTAAGGAATCATATTTATATTATACGATAAGCAAACAGAACAGACTCTGATCAGACGGCTCCTATAGGAGCCATCTGATCTGGGTCTACTCTGTTTGCAAAGGAGAAAGGCGTATTTATAGAGTAAAGGGTTATCCCTTCTCTCATGAATGTTTAGGTAACATGTACCACATCATAGATATTCATTAACTGAAATTTTTATGAAGTAACATTAACCCATTACCTCATAAGCTATTTTTAGATACAACCTCTTTTAATAAATCTACTGAAAAGGAGCACTAACTGGAGAAAAGGAAAATTTTAGAATTTTGTAGTTTGAAACCATTGTGATAAATAGAGCAATTGCTCCTATAGTGACTTTTACAGAGTCGTCAAAAGTTGTCAATATGAGGGAATGGGTTAACAAGGAACTTTCTGGCCATATAAAAATCCATACACAAGCAGAGCAGATCCTGATCACACATTTCTTACAGGAGCAATCTGATCTGGGTCTACTCTGTTTACAAATGCATCAAAAGGTGTTTCTATGAGGTAAAATGATAAATTGTTCTTGTAGTAATGTTAGTAAGAACATCAGAATTTTGAACATGCTCTGGAATTAGTTTAAAGCCTGCCAATGTCATTCAAGGCATATATATATATTCCTCTGTCAAATATACACAATCTTCTAATAAGCTATTTTAAACTTCAAATTAAATTTTAAATTTTCAGCTTTCCATATTTTGTCTAAATCTTTAGCTGAATATTCTTGGGTTTTTTTTATGACTTTATAGAAAGTATAAGAGCTATGAACACTTTTCAATATACAGTAGAACCCTTCTAATGCGACCACTTAATGAATAAACATGAGTGTCTCTATAAGCAGGTGGTTGCTTGGTGCAGGGCAAAAGTAATACAGAAGCTTCTCTAGGAGCTTTCTGCATTACTTTTGCCTTGCATTAAGCTACCACCTGTATCTAGCACCCAGCATTATACATCTTAGGTGGTTGCATTAGTGGGGGTTTACTGTATTAGCCATTTATATGATTATACACTGTATCATTATTTGCAAAATTAATTCTTTGAATGTGGGAAATGAATTGATTGACATTTGCAGACAGTGTAGGTTCAGATCTGAGGACTCATGGACTAGCAGTCTTATTGGGGTCTATACTGTTTGTTATTTAAAATCCTCTTGGATTTCATACTGAAATAGATTCTACCATTGAACATTGATGGGACTCGTTCAAATAGTTAAAGCATTTTCAAGAATAACTTCTTTATTTCTCCACCAATTCCTAGGTCGTTATCACTCTTTAGAATTGTCTCTTTGATACATATCTAAAGAGTATGGTTATAACATAGGGGTTAGTGGAGAAATAAAGATTTAAGTATTTGAGTATGCACAACTATCTATTACTCTGTATTCAGTCTCCTCTCTCTATATATATTCAGACATTCAGTCTTCTCTCTAATATTCCGACACCCAATATTCTCCCTAAATATTCAGACACCAAATCTCTTTTCTATATGTTCAGACACTAAATCTACTCTCTAAAATATATAGACACCCAATCTCTTCTCTAAATATTCAAGCACTCAATCTTCTGTCTAAACATTCAGTAAAACACAAGATCCAGCCACCCAATCTCCTCTCTCCACTGCTGTGTAACACTGAATAAGTACAGTATAACCTCTCTTAACCGGAATTCTACTAGAAAAGAATTTAGATACTTTTAGGCAGGTGGCTGCTTAATGCAGGGTGAAAGTCATGCAGAAAGCTCCTCTAGGAGCTTTCTGCATGACTTTCACCCTGCATTAAGCTGCCACCTGTCTCCAAGACCGATATTCATACTAAATTTAACGGCCGGTTAAGAGAGGTTTTACTGTACATTTGGATCTATACTGATAAATGTAACTAATGGGGTAGCACATACTGTAGACCCTAATTAAAGTCATCTCAGTCTGTACTGGTTGCTTACCCTTTCCCCTGTTCTATATTTATTCCAAATTTCAATACCTACTGAATATTCACGGACAAAATTATAGTTATAATGAAATATGGAAGGTGGAACATTGTAACCATCTTAGAAAGTAATGAAACGGATATATCAAATTCAATTGGCAAACAGTGCAGACCCTGATCAGACGACTCCTTTTGGAGCCATCTGATCTGGGTCTACTCTGTTTGCAAATGAGTGAAAACATGTTTATATGAAGGAAAGGGTTAAAATCATCTTGGTCGATATTGTTTGCCGAAGTTTGGACTGCAGAATAAGTAAAATAACTACGGTTAGACATTATCAAATAACTGTTACCTGATAATTGACAGTTTAACCCTTTCCCTGTTGAATATTCATGTAAGAAATAATGACATCATGAATATGTATTAGTCGAGGTTTTGTAATGACATATGTACACAGGATGTTTTTGGTATTGTAAACACTAAGATCTATAATAATTTCGAGAGCAAACAGAGCAGACCCTGATCAGACTCAGCAGCTCCTATAGGAGCCGTCTGATCTGTGTCTACTCTGTTTGCAAAGGTGTGAACAAGCGTTTGCATGAGGGAAAGTGTTAACCCATTCCCGCATAGACTATTTTTAGATTCATCCTCTTTGACTAAATCTACCAAAAAGGAGCCATTACTAGAGAAAAGGAAATTTTCAGAATTGGAGCATTTTCTCCACAGGAGCAAATGCTCTATTTATCACAATGGTTTCAAGAAGTGGTTATTACAGAGGCGTAGAAAGGCGTATTTATGGGGGAAAGTGTTAATGAAGCTGTCATTCAAACTGATCAATATTTCATTCACTCTTAAACCTCCTGAATCATTTCCATGCTAGGTGGTAATAAAAAGTGATTTTTGTAGCTGACATTAGTCACAGAATTGTTTATCTGATTATGGTTTTCACCTTTCTCTTACTAGTTGTCACCTGAATAGGTTTGCAAACAGCTCCAATATAGATAAAAGACTAAAATTGATCCAATCAGGGTCCTAGCTGTTTGCCACTTAGCCAGTCAGTTCTAAGTTTTGAAGCACACCTTATTGTGTTTAGAAAATGAAACAGACAAGACAGTTGCTGAAAAACATTACTTAGTGAGTGAAGAGTTAAAGAACGCATGCTGTAGTGATAAAAGTGCCGGATTATTGATCCAACATTCCTGATCTGTACTATGAGCTTAAAGGTTTTTATGCTTCTCAAATGATGTCAGAGAAAGTGAAACAAAAACAATGAAACATACCGGTAACTCACTCAATGGCACTCTAAGATCCAGGGTCTGTACTGTTCGAATTTTTAAAAAATCTTAAAATTATTTGAATGATTTTGTATAAAATTACAGAAGATTCAATTCATGGATTCATTGTACAATCTGAGATCAGGCACATGGTTATCTGCCAGTGAGGTTTACAGTATTCTCCCTAACAAATACTCCTACTGTAATAACACCAACTTTAACCCTTTCCCTGCTCTATATTTAGTCCATTTTTCATTACCTATTGAATATTCATGGGCAAAATAGTTATAATAAAATATGGCAGCTGGAGCATTGTTGCCATTTTAAAAACTAAAGAAACAGATGTATCAATTTCAAATCCCATTAGCAAACAGGTGTTTATATGAGGGAAAGGGTTAAGGAGGTGGACCATTGGCGGGGGGGGGGGGGGGGGGGTAATAATGATCAATAATACAACAAAAACCCTTCAAAATACAGGTGGTAGCTCAATGCAGACTAAAATACTACGCTGGAATCCCAGTCTGGGATCTAACTCAACAGTGTCTACCAATACCAAAACTTCATGTTTGCATTATGCCATTATGAAAATTCAGCTAATAAATATTCATGATGTAATTATGTTTTACATGTATATTCAACAGGGAAAGAGTTAACATATCTACTTATTTCATATTGGTAGTGCTTGAGGTGTAGAATGAGATGGTAGTACCTTAATTACCCTAAATATTCAAACACCCATTCTCCCCTCTCCACTCATCCAGTATACCCCAATCACCCTACGTATGCAGACACCCATTCTCCACTCATCCAGTATACCCTAATTACTCTAAATATTCAGACACCCATTCTCCACTCATCCAGTATACCCTAATCACTCTAAGTATTCAGACACCCATTCTCCCCTCTCCACTCATCCAGTATACCCTAATCACTCTAAGTATTCAGACACCCATTCTCCCCTCTCCACTCATCCAGTATACCCCAATCACTCTAAGTATTCAGACACCCATTCTCCCCTCTCCACTCATCCAGTATACCTCAATCACTCTAAGTATTCAGACACCCATTCTCCACTCATCCAGTATACTCTAATCACTCTAAGTATTCAGACACCCATTCTCCCCTCTCCACTCATCCAGTATACCCTAATCACTCTAAGTATTCAGACACCCATTCTCCACTCATCCAGTATACTCTAATCACTCTAAGTATTCAGACACCCATTCTCCACTCTCCACGCATCCAGTATACACCTCAATCACTCTAAGTATTCAGACACCCATTCTCCCCTCTCCACTCATCCAGTATACCCTAATCACTCTAAGTATTCAGACACCCATTCTCCCCTCTCCACTCATCCAGTATACCCTAATCACTCTAAGTATTCAGACACCCATTCTCCCCTCTCCACTCATCCAGTATACCCTAATCACTCTAAGTATTCAGACACCCATTCTCCCCTCTCCACTCATCCAGTATACCCTAATCACTCTAAGTATTCAGACACCCATTCTCCCCTCTCCACTCATCCAGTATACCCTAATCACTCTAAGTATTCAGACACCCATTCTCCACTCTCCACTCATCCAGTATACCCTAATCACTCTAAGTATTCAGACACCCATTCTCCCCTCTCCACTCATACAATATACCCCAATCACTTTAAGTATTCACCCACCCATTCTCCCCTCTCCACTCATACAGTATACCTTAATCACTCTAAGTATTCAGACACCAATTCTCCACTCTCATCCAGTACTCCCTAATTACTCTCCTTGCCCCTTATCAAGTGAATCCTAATTACCTGAAGTGTTTGGACAACCAATCTTTCCTCTCCAGGGGCAGTAAAGTTTAATAATATTCAATTTTGCACCTTTTTGATAACTTTAAAGTAGACTGACATAGTAGCATATAACAAAGACCCTGTTCAAACAGCTCCTTCCTAGAATTTGATTGATTTGTACTGTATATAATAAATGCTATGCATTTTGTGCAGTGTCTGGTGGCCTATACAGTAAAACCTCTCTAAACCAGAACTAGAGTAGAGAAGAATTTAGACACTTTTAGGCAAGTGGCTGCTTAATGCAGGATAAGAGTCATGCAGAAAGCTCCTCTAGGAGCTTTCTGCATGACTTTCACCCTGCATTAAGCTGCCACCTGTCGATATTTATACTAAATTTAATGTCCGGTTTAGAGGGGTATATTACAATAAACAATTGACTTGAATAGATCCTGGTCTGCACTGTTTGCCTATGTTTATTCAAATTCTTAGGGTAGTTAGGGTATGCAGAGCTGCCAGCATCAAATTGTTTGTTCTTATCAATTTTATTTCTACCCAGGAATATAAGTGCTGGGTATAACCTGTAATGTTGTTCCGCTAAACAATCATTATCATAACTGCCTAATTTTTGCAAAGATTTTATTTACCCTAACCCTTAAAGCACTGAATGATCAGAGTGGAATAGTCTACTGGCAGAGTCCATGCAGTATGAAAGAGTAAAATTTGTAAGAGGTTTTTGAATGACAAACAGTGCAGACCCTGATCAGAAGGCTCCTAGAAGAGCCTTCTGATCTGGGTCTACACTGTTTGCAAATGACAGTGCACTTGTTTCCCACATTCAAAGGGTTAAATAAAATGCCACTCTCTCTCCACTGATGTAAAGCTGAAAATTGTTTGAGAATATTGAGTAGGAATAGTGTAGACTGGTCACACTGCTTCCGTAGGAGCAATTTTATCTGGGTCTGCACTGTTTGCATAAGTTTGCCTAGTCCAATGCTCAAGTAATTACATTATGTAAATAAGTACAAGTTGATTGATTATTTCAGTCATGATCTGTCAGTTTCTGTCAGTAGTCAGTCATATTATAGACACTGTACTAAAGGAACCATATCTACCCAAATCACCCACTGCATATTAAGCAATGTGGCATGTGTAAAATAGTGTAGACCCTTGACAGAACAGCTGCATTTTGATGGCATGCTTGGTTGCAATCAACACAATTTGCAGGCTGCCAAGGTATCTATTTTAAAAACATTTGTAACATACTCTTATTACCCCATTTCCTTAGGCAAATAGTGCAGACCCAGATCAAATGTTCCTGAAAGAGAAGTTTGATCAGAGTCTACACTATTTACTATTATCTCAGTCTAATTTAACGATTTTCTCCATAAATGTGCCTTTCTACACTTTTGCAAACAAGGTAGACCTAGATCAGACAGCTCACGTAGGAGCCACATGATCAGGGTCTGCTCTATTTGCTTATGACGTGATAGAGATCTAATTCTAGCAGAAAATACCATTGAAACTATTCAGCTAATAAATATTCATGATGCTATTATTTCTCACATGAATATTCATGAAGTAAAGGGTTAAAGCTATCAAGTGGTGCTAAAATAAATTACAGCAGAACCTGTCCTAACCCATTCCCTTATAAGCTATTTTTAGATCTTACCCCTTTGAATAAATCTACCGAAAAGGAGCATTTACTAGAGGAAAGGAACTTTTTAGAATTGTGTAGAATTTTAGTAGTTTTGAAACCATTGTGATAAATAGAGCATTTGTTCCTATGGAGCAAATGATCTATTTATCACATGGTTTCAGAAAGTGACTTTTACAGAGGCGTCAAAAGTCGTCAATATGAGAGAATGGTTTTAATTAAGCGGCCACTAAAAAGAGGTCTGCATTACTTTTGTCATGCATTAAGCTACCTGCTTTTAAGACTTATATGTTCAATAAATGAATGGCCACTTAGGACAGGTTCTGCTGTATTCCGCTTTACAAACCCATGAACATGGGAGATTGGGTGTCTGAGATTAGGTGTCTGAGATTGGGTGTCTGAGATTTGGTGTCTGAATATTTAGGGTAATTAGGGTCATCTAATATGAATTCAATGAGTCAAGAATTTGAAAAAGGAAGGTATTGTTTGTCTTCCACAGCCAAAAGGAATACCTAGTCAATTAAAAAAGACTCTTCAGTCAAAAAAAGACTCTTTAGTACATGTGACTGTGTTCTAGCCTGACAAATGTAGAAAACTACAAACCCAAGAGTACTGTTTGAAAACTTGTGTGAGGAGAACAAAAAAGGGCAAGCTGAACTAAGAGAAATTTTAGTGCTTTAGTGTCATGCTGTATGTTGATTTGTGTGGTGTGAAAATAGGCCATGGTGGATGTTAACTTCAGCTGGGATTGATAAAGTCGCCACAAAATATGTCATGTGCAGCTTCTTAAAATCGCTTTTGTCTAAAAACAGACGGCGATCACCGATTGAATACGGTAATGTATTATTTTTTACTTCCTTTCAGATAATTTTACTTTTTCTTACCATTACATATAAAATTACCTTTAACATTTTAAAACAACAAAAATTTTACATTCCATTGACAAGTTTGTGATAACCAGTAGAACTCCTCTAATGTGACCACTTAATGAATAAACATATCTGTCGTTTTAAGCAGGTGGTTGCTTAACCCTTTCCCTCATATAAATGTGTTTTCACGCATTTGCAAACAGGGAAGACCCAGATCAGACGGCTCCTAGAGGAGCCGTCTGATCAGGGTCTGCTCTGTTTGCTATTAGAATTCGATAGATCTGTTTCTTTAGTTTCTAAAATGGTTACAATGTTCCACATTCCATATTTCATTATAACTGTTTTGACCATGAATATTCAGTAGGTATTGAAATTTGGTCTAAATATAGAACAGGGAAAGGGTTAATAACAGTCTACACTCTGAGAAATTGTTGTCAGCAAATATTGATGTCTGCTGAAGTTCTAGACCACAGGTTTCTTTTATTTCTTTTCAAAAACTAGTATCAGTGTGTGACACAGTTTGGATCCTGATGAGACATCAAGTTATTCAGTGTCTTATGAGAATCCAAAGTTTTTGAAAGTTTATCAAATTCACCCATAGCTAAAGGTAAGTAAAAGACAACTCAGGTATGTTGCATTTTCAATCTTTGCATGCTAACGGCAAAACCATGATTACCTATGCAAACAGTTTGGATCAAGATTGTACACTTTGACCATATTTTTGCAAAAGAAATGAGAAAAATTATTTTAAGAATTGAAGCAGGCGACAATAATTGTTGTACATGTAGTCGAAAAATTACTTAGCGTGCAAAGAGTTTAATAAGCATATGATGAACATGTGATGATCATTGTGTATTTTGTATTAAAAAAGTAATGCTTTTGTATTCAAATGTTCCAAACATTATTTACCTTTAGCAAACACAACACATGAGACATGTTTAAAGGGTCTTTTGAAAATATTTCTAGATGTAACCCACTGCAGTTACCCATTCAGGAAGTAACAGTACAATAGAACTTGTCTTAAGCAGTCGTCAAAAAGTACATGTAGCCAAATTATGGGTCTGTAAGACAGGTGGTAGACTAATACCCAGGGCAAGAATAATTCAGAAAGCTACTATAGTAGTTTTCTGCATTCCTTTTGCACTGCATAAGCAATCACTTTTTAAACCCATTTCCTCATACTGATGCCTTTTGACGCCTCTGTAAACATCACTTTCTGAAACCATTGTGATAAATAGAGCATTTTTCTCCATAGGAGCAAATGCTCTATTTATCACAATGGTTTCAACACTACACAATTCTAAAACAATCCTTTCCTAGTTAATGCTCCTTGTTAATAGATTATAGTCAAAGAGGTATGGTCTAAAAATAGCCTATTAGGGAATAGGTTAAGACTCCTGCATTAACCCATTCCTCCATAGGCTATTTTTAGACCCAACCTCTTAGAATGAATCTACCAAAAAGGAGCATTTTACTAGAGAAAAGGAAAATGTTAGAATTGTGTAGTATTGAAACCATTGTGATAAATAGAGCATTTGCTCCGATGGAGCAAATGCTCTATTTATCGCAATGGTTTCAAGAAGTGACTATTACAGAGGCGTAGAAAGGCGTCTTTATGGAGGAAAGGATTAAGAATGTAGTGGCTGCTTAGAATAGGTTCTTTTTTCACCCTATACCTGATAGAAATTTGCAAACAAGAGAGACCCAGATGAGAAAACTCCTGATGGAAGCTGTCTCATCAGGGTGTGCTTGTTTGTTGATAGTATTCTACAGTTTCTGTCACCGCCAAAGATACCAGTGGATGACCTTTTCTTTGACAGAAATTCACAACAAAAAAATCAATCCATAGTCTTCAGGGCTCTAAATAATGTCTCTCCAGACTACCTGAATTCTAAATTTAGTCTTGTACAAACTCGCTCATCTCATGAACTTAGATCAGTTTAGAATTACAAACTTATAGTTCCAAAACCATAAATAGAATTGTTCCCAAATTTCCTGTGCTATTCTGGTGCTCTTATTTTGGATGAAATCTCAAAAAAGATTTGTTTATCAACGTATCTTAACCCTTCGCTTGCTATTCGCGTCAATATACCTACCTGTAAATAGGAGCTGTCTCATCAGGGTCTGCACTATTTACAAATTGATTGTGCAACCAGTGCACTCCACAGCAGTGATTGCACAGCGAAATACTTGTACACAGTGAAGATATATGTAATTATACAACACGGCATGGGTAAAGAAGGAGAAATGTATTTTAAAATTCAGCAAGCGAAGGGTTAACCCTTTCCCTGTTCTATATTTATTTCAAATTTCAGTACCTACTGAATATTCATGGACAAAATAGTTAATGTGGAACATAATTGTAGCAATTTTAGAAAGTAAAGAAACAGATCTATCAAATTCCATTGGCAAACAGAGCAGACCCTGATCAGACATCTGATCTGGGTCTACTCTGTTTGCTAATGCATGAAAAGGCATTTATATGAAGGAAAGGTGCTAATGCGTGAAAAGGCATTTATATGAAGGAAAGGGTAAACCCTTTACTTGGTAGTACCGCCTAAAATTTACATTATAACCTTTAACCCTTTCCCTGTATAGTTTATTCCAAATCTCAATACCTACTGAATATTCATCAACAAAATAGTTACATGTATAAGGAAATGTGGAAGATGGAACATTGTAGACATTTTAGAAAGCAAAGACAGATCTATCAAATTCTATTAGCAAACAGAGCAGACCCTGATCAGACGGCTCCTCTAGGAGCTGTCTGATCTGGGTCTACTCTGTTTGCAAATATGTGAAAACACGTTTATATGAGGGAAAGGGTTAACCTGACTTTAAATGTCTTTTCATGCTTTTGCAAACAGAGTTAAGACTGAGATCAGATGGCCCCTGCAGGAAGCTGTCTGAACAGGGTCTGCTCTGTTCCTCATAGAATTATACAGATCTGATTCTACAGGTTCTACCAAAGCCAAAAATATCTGTGTCCATATAACATTATAAAAACTATGATGTCATTATTTCTTACATGAATATTCATGGGTAAAGTGTTAACCATTTACTCCATAAATACGCCTTTCTACACCTTTGCAAACAGAAGACCCCAACCCTGAAGGAGCAGTTTGATCTTGGTCTGCACTTAGTGCAAAATTATTTGCCTGAGTTTGTCTATACATATATATGTATGGTAATTAGAGAATTCTCTGTGCCAAATTGTGAAGGAACTTTTGATTTATTGGAATTTTATTGTGTTAATCCAACCAAATTGCAAAGGTTTTCTGTATTAAAAACAGTTACAGTAAAACCCCTCTAAACAGGAATTCTTGTAGAAAAGAAGTTAAATACTTTAGGCAGGTAACACTGCTTAACCCATTCCCTCATACTGACGACTTTTGACGACTCTGTAAAAGTTTCTTTGTGAAACCATTGTGATAAATAGAGCATTTGCTCTTATAGGAGCAAATGCTCTATTTATCACAATGGTTTCAAACTTCAAATTTCTAAAAGTTTCCTTTTCTCTTGTTAATGCTCCTTTTATTCAAAGAGTTTATATCTAAAAATAGCCTATGAGGTAATGGTTTTGTTTGTTTGTGTTGATTAACGTCCGTTTCTGCTCACTATGGGCTAATTGGAAGCCCAAGAGAGAGGGGAGAGGATACAGAGAAACCCAGGCGCGATGCCCTACTCTTGTTATCGACTGAGTTTCTCTGTATGAGGTAATGGATTAAGCTGCCATCTGTCTTACAGATTGGCATTGATGCTAATTTGAACATCTGGTTTAGAGAGGTTTTACTGTATGAGTTAAATGATCAGGAATAATTTGTTATATCTGATATATGAATATTTCAGCAATGCCAAAATGTCATAATTATTATAATGGACAATGGTTCTGTGTGTACAAACTTTTGCTGCTTTGCACAAAACTGTCATCAGTTTTGCATGTTCCTTAATTTTCCTAAGTATTTGAACAAACAAAAGGTAAATAGTGGAGACCCAGATCAAACAGCTCCTGAAAGAACTTTTTGGTCAGGGTCTACACTAGTTGCTACTACATGTATGTCAGTCTAATTCAATGTTATTAACCCTTTCCTCCATAAATATGCCTTTCTACGCCTCTGTAAAAGTCACCTATTGAAACCATTGTGATAATTAGAGCATTTGCTCCTATAGGAGCAAATGCTCTATTTATCACAATGGTTTCAAACTACAAAATTCTAAATTTTTCCTTTTCTCTAGTTAATGCTCCTTTTGGGTAGATTCATCCAAAGAGGTTGTATCTAAAAATAGCCTATGGAGGAATGAGTTAGAATGGTACCATTCAATCACGCAACTATACATACCAATGGAGAGAGGTTTCAGGATATTTTATTATTTAGGGTAAACAGGGTATAAAAAAGTGAAATACATGTACATATATGATATGAAATGTTTAGTATAAAACATGTTCTGGATATATATCAGTCTCATTTGGGCTTGGTAATAATAGGAACCAGAGTTGGAAATGTGATCATGATTGTAATGGACTGCAACATATTCTGATCATCATGAACACCATAATTGTCTAAAGTATTTGGACAGACAAATTTAGGGAAATGGTGTACCAATTACTGCTTCAAATTAATCCATTCCTACATATATAAATGCATTTTCAGGCATTTAAAAACAGAGTAGACCCAGATCAGATGACTCCTGTCTGCTCTGTTTACCAACACCATTCCCCAGTTCTGTATTTATTCCAAATTGCAATAACTATTGAATAGTCATGGACAAAATACAAAAATGTAGTTACAACGAAATATGGAAGGAGGAATATTGTAGTCATTGTAGAAACTAAAGAAACAGATCTATCAAATTCCATTAGCAAACAGAGCAGACCCTGATCAGATGACTCCTGTCTGCTCTGTTTACCAACACCATTTCCCAGTTCTGTATTTATTCCAAATTGCAATAACTATTGAATAGTCATGGACAAAATACAAAAATGTAGTTACAACGAAATATGGAAGGAGGAATATTGTAGCCATTGTAGAAACTAAAGAAACAGATCTATCAAATTCCATTAGCAAACAGAGCAGACCCTGATCAGATGGCTCCTATAGGAGCCGTCTGATCTGGGTCTACTCTATTTGTAAATGTGTGAAAACATGTTTATATGAAGGAAAGGGTTAACATGCAAAGAGTCAACCCTAGTTATCATAGCTATGATTTGTAATGTCTTTGCAAACAAAGTAGACCCAGATCAGAGGGCTCCTGTTTCCTTATGGATTTACATAGATCTGATTCTACAGTTCCTACCATGGCCAAAGTTTCTTGTCTTCATTTGCCATTTGAAAAAAAAACGTATTGATATATATATGATGCCATTATGATGTCATTATTTCTTACCTGTATATTCCCGTCGTTAAAGATTAAAGATGTACTCTGCTAATACTTTCGAAATTTTGCGAAAACAAAATGACTAAATATATATAACTTTAAGCTAACTTAGCGCTAACAAGCATGGTATTTGAAGGAGTTGTTTGCGAGGAAAAAAATAGACAATTTGATTGCTGTGGAAAGTGGCAGAAATGCGATATGCAGCCATTTACTGGAATCTGTCGTAAGATCAATTATGTGTATTGGTAGTACTCATTTCAATGCCAGACCCTGTAGGAGTCGTCTGATCAGGGTCTGCTCTGTTTGCTTATTAGATTATAACAGACATGACTCTACAGTTTCTGTAAATACAAAAAAACAACAACATATACATAATTATGTCATAATAAACTTTCAGCTAATTGATATTCATTATGTTATAACTTCTTATATGGATGTAGAACAGGGGAAGGGTTAAATCTAACTGACATAGTAGCAAATAGTGAAGACCCTGATCAAACTTCCCCTTAACCCATTCCCACATATTGACGCCTTTTGACGCTTCTGTAAAAGACACTTTGTGAAACCATTGTGATAAATAGAGCATTTGCTCCACAGGAGCAAATGCTCTATTTATCACAATGGTTTCAAAACTACACAATTCTGAAAAATTCCATTTCTCTAGTTAATGCTCCTTTTTGGTAGATTTATCTAAAAATAGCCTAAGTGGGAATGGGTTAAGGAACAGTTTGATTTGGGTCAGCACTATTTTTCAAAGTTTGTCTATGCAAATATTTGGGATAATTAGGATAAGTTTTTTGTCTTTGTGAATGTTTAGAGTCATTACGGTACATGTTCAATATCAGACAGTAACATCAAGTCCTTATCAAACATGCATGATGTGCATATGTCACTTCTGCACTCAATCAGCCTCCAGGCTTTAGCCCTTTGCCTCATATAAATGCATTTTCACACATTTGCAGACAGAGTAGACCCAGATCAGACGGCTCCTACAGGAGCCATCTGTTCAGGGTCTGCTCTGTTCGCCAATGGAATTTGATAGATCTGTTTCTTTGTTTTCGAAAATGACTACGATGTTTAACCTTCCATGTTTCATTATAACTATTTTGTCCATGAATATTCAGTAGGTATTGAAAACTGGAATATACTTAGAACAGGGAAGGGGTTAAACACTAGATTTGCACTTAGTCACACAATGTTTGGAAACATGAGCCAGTTTAACCCATTCCTCCATAGGCTATTTTTAGACCAAACCTCTTTGAATGAATCTACCCAAATGGAGCATTTACTAGAGAAAAGTACAGTTTTAGAATTTTGTAGTTTGAAACCATTGTGATAAATAGAGCATTTGCTCCTATAGGAGCAAATGCTCCATTTATCACAATGGTTTCAAGAAGTGGTTATTACAGAGGCATAGAAAGGCGTATTTATGGAGGAAAGGGTTAACTTGGTACTAGCTGTTACCGTTACTTTGCAGTCAGTTTGGATCCAGATGAAACACCAAATGACTCAGCCTCTCAACTGGATCAAAACCATCTGACATACTGATCATGGTAAAAAAACAAAACTGGAGCAATTATACTTCAAGACTTTGTAGCTGAGGACAGATGTTGAAGATGACAGTTATTTAGCTTGTAAAGTGTTTATAATTATATACTTAGATCCCATCAATACAACCTAATAATTAAGTTTGATTATGCCTGATCACTGAAGTGAACCATCCATGAATTGTTAATTTCTGTATGCTGCCCTCTAGCCTTTCTTACTTTGATTACATTGAAGAATAATCATGGCAGGACACTATTTTGAGTTATTTTATTAAAGCTCACTATTTCACATCATGCAACAGGAATATTAATGTAACTAAATGTACATACACTTATTTTGATTAGCCAATTTATGTTAGTAGGTATGATGGAAATTTACATAAATGTGTACAGTGTACGAGGGGTGTTCTAAAAATAATGACAATAGCTCCAGAGGTCCAGATAAGATGCGTGAATTAAAACATTTTCAAGAATAACTCCCTTATTTCTCCACCAAATCCTATGTTGTTACCACTCTTTAGAATCTTAAAGAGTGGTAATAACATAGGGTTTGGTGAGGGTTTGGTGGAGAAATGAAGATTTTAGTATCTGAGTACACACGTTTATCTGTTGCACTCACAGTAGCTCGATTATGTAGAAATTTGACATGCAAGACTCTCGTGGTTAAAGTGGATTATACATGAGTGATTTAGTCTTTATAACTCTACAGAATTTTATATATATTTAGTTTTATATCAGGTGTAGTCCTTTACACTAAGCAAATAAATGTAGCTATGAAATGCGAACAAAAATCTGAAATCGATGCTTATGTTAAAATATATTGTTTTTTAGACCTGCAAAACAGATTCTCAGTGAACTGCATATTTCATATGGGAAGTCTGCAGTGTAAGAAAAAACTGTTTACAGGTGGATACATAAATTTAAAAATTGTAGAGCTGTCCTTAAAGACACAACTATGATCCTGGCAGGCCTAAAACAGCAGTGACGTCAAGGAACATCATTGCAGTTAGACATCGGATTGATGAAGACGCCAGGTACATGGTGTCAGAGATAGCTTCTTTCCTTGGCATATTGATGAAGACGCCAGGTACATGTACATGGTGTCAGAGATAGCTTCTTTCCTTGGCATATTGATGAAGACGCCAGGTACATGTACATGGTGTCAGAGATAGCTTCTTTCCTTGGCATATTGATGAAGACGCCAGGTACATGTACATGGTGTCAGAGATAGCTTCTTTCCTTGGCATATTGATGAAGACGCCAGGTACATGGTGTCAGAGATAGCTTCTTGCCTTGGCATATTGATGAAGACGCCAGGTACATGGTGTCAGAGATAGCTTCTTTCCTTGGCATATTGATGAAGATGCCAGGTACATGGTGTCAGAGATAGCTTCTTTCCTTGGCATATTGATGAAGATGCCAGGTACATGGTGTCAGAGATAGCTTCTTTCCTTGGCATATCGATGAAGACGCCAGGTACATGGTGTCAGAGATAGCTTCTTTCCTTGGCATATCGATGAAGATGCCAGGTACATGGTGTCAGTGATAGCTTCTTTCCTTGGCATATTGATGAAGACGCCAGGTACATGGTGTCAGAGATAGCTTCTTTCCTTGGCATATCGATGAAGATGCCAGGTACATGGTGTCAGTGATAGCTTCTTTCCTTGGCATATTGATGAAGACGCCAGGTACATGGTGTCAGAGATAGCTTCTTTCCTTGGCATATCGATGAAGACGCCAGGTACATGGTGTCAGAGATAGCTTCTTTCCTTGGCATATCGATGAAGATGCCAGGTACATGGTGTCAGTGATAGCTTCTTTCCTTGGCATATTGATGAAGACGCCAGGTACATGGTGTCAGAGATAGCTTCTTTCCTTGGCATATCGATGAAGATGCCAGGTACATGGTGTCAGAGATAGCTTCTTTCCTTGGCATATTGATGAAGACGCCAGGTACATGGTGTCAGAGATAGCTTCTTTCCTTGGCATATCGATGAAGACGCCAGGTACATGGTGTCAGAGATAGCTTCTTTCCTTGGCATATCGATGAAGATGCCAGGTACATGGTGTCAGTGATAGCTTCTTTCCTTGGCATATTGATGAAGACGCCAGGTACATGGTGTCAGAGATAGCTTCTTTCCTTGGCATATCGATGAAGATGCCAGGTACATGGTGTCAGTGATAGCTTCTTTCCTTGGCATATTGATGAAGACGCCAGGTACATGGTGTCAGAGATAGCTTCTTTCCTTGGCATATCGATGAAGACGCCAGGTACATGGTGTCAGAGATAGCTTCTTTCCTTGGCATATCGATGAAGATGCCAGGTACATGGTGTCAGTGATAGCTTCTTTCCTTGGCATATTGATGAAGACGCCAGGTACATGGTGTCAGAGATAGCTTCTTTCCTTGGCATATCGATGAAGATGCCAGGTACATGGTGTCAGTGATAGCTTCTTTCCTTGGCATATCGATGAAGATGCCAGGTACATGGTGTCAGTGATAGCTTCTTTCCTTGGCATATTGATGAAGACGCCAGGTACATGGTGTCAGAGATAGCTTCTTTCCTTGGCATATTGATGAAGACGCCAGGTACATGGTGTCAGAGATAGCTTCTTTCCTTGGCATATCGATGAAGACGCCAGGTACATGGTGTCAGAGATAGCTTCTTTCCTTGGCATATCAACAGGGAGAGCTTATGAGATTCTCACCAAGCACTTGGGTTTAACACATTACCTTATAGGCTATTTTTAGACCCTACCTCTTTAAATAAATCTACCGAAAAGGAGCATTAACTAGAGAAAAGGAAATTTTTTGAATTTTGTAGTTTGAAACCATTGTGATAAATAGAGCATTTGCTCCTATAGGAGAAAAAGCTCTATCACAATGGTTTCACAAAGTGACATTTACAGAGTCGTCAAAAGTTGTCAATATGAGGGAAAGGGTTAAGATTTGTTTGCACACTATGGGTGCCTCATATTGCTAACTGATGAAAAAAAAGGCCAATAATGTCAAATGTGCTAAAGAAATGTTCAAAGCGTTCACTAAACTTGAAATCTGAACTATTACTATTAGTACTATATGTACCAAAGTCATGCACAATTGTCATTACTTTTAGAACAGCCCTCGTAGGCATGTTATTATGTAAAATGCAGTCATTTAACAATTTGAATGATGCATACCCAGTATTCAAGAGGAGCAGTCCATCAGTGTTTAAGTTTAAAAATTTAACCCATTCCCTCATAGGCTATTTTTAGGCTATTTTTGAATAAATCTACCGAAAAGGAGCATTTACTAGAGAAAAGAAAAATGTTAGAATTGGGTAGTTTTGAAACCATTGTGATAAATAGAGCATTAAAATTTTGCTTCTATGGAGCAAATGCGATATTTTTGCACAGTGGTTTCTTAAAGTGACTTTTACAGAGGCGTAGAAAGGCATATTTATGGAGGAAAGAGTTAATGATAGAATCTTTTCAGTATGAATGGCTTAACCCTTCCTTCATATAAACACCTTTTCATGCCTTTGCAAACAGAGTAGACCCAGATCAGATGGCTCCAATAGGAAATATCTTATCAGGGTCTGCTCTGTTTGCTTATGAAGTCATAATAGATCTGACTCTTCAGTTTCTAGTAATACCAAAAAACTATGTGTACATAGGCCATTATAAAAATTCAGCAATGAATATTTATGATGTCATTAATTCAATTAAAGGTTTTACGGTGGCAAAACAAATTTTGCTTAATGATTTTTTTATACAATGATATGTGCTAATATTACCTTAACCTTACCTAATAAATATTCATTACTTGTCATTGAGCAAACAGGATAGATTCAGGTCAGAAAGCATTGTTTTAGAATCTGTACAATCTGGGTGACAACTTATTATTATTCATTTAAATTGTAAACAGAGACAAACAGTGAACATTTTGATTAGTGTCTATTTTCTGATGGGGAATTGTGCTATTGTAGTATTGGTTTGCCAATTGTAATTGTCCAAAGGGGCAATTATCCTAAAGATCAATTAACCTGAGGAGCAATTGTCCTAATGGGCAATTGTCCATTGGGCAATTGTCCTAAGGGCAATTGTTCTACACTTGATAGGCTACTCTGAAAATTCAGCATTAGATAGTTCAAGCCCCCCCTCTATATTTATTTGTCGGATAATGCAGGTCTGATTCTTCAGTTTCTACTATGGCCAAAACATTTCTTGTTAATATACCATTGTGAAAATTCATTTTAATTAATAATTATTAAGTCACTATTTTTACATGAATAGTCGTGTGGGATTAAAATAATGAAATGAGTGTCAAACAGTTTGGATCCTGCTTAAAGGCTCATGGTTAGTTACGACATGGCATCTTCTCTGAATGTTAGTTGCATGGCATCTGCTCTGAATGTTAATTACATGGAATATTCTCTAAATGTTAGTTAAATGGAATCTTCTCTGAATGATAGTTACATGGCATCTTCTCTGAATGATAGTTACTTGACATCATATCTGAATGATAGTTACATGGTATCTTTCCTGAATGTTGATTACATGGCATCTTCTCTGAATGCTAGTTACAATGGCATTTCTCTGAATGTTAGTTACTTGGCATCTTCTGTGAATGATAGTTACATGGCATCTTCTCTGAATAATAGTTACATGGCATTTTCTTTGAATGATATATATACATGGCATCTTCTCTTAATCCATTTATATGGCATCTTCCTTTAAATATGAATTACATTGCATCTTCTCTTAATGTTAGTTAATGGCATCTTCTGAATGATATTTACATGGCATCTTCTCTCTGAATGATAGTTACATGGCATCTTAGTTACAGGACTTCTTCTGAATGATATTTACATGGCATCTTCTGAATGATAGTTACATGGCATGTTTTTCTGAATATTTACATGGCATTTTACTTGAATGTTAATTACATGGCACCTGCTCTGAATGATATTTACATAGCGTCTTCTCTTAGTGTTAATTACATGACAACTTCTCTGAATGTTACTTACATGGCATCTTCCTTAAATGTTACTTACATGGCTTCTTCCTTGAATGTTAGTTACATGACATATTTTCTGAATGATAGTTACATGGCATTAGAATTGTAACAATAGGTCGAACTATCAAGCTATCACAATAGTTGAGCTTGCAATAGTAATAGTTTGATAGTAATTCTGACTATCGAGAACTATCCCCAATAGTTAATTCAACAATCGATAGTTTCAATAGTTTACTTAAGTACAGTGGAAACACTTATCGATCATATGAAAAGAAAACATCCATCTCTAATTTGAGTCTACTCTGTTTGCAATGATATGAAAACATGTTTGTTTATATCATTTAAATGGTTAAATAACAACAGACATGCAATGTACTTGTGTTGCTTTGTATGCTGTTTTCATAATTATAGAGACAAGAAGGCTGATCTTAAGTGTTGATCTAATCATTTTGATTTGCTACCCTTCTCTTGTAAGTTTGAGAAGAAAAATTTCGTGATAGTATTGCAATAGTTTCTAAACTAAAATAGTAGTCACCCCTACATGGCATCTTCTTTGAATGATATTTACTTGGCATCTTCTGAATGTTAGCTACATGGCATTTTCTCTGAATGTTAATTACCTGGCATCTTCTCCAAGTGTTAGTTACATGGTTTCTTCTCTGAATGATATTCACATAGCATCTTCCCTAAATGTTAGCTACATGCTATCTTCTCTGAATGTTAATTACATGGCATCTTCCTTGAATGTTAGTTACATGGCATCTTCTCTGAACAAAAGTTGAATGGGGTCTTCTCTGAATCTGACTGTTTGCATGGACCATCACTAAATAACTTTAGATGGCAAAACATTAATTTTAACCCTTTCTTTCATGCAGTCGCCTTTGCATACCTTTGCAAGCGGAGTAGAACCAGATTAGATGGCCCAAGTAGGAGCCATCTGGTCAGGGTCTATTCTATTTGCTTATGGACTTATAATAGATCTGATTCTACACCTTCTACCAATACCAAAACACATGCACACATATGACATTTATAAAAAAAATCAGCTAATAAATCTTCATGATGCCGTTATTTCTTACATGAATATTCAACAGGGAAAGGGTTAACACTTAAGTTGATACTCCCACCTTTTATGGCTCTGCAAACAAAATAGACCCAGACCCAGGGTCTGCTCTGTTAACTTATATGCTATGCACATTATTCTCTCTGTTTTGCCATGCCACTAGGAGGAGAACAGGCAGTTTGATCAGAGGAATGGAAAATCATTTTAAGGATTTAGGTACATAATTTCTGTTAGATTTTAAAATGTTTTAAATTGTTCATCTTCAATTATCCAAGAATTGGCTTGCAGCTTGTCTTTTATTTGTCAAGGATTGGCTGGAAATATGTAGGACATGAATTTGCAAGGAAACAGAACACGCTTGAAGTAATCCATGGTTGATTCACAGATTCTGTTTACGAATTTGCCAAGGATAGGCTGATATATATTGGGCATGAATGGGCAAGGAAGCTATAGGCATAGCTGTCCATTTTGTATGCCACTGCTGCACATAAATCACCTTTGAACAAGAGTTGCATTACCTGAAGTATTTGGAAAGACAAACTTAGGTAAATAGTGACGACCCAGATCAAACTGTTTGGCTCCTTCAGAAGCATTTTCTCATGCCACAATACCACATACAGTGCTCCCTCCCTACAACGACCCTCTCAATAACGATTCCCTCCTTACAACAACGCATGTCACTGTTTCCGAAACAACAAGGCTACAGAAACAACCTTTTTCCATCGTATTTTCTTAATGCCTCCATCAAAAGTGACGATTCTAAAGAGTGGTCACAACATAGGGTTTGATTGAGACATAACGGTTTTAGTTCTCGAAATAAACCTTATCTGGGGATCTGCAAACAAGCTAATTATGTTTGATTTTCCCTCCCTATAACAACTCCCTCTGAACAACACATACAATATTCGTATCCCAAAGGGTGTCGTTGTAGAGAGGGAGCACTGTATAGGACACCCTTGAACTGCTGTGACATTCACCTTATTACCCTAAGTATTTGAATAGACTTACTGAGGCAAATAGTGAAGACCCAGATCAAATGTCCCAAATTTACTTATTCGTGTGTACAAATGTGATTGGGCGTCTGAATACTTAGGGAATTTAGAGTACCTGCCTTTTCAGGAAATGCATGGCAAATGTATGCCAGAACAACTGAAGTACTCCCTTGCCACAGTGCAGCACAATTTGCATTGGAACTTCTCAAGCCTGTGCAATGGTCGATTAAGATTAACTCTGCACCCTAAGTAAGGGTTATCTGTAAAAATTGTCATCTGCTACATTTCTTAAAGTTAATTATTCTTATTTTCTTTTAAAAATACAGTGAAAGTCTCAAAGACTTTGAATTCTGATGAGACGTCAGGTGATTTCATGTCTCGCCTCGATCCAGCTTTTTTGTTGATGTAATCAAGAATTTGCTACCAGCTAGCAAAGTGTTATGAAATTTTTCTGCATACCCTTAGGGCAACTAATTTCGTTTGATTAATGATATTTCCCTCTAGTCTGAGACTCTGTACAACCTTGGGAAAATTAAGAAGGTAATCAGCTTGTGTTTCTGCTAAGACGTGTGCCAGCCTCACAGAGGAATAATGAACTACATATTTGTTTTAGCTCCCAAGACCATATTGCAGAGCCTGACCGGAATATTTGCTAGAATTTTGTCAACCTTTGTGTATCATTTCTAAAAGTACATTTTAATGCCCCCACCACTTAAAGGGGTGTGTGTGGTGGGGGGGATATAGAATTGCCTTCATCTGTCCTTCTGTACCTACTTCCGTCCATACATAAATACATATGTACACGTGTATGTACGTACATCTGTACGTCTGTCCATTAATCTATCCCAAATTTATATGTTGTGCATAAATCTTAAAGCATTTGACCTACAGACACAAAACTTCATGAATGTATTATTCAGGGTGTGACCTAGCTTATGTGCCTAGGTATTTTCAC
This sequence comes from Azorinus chamasolen, assembly GCA_963576725.1. Classification (NCBI taxonomy): domain Eukaryota; kingdom Metazoa; phylum Mollusca; class Bivalvia; order Cardiida; family Solecurtidae; genus Azorinus; species Azorinus chamasolen. The sequence goes on along the minus strand of OY755243.1, from coordinate 1,955,920 downwards.
CCAACTGCAAGTAACATTGATGGAGTTATGGGCCTTGATTTTGTGAAAATATGGAATTTTGAGTTTGTTCATTACTCTAGAAACATTTGTCCTACAAACATGAAACTTCAGGAATATATTATTCAGGGTGTGAACTTGTGCACCAGGGTATTAATGATGACATCCGGTTGCAATTAACATTGATAGTGTTATGTACCTTGATTTTGTGAAATTATGGAATTTTAAGTTTGTGTTGTGTATAATTCTAAAATCATTTGACCTACAGTTATGAAACTTCATGAATATATTAATCAGGGTGTGATCTTGTACACCTGGGTATTTTTATCCAACTGCAATTAACATTAACCTTTAGCCTGCCACACTCTTCCTCTTTGAATATTTATTAGGCAAAAATTTAATGAGAGTTTAATCCTTTACTCCATGTAAGAAATAATGACTTTAACCCATTACCTCATAGGCTATTTTTAGACCCAACCTCTTTAAATGAATCTACTGAAAGGGAGCATTAACTAGAGAAAAGGAAAAGTTCTGAACTGTGTAGTTCTGAAAGCATTGTAATGAATAGAGCATTTGCTCCATAGGAGCAAATGCTCTATTCATTACAATGCTTTCATAAAGTGACTTTCACAGAGGCGTCAAAAGGCATCAATATGAGGGAAATATATGACAAAAGAGATGATTTTGATTTTAATATTGTAAATTTCTCTCATTTTGACGGAGATGTTCCCCGCGCCCCATCTTATGAAGTTTATACATCTCAACTTATTCGTTTTGCTAGAGCTTGTTCATCTGTTGATGATTTTAACAGTCGAAATCTCATTTTAACTGAAAAGCTGCTTAAGAAAGGATATAGATATCATAAACTAAAAACTTTCTTTAAATTTTATTATCAAAATCTCTCACTTATTGGCAAGTACAAATGTAATTTCAAGGCGCTCCTGCGACACAGTATTTCACATCCTGAATTTTATGGTGATGTGATTTACAAACTTCATAAAATTATTGGAGATACCCATTTTCTCACCTTGTTCATCAAATGTGTTAAAAAATTCATTGAAAAGGCATATCATCCTATAGTACTACAACATACTGTAGGTCTGGTTGTCAACTTGTCACCCCTTTTACAGTTGAGTCATTGAGTTGACAATCACACTGCCCTCTTTGCATGTACTAAAAGGTTTAGTACTCTATGAAGGCGACCTCTTAAATCCGGAAGCGGAAGGTGGACATCGGTTTTATCTTGTTTTTGTCATACCCTTTTTTACTTTTCTACAGTTACTCTGTTTGCAGCTCAATCAATGAGTACACTAACGATAGGTGGATACAATTTGTTGCACTTAAATACATTTTCGTTTTACATGCACTTTACCACTCTATTTGCCATCACGGTTGCTGTAGATTAGGCGGAGAGGGGATACGTTTATTTACACTGTTTGTCTTTTAGAGCGGGGACAGAGGTTGAGCGCCCCTAAACCCGGTTTAAACCCCCAGTGACTTTTGTGACTGACTTTTCCAAGGCGGTACTTCCATCTTCCCCCTATTGTTTGTTTTGTCTTTGTGCGTCTCTATGTTTTTGGTAGTTATATACATTTGCTTGGTTTTCTTGTGTTGCTGTTGGGGCGGCTGTTTGTTCTGTATGTGGTGTTTCCTGCATGACTCATATTTGTACATTTACGAATATTAAATAACTAATTTTTATATAGTTGCCCATGAACATAGAAAATTAAGGCCAATGCAGAATCTGTGTAATCAGATCTATATTATTCCTTAAGCAACCTGATTAGAACACTTCATACATAAACATTCATCAGGGAAACATGGCACATACAAATACCATAATTTACTGAATTATCTCCTTGCTGTGAATTTTTCTTTTCCATAATATTTTATTTTGCACTGACTGATTTTGCCCAAGGCATGCCAAAGGTTACAGTCTTAACCCTTTACTTGACAAATCTGCGTTTAACCCTTTCCCTGTTCTATGTTTATTACAAATATTCAGTACCTACTGAATGTTCATGGACAAAATAGTTATAAAGAAATATTGAAGGTGGAACATTGTAGCTATATTAGAAAGTAATGAAACAGATCTATCAAATTCTATTAGCAAACAGAGCAGACCCTGATCAGACGGCTCCTCTAGGAGCCGTCTGATCTGGGTCTATTCTGTTTGCAAATGCGTGAAAACACGTTTATATGAGGGAAAGGGTTAAATGCTTTTACAAACAGTAGATCCAGATCTATTTCTGCAGTTTCTGACAGGGCCAAAAAATCCTGTGTTCATAATTATGTTATTATAATAAACCCAGCTAATTGATATTCATAATGTCATAATTTCTGACATGATTATTCATGGAGTAGAGGGTTAATGATATACAGTAAAACCTCTCTATAACGACCACTAAATTACAGTAAAACCTCTCTATAACGACCACTAAATTACAGTAAAACCTCTCTATAATGGCCACTAAATTACATCAAGTATTTTGTGTTAAAGGCAGGTGGTTGCTTAAAGCAAGTTTAAAGAAAAACAGAACGCTCCTATAGGAGCGTTCTGTTTTACTTTCACCTTGCTTTAAGCAGCCACCTGCCCTAAATGCCAACTAATTAGCACAATTTAGTGGCTGTTATAGAGAGGTTTTACTGTAGTTGGAATGAAATGCCACTTAATGCAGAAGAGCAAATCCTGCTCGTATTATTTGCAAATCTGCATTCAGCCGAACTAAAAAAATTAAGGAAAACAAAGAATTCCTTGTGTTCCCTGGGATGCTCGTTTCTGGATAGCTTAAAATTATACGGTCAATTTAGAGAAAATGTGGGAAAAAAGTCTGATCTAAAAACATCAGATTTATCTAATTGCGTGGTTTGTCCCAGGTGAGTGTTCCAAGTTACATCAAACAAAATATGTAATTATAGTTGTAAGAGACAGAACAGCATTTAGCTTTTAGCAGGTGCTTTGCAGATTGTACCAGCGTTAGCAAAGACTTGGGTTCCAGTTTAGATGCTGTGGCAGACTCATCAGGATCCAAAGCTGGTTGACTTTTTAACCCATTCCCTCAAAGGCTATTTTTAGATCCAACCACTTTGAATAAATCTACCAACAAGGAGCATTAACTAGAGAAAAGGAAAATTTTAGAATTTTGTAGTTTGAAACCATTGTGATAAATAGAGCATTTGCTCCTATAGGAGCAAATGCTCTATTTATCGCAATGGTTTCAACAGGTGATTTTTACAGAGGTGTAGAAAGGAGTATTTATGGAGAAAAGGGTTAATTTGTTTCTATAGAGATATGTTTGCTAAAGGTACTTTTAGAATTGAAGCAGACAATAGCATGTGCATTATAAATCTTCCTTAGTGTGTTTACCCTTTCATCACTGAATTTTTAAATGGACTTTTCCAAAATTCAGACTGGTCAAACTTTCCGAGAATATGACTAACTGTACAGACCCTGATGAAAGGACTTCTTTAAGAGTCCTCTGATCAGGGTCTATACTGTTTGCAAATGACATTAGTGACTCTTTTACCCTCACTGAAAGGGCTAAGAGATGAAAACTACCTGCCTGACATTTATTTGCGGTAAGAAGTCTGTTAATGAAGTCTGTGGTTTTCTAACATGGGTTTTTAGTTGCAAATTACCATTAAAGCTAAATGAGCCATTCCATTGGCAAATAAAGGGTACAAAACTGTTACTATAAAACTTACGATGACCTTTGCAAATAGTTTAGATCCAGATGAGATGCCAAAGAGCATGGTATCTTATCAGGATCCAAACTGTTTGAACACTGATTATGTTGAAGAAAAATTAAATTTAGACCCTCTGATCAGATGTTATATTTCAATATGGTCTGGGTCTACGCTGTTTGTCTTTGTAGAAAAAAATATAAGAAAATGGGAGCTATAATGAATCTAGCATGTCTCACACTGAAGAAAAAATTATAAGAAAATGGGAGCTATAATGAATCTTGCATGTCTGACTGAGGCTGTGTCTTATATGACCTTTGACATATCACTATGGTCAAGGTCACATTAGAGACATTCATAGCAGACTTGATATTTTTCTGCTGCTGTGTAACTCTAATATGCTTGGAGGAATAATGCTTAGTTTTGAAACATAATTTTGCACACACTTTTATCTTGAGCTGGACATCTGTCCCATGTATAATATTAGAATGGAAAGTTCAAGGTCATAGAATATAATGTTCAAGGTCATAGAATATAATGAAATGTTATGGAGCTAATTACATTTGCAGTTTTTATCTACATTATCCATATGCTTTGTCCAATATTTCAAATAAATTTACACTGTTTTGATATCCCTATCTTGACAAATCTGTCAAATCTAGATTCACTTAACCCTTTCCTCCATAAATACAACTTTCTACGTCTCTGTAAAAGTCACTTTTTGAAACCATTGTGATAAATAGAGCATTAATTTTGCTCCATAAGAGCAAATGCTCTATTTTTCTCACATACCTTCCCTTATCTCCGAGTTAGAACAACAGGTTAAGATTTCCTTATCTGTAACACGTGTAAGATCACTTTAGAACGTATGACGTCATATATGACGTCAAGCCATGGAAACCTATGTCATTTAAACGGCGAAAATACACTTTTTTGATATGTGAGAAAAAGAATCTGATGCTCGTTGTCTTTTAAGATCACATGTTCCTAAACTCACCAAGAAAATGTTATTAAGCTCGCCAAGGCTCGCTTAATGACATTTTCTAAGGCTCGTTTAGGAACATGTGATCTTAAAAGACAACGAGCAACAGATCCTCTATATCACAATGGTTTTCAAGACTAAAAAAATCTAACATTTTCCTTTTCTCTAGTAATTCACCTTTTCGGTAGATTTATTCAAAGAGGTCGGATCTAAAAATAGCCTATGAGGGAAAGGGTTAAAGCATACAGGTCTATTTTAAAAATGATATCCATGGATTCAAGATCAAGGTCATATTATCTCAAGGTCAAATGGGCAATTTGTCAATATGGTATATAATATTGTTTCTGGTGCATAACTTCAAAATGGCTTTTATCAATATCCCTGAGCTAAAAAATCAAGGCATCAGCAAAGATTATAAATAATAAATGTATTCTTGACTGTTTGGTTTCAAAAAGGTACTAGTGTATGCTATAATATGGTTTTCAGTGAGGACATCTGGGACAGATCTTGAAGGCATATGTCACTATGCAATTGTCTACATACCAACAAATGGAAATATTTAATGCTGACACTTGTATTCATCAGTGTAAAAGTACTGGTGTTAACTCTTACAATGCTGAATTTTCAAAATGGACTATTCCAAAATTCAAATAGGTCAAGCTTACAGTTAATATTGGATTTTGCTAAAGAAAATTGTAACATGACAAACAGTGTAGAAAGGTTAACCCTTTCCTCCATAAATACGCCTTTCTATGTCTCTGTAAAAATCACCTGTTGAAACCATTGTGACAAATAGAGCATTTGCTCCTATAGGAGCAAAATGCTCTATTTATCACAATGGTTTCAGACTACAAAATTCTAAAATTTTCCTTTTCTCTAGCTAATGCTCCTTTTCAATAGATTTATTCAAAGTGGTTGGATCTAAAAATAGCCTATGAGGTATAAGAATTACTATGCTAGTAGCTTTGAAGTTCAGCTGTATTTTGGCGAGTTAGAAAAGTCGTTAAATGCGAGCCTTGGCGAGCATTTAACTACTTTTCTGATGAGCCAAAATACAGCTTAACTTCAACACTACTAGCGTAGTAATTCTTTTATCATGCAACTCCAAGTAAAATAGAGAAAATGAAGAAAAAGAAAGATTGCTAAGGCAGTTTCGTCCCCTGAATGAAAATACATGCAAGTACGAATTACGTGACGTCATATTGGCATGCAATGACGTCATCGACTTTTACAACATAAACAAACTTGATTTAATCCTTTTATATGGACAGATAGTTGAGACAAAGGTGAGAAAATGTGTTAATTTGATGTTTATTTTTAATTATACCTTTTTCGTCCTTCTGTTTTCCTCCTATTGGCTGAACCAAACTTGCATTCCAGTCGGGTCAGTACACATGCACTATACCTCACAAAATACAACGTCGACGTGGAAAATATTATGCTAGTAGGAAGTGACTGTATTCGGTGACGTTGCATGATAAAATGGGTTAAAGGGTTAACTAAGGTGACATTGTCCATCAACATTTTCCCTATATGATGTCAGAAACTATTCAATAATTATATATTTTACATTGCCAGAATTCTATTCGAAATACTCAGTAAAGGAAATTAAGTTTGCAGTCTCACAAAATACTTCCCTATAAGTCTAATACTGCTAAGTCGTAACAACCAGACCGGCAAACACCTTGGATTGATGAGAAGCTGAGTTACTGACAGTGTCTTATCAGGATCCAAACTGTTTGGCACTCAGTCAATAATTTCTCATAGGCTTGAGTAATTGGACGTAAGGTAAGTTTTGCTCCAGATCCAATTTGAGTTGACATTAACTTTTAATACAGGTTAGCTCATTCTCGCCTAGGCTATTTATGTCTCCCCCCATATTTATATGGGGGAGACATATTGTTTTCGTGAGAGTTGTCTGTCTGTCTGTCTGTCTGTCTGTCTGTCCGTCTGTCCGTCCGTCCGCACTCACCAAAGGGTAGTTGTGTGACTTTTTAGCTCACCAGAGCACAAAGTGCTCAGGGTGAGCTTTTGTGATCGCCTGATGTCCGTCGTCCGTTGTCGTCCGTCGTCCCGCGTCAACAATTTGAACCTTTAAAAATCTTCTCCTCTGAATCTACAGGGTTCTCAGCTTTCATCTTTGGTACATAGCATCACCTATAGGTCCTCTAACAAAAGTTATATAAATAATGCCCCTGGAGTCAAAATTGGCCCCGCCCCAGGGGTTGAAAGTTTTCAATAGAAACATATAGTAAAACTTTGAAAATCTTCTCCTCTGAAACCAGAAGGTTCTGAGCTTTCATATTTGGCACATAGCATCATGTTCAGGTCCTCTACAAAAGTTATATAAATTATGACCCTGGGGTCAAAATTGGCCCCGCCCCAGGGGTGGGAAGTTTTCAATAGAAACAAATAGTGAAATCTTTGAAAATCTTCTCCTCTGAAACTGAAAGGCTCTCATCTTTCATATTTGGCACAGAGCATCATGATCAGGTCCTCTACAAAAGTTATATAAATTATGCCCCTGGGGTCAAAATTGGCCCCGCCCCAGGGGTGGGCATTTTTCAATAGAAACATATAGTGAAATCTTTGAAAATCTTCTCCTCTGAAACTGGAAGGCGCTCAGCTTTCATATTTGGCACAGAGCATCATGTTCAGGTCCTCTACAAAAGTTATATTAATTTTGACCCTGGGGTCAAAATTGGCCCCGCCCCAGGGGTGGGTAGTTTTCAGAATAGAAACAAATAGTGAAATCTTTGAAAATCTTCTCCTCTGAAACTGAAAGGCTCTCATCTTTCATATTTGGCACAGAGCATCATGTTCAGGTCCTCTACAAAAGTTATATAAATTATGGCCCTGGGGTCAAAATTGGCCCCGCCCCAGGGGTGGGCTGTTTTCAATGGAAACAAATAGTGAAATCTTTGAAAATCTTCTCCTCTGAAACTGGAAGGCTCTCAGCTTGCATATTTGGCACATAGCATCATGTTTAGGTCCTCTACAAAAGTTATATTAATTATGGCCCTGGGGTTCAAATTGGCCCGCCCCAGGGGTGGGAAGTTTTCAATAGAAACATATAGTGAAATCTTTGAAAATCTTCTCCTCTGAAACTGGAAGGCGCTCAGCTTTCATATTTGGCACAGAGCATCATGTTCAGGTCCTCTACAAAAGTTATAAAAATTATGGCCGTGGGGTCAAAATTGGCCCCGCCCCAGGGGTGGGTAGTTTTCAGTAGAAACATATAGAGAAAACTTTGAAAATCTTCTCCTCTGAAACTGAAAGGTTCTCAGCTTTCATATTTGGCTCATAGCATCATGTTCAAGTCATCTACAAAAGTTATATAAATTATGTCCCTGGGGTCAAAATTGGCCCGCCCCAGGGCCGGCTAGTTTTCTATAAAAGCATATAGTGAAAACTTTGAAAATCTTCTCCTCTGATTGTCTGGTGAGCGCTTCAGGGCCATTCTGGCCCTCTTGTTCTAACTAGTCCCACAAGTAAAATCATTAACCTGGCCATCTCTTGTGACATTAACCTGGCCATTTCTTGTGACATTAACCTGGCCAGTTGTGGGACATAGGGTTAGGGTTAGGGTTAGCTTCCAGATCATTCTTTTCCAAAGTTAGAGCCAAAAATAGTTTTTCTTGTGGGACTAGTCACACAAGAAAAGATCAAAGGAAAAAGTCACACAACTACCCATTTGTTAGCATGTCCGTCCGTCTGTCCGTCTGTCCATCACACTTTTTGTCCGGACGATAACTTCAATATGCCTGATGCCAGTTGATTGAAACTTCATATATGGAAAGAGCATAATGAGAGGAAGTGTCATGCACAAGGTCCGTAACTCTGGCTTCACTAATATTGGAGTTATTGCCCTTTGTAAAAAAAAATCACATTTTTTTGTCCGGACGATAACTCCTATATGGCTCATGCCATTGGATTGAAACTTCATACATGGAAAGATCATGATGAGAGGAAGTGTCATGCACAAGGTCCATAACTCTGGCTTCACTAATATTGGAGTTATTGCCCTTTGTAAAAAATATCATAATTTTTGTCCGGACAATAACTTCAATATGCCTGATGCCAGTTGATTGAAACTTCATATATGGAAAGAGCATAATGAGAGGAAGTGTCATGCAGAAGGTACATAACTCTGGCTTCACTAATATAGGAGTTATTGCCCTTTGTAAAAAATATCATATTTTTTTGTCCGGACAATAACTTCAATATGCCTGATGCCAGTTGATTGAAACTTCATATATGGAAAGAGCATAATGAGAGAAAGTGTCATGCAGAAGGTACATAACTCTGGCTTCACTAATATAGGAGTTATTGCCCTTTGTAAAAAAATTCACACTTTTTTGTCCGGACGATAACTTTTATATAGCTCATGCCATTGGATTGAAACTTCATATATGGAAAGATCATAACGAGAGGAAGTGTCATGCACAAGGTCCATAACTCTGGCTTCACTAATATTGGAGTTATTGCCCTTTGTAAAAAATATCACAATTTTTTGTCTGGATGATTACTCCTATGTGACACATGCCATTGGAGTGAAACTTCATACATGGAGCGATCATGATAAGAGAAAGTGTCATGCATAAGATCCTTAACTCGAGCTTCAATAAATTTAGAGTTATTGCCCCTTGTACATTTGTTTAATTCTTTCTTGTCCGGACGATAACTCCTACATGGCTCTTGCCATGGTATTGAAACTTCATACATGGAAAGAGCATGATGAGAGAAAGTGTCATGAACAAGGGCATAATTCTGGCTTCAATACTTTTGGAGTTATTGCCCTTTGTTACATTTTTTGGCCGATCAATAACTCCTGTTCGACTGATGCTATTGGAATGACATTTTATTTTTGGAAAGAGCATGATGAAAGTAAGTGTCATGCACAAGGGCCATAAATCTGGTATCAGTATTTTTGGAGTTATTAGCTGTTATCATTTTCTTCTTGAAAAATGTAGTGTGGGAAACACATAATGAGGGGAAGTATCATTCATCAAGACCATAACATTTTTAGTGATTTCCCTTTACATATTGTTTTTATTAGAGGGGAGACATCCGTTTTTGTGACAAAAACCTCTAGTTTTAGACCCATTCTGTTTTAATTAATCTACCGAAAAGGAGCATTAACTACTGAAAAGGAGAGTTTTAGAATTGTGTAGTATTGAAACCAGTGTGATAAATAGAGCATTTGCTCCTATGGAGCAAATGCTCTATTTATCACAATGGTTTCACAATGTGAATTTTATAGAGGCGCAAAAATGTGTCACTAGGAGGTAATGTGTTAAGGGTTCACCACCTGAGCCATATAATACTTGCTGATACTCTAAGAAATATAGAAAAGTTTTATTTCCTGGTACAGACCTTATAACACAGCATTATAGACAAAATAGTTCTTATTCTGTTACTATAGTTACCTTAAGTATTTGGATAAATAAACGTAGGTAAATAGTGCAGACCCAGATCAAACGGCTCCAAGTGGCTCCTGAAGGAGCTGTTTGATCAGGGTCTTCACTGTTTGCTACTACATGTATATCAGTTTAATAATTTAGGTTGTCAAAATGATCCTTTCTTTCATATACAGTAGAACCCCTCTAATGCGACCACTTAATGAATAAACATGGGTGTCTTTATTAGCAGGTGGTTGCTTAATGCAGGAGGTCTCTGCATTTCTTTTGTCCTGCATTAAGCTACCATCTGCCTCTGCCATCCGGAATTATGCCTCTTTTAGGTGGTCGCATTAGAGGGGGATTACTGTTTACGCCAGTTCACACATCTAAAAACAGAGTAGACCCAGATCAGATGGCTCCTAATGGCTCCTGGTCAGTGTATGCTCTGTTTGCTAATGGGATTTGATAGATCTGTTTTATTTAGTTTATAAAATGACTACAAAGGTCCACCTTCCAAATTTTAATATAACTATTTTGTCCATGAATATTCAGTAGGTACTGAAATTCGGAATAAAGATATAACAGGGAAAGGGTTAAATT